>OW386543.1:28951316-29551316 GCA_936435175.1 Glyphotaelius pellucidus
TACGTTATAGTTTACGTTATAGTTTACGCACTCGTAATCCACGCGATTCTATCTTATGATTTATTGTTAAAAGGGTGTCGGCCGTATCACATAAATTATATGATAAAGTAGATAAATGACAAATGCATTTTCTGTCGCTTATCCCTATGAATGGAAACGTCAATATACAAGCGTTTAAGTACCAAAAATTATACAGCGTTAAATAGATTTTAAACACGAGTAAACGCAATTTTTTTTTTTTAATATCTTTATTTTTTCCCATTATTATAAACATTTCAAAATAAATTTTTACATAATTTCATACACATATGAGAAACAAATAAATCAAAAGTTAGGAATAATTAAATCTACGTAAAGTAAAAAGTAGGTAATGGGAACCCACTAAGGCACTGCCTGTGCGTGGGTAATATAAACAAAAATGCATACATCAGCAAGTACAATTAACAAGAGTTATGTTATAAAAAGTTATATAAGTTCGAATTATAATGAAAAGTGATGCATTAAGGTTAACATAGAATTTATAGCAAAAGTGTTTTAACATCTGCATCATAAAGCCATAATTTTAATTCTTTTATGTAGAGTCATATTTTATCTGTCGTTTGAATGTGTTTTGGTATAAGATTAAATGTCCGAGGACCAATAAAACCGCTAAGTGTTTGCATTAGTTTGGTATTGATTTGAGGTTATTATGGTCGATTTTTTCCCAAAAAAATAGTTTTTTTTACATACATTTCTAGGTGATTACCACACAAAAATCCCTGTTGCTCGCGTCTGGAGTCAGTGAGACTGCTAAATCGCCAATTGGGGTATGTTGTGCGGCTGAAGGTATTGAGGAGGGAAAGGAGATGGAGAAGAGAGAGGTGAGGACTGTCTAATGAGATCTGGTCACCAAACACGGCTAGTCATTTCAAGCAACGTTTCAATTCTGAATAATTATAGTCCTACACGGGGACCGGACATCTTAGAATGGGTTCCATTCCAACTGAGAATAAAGTCAACTCAACACCTCCTTGAAAATCATTAAAAACCATGAAAAAATAATTTTAAATTAGCCGATAACCCTAACCTAACGTAACCTATTTAGCCAATTTATTATATATTTTTTTATCACTCGAAATGACTTATGTGAGATGGTTCTGAGTTGGTTTCATTCCAAGTTGTCCGGTCACCCTTAGAATGAACACAACTCAACACCTCCTTTGAAAAATCATTAAAAATGAAAAAAATGGTTAAATAGGTTACGTTAGGTTATGGGCTATTTTTCAAAAATATTTAAAGGTACGATTCTGAGAGTATCTTTCGCTCTGGAATGAGATGCAAATACACACATATTATTTTTAATTAATAAATTGTAAAAACAATCAATTAAAATTAACTTGTGCACGTCGGGATTCAAACCCGCGACCTTCGTAATGCTAACCGAGAGCATTACCGCTCGACCATATATTAAAAGTAGGTACCGAAAATTGTCTGTCTAAATGTTATAAAAATATATGTTACTTACTAACAACTGTTGAACACTTCAACAATTATCGTTTGCGTGTTAATTTTATCAGGTCTGATAAAGGCGATGATTCCGTGGGCAGAGATGTGTATCCGAACCGTCACTAATTGCCTTTGCAGGAAATACCAACAGCTGGTTGCTTACCTGTAAATAAAAAAATGAACAGATCATTAGTCGTTTATCGGTGGATGAACAACGAAACATTATGTGGTATTAAACGAGAGAATGAGCGTGAAGGTAGAACAAATCAATTCAAAATAGGTCAGAACGAAAAATACAATAAATACCTTTTGAACAAAAATATCCTTTATGGCAGAGAGTTTTGAAAGGTAACAAATAAAACAACATATTCAAACATAATAATAATAATATTTGTATGATTTATATAGCGCCGTTTTGGTGAAAAATCACCTCAAGGACGCTGTACAAACTTACAATGTATTTCCAAAATCCAGAAAAACTACAAACTAGACAAAAAATCAAAAACAACTTATGGCTTAAAATTGCATCCACCGGTTCATCGATCACTGATACGAAAATAATGTACAATGTCTCGACCAATGAACGTGATGCTGCCTAAAAATGTATACAGGACCATACTTACCTGGGAAGTCGCTCGAAATCAACACTGTTTATGTCTATAAAGAAATTCAGATAGAGTTCGTACGCAGAGGACACAATTGTGAACACATGTTACATGTATTCAATCCTGATATATATATTAATATTAGTATACAATATATTCTACGAGTGTATTTTAACTTTCGGGTCACACAAATAATATATATTTGTGTTTATTGTTGGCGCTAAACAGATAATGCCTCTCTTTTCCTTCTCTCTATCGTAAATATAATATTCATCCTTTTGTTTGAAATAAGTTAAGCGGTTACAAAATATTTTTTTTTTAAATAAAAATAAATACCAGCTCTTTACAATTATTGAGTTTTACGGTGCGTGATTCTGTGTTTATTTGCAGATATTTTGCAATAAATTACTATCTTCAACTTGATGTACACGAGGACAGATGGATATACGGTTTTACGTGAGAAGAGGCGTTGACCCGAAAATGAAAGAGTTAAACTGTTAAAAAAAATGGCGTTTTTAATTAAACTTAAAAGGTACAGCAAATGAATTTCAGCTGACAAACTATGAGAACCAGTAAGAGAAGAATACTCTCTTAATAAATAATTGATATTATCTCCTTCGATCAAATTTGTTTTATTCTACCAACAGCAGCTGTTGGAGAAATAGTAATAAAATGACTAAATTTATAGCTTAGGAATAAGGAAAGGAATAATAAAACACGGTTTCTAATGTGAATCTATTTAACGGTGATTAAAGGCAATTCAAATTAAATAGTAATAATAACTTTATTAACATCATTGTTTAATTAGGCCAGTGGCTTATTTGACTGGATGATCTCGTTATTGATTGTCTTCAATGTTGCATGAAATCATTGGAAAATCTGCTGTTTTCGATAAAAATTTATCACACGCCATATTCAAATAAATGAATTGTTTCTCCCTGCATGTCCTTTCCCGTGCGTCCTCGTACCCCTCCCGCGTCCCTTTCCACCTTGTATATTATGCAATTTAGAGAACGATCAAGACCCCTAGCATGGTCGATCGATAAGGTTTGTATCAATAACTTTCGGTAACGTCTCAATGATCCCTAGCATGACTGCAGATCGCCAACCAATAAATAACAGTTCACAAAGACCAAGTGTTCTTAATATATTCGACGTCAACTGTTGATTGTATGTTAGCGATCTGCAATTGTCCTAGGGAACAATGAGAAGTTACCGAAAGTTATCGATACAATCTTTATCGATCGGATTATCGATCGGGGTCCAAGTAGTTAGTACTTGTCCACTGTACACTGTACAGTCTGTATAGCTATAATAATTATATATTTTAGAATTTTTTTTTTTTTTTTTTTTTTTTTTTAACAATAATAATTACATTTATAATATAATTACCTAGGTATACATAAGAATTGATTTTATGGTTCTACTACTCCATAAATTGAGCTCTAGGAGCTCGTGTTTATGGGAGGAGTATTTAAACGCATAAAAAAAACATATTGTTCTGAAAAGTGTGAATACAATGATCAAAGACTTAAATGTCTTGAATGAAATAAATATACAAATACTTTTTGACAAAGATATAAAAATAAAAAAAAACAATAACAATAATACATTTTTTTAATTAGATGTTAATTAGTTAAGGGTACAATATATCATTATCCAATTTCAGGGACTTAATTTGATTTTTAAATTGTTCATATTTCATTGTTTCTGTTACATTTATTTTGTTTTTGGATAATAATATATTGTACCATCTCACACCTAAATATAAATAGTGGTGTTGAGCCGTGGTCGTTCTAAGCATAGGAATGGCTATTAAGCCATTAGTTTTGAATCTATTGCTTATGCTATCTGAGGGATGAATTTTTTGGATGAAATATTCTTTGTAGATTTGATATAATGCGTTTCTCTTATACAATTCTGTGATAGTTGGCACATTAAATTCTCGAAATATCTCTAAAGTAGGGAAGTCATATGGTTTCCTAAGGATGATTTTAATAATTATTCTTTGTATTATAATTATGGGCTGTAAGGAAATCTTAAAGGCCCCTCCCCAACCAATAATGCCGTACTGTAATAAGGACTGAATAAGCGCATAATAGACAATTTTGATAGTTTTCTTGTTTAAAATGTTTCGTATGTTGTAGAATACATAGATAAGTTTTCTTATTCTTTCCACAGTGAGATCTATATGATCTTTCCATTTAACATTTTTATCTATTAAGATTCCAAGATATTTTACATTAGATTTATGATTTAGCTTAGCGCAGTCCGTATTACATGTACCGTCATTTGCACAATTTTTGGAATGGATTATTATGTTAATTAAATTAATTGGCACATCTTCTTGAAGAGAAAATGGAATATAGTATGTATTTTCTGTGTTGAGTGATAATAAATTGTTATCGAACCATTTTTTTATAACCTTCATGTCCTGATTGGCTGCATTTGTAATATCGTTCCACGTCTTTTTTTCGATAATTATTGCAGTGTCGTCAGCAAAAGATATAAGTTTACCATTTAGTGTTAATTTAAACATTTGGTTAACGTAAATTATAAATAAAATCGGTCCAATAACAGTCCCCTGGGGAATTCCAAATGCTAAAGTTTCATCTGCACTTAGTGAGTTATTTAATTTTACTTTTTGACTTCTTTGAGTTAGGTAGCTTTGTAGCCAATACCTAACCTTACCAATAATACCGATATCATTTAATTTATTAATTAGTTTCGTATGGGAGATACTATCAAAAGCCTTGCGTAAATCAATGAAAATGCCCAGGCATTTATTTTTTTTATCCAATGCATTGTATATAGTTGAGGTTAGTTCAGCAATGGCATCATGAGTGCCTAGTTTCTCTCTAAATCCAAATTGACTAGGACTAAGTATTTTATTATTTTCAATATAGTACATGAGTTGCTTTTTTACGATCTTTTCAAAAATTTTTGCAATGTTTGAGACGAGAGATATAGGTCGATAATTTGATATTTCTTCAGAGCTGCCCGCTTTAAAAAAGGGTGTTACGATGGATTTTTTATAAATGGAAGGGAATATTCCACTATTCAAACTAATATTTATAATGTGTGTAATAGGAAAGCTTAATAAGTTGTTGTATTTTTTCAATATTTCCACTGTGACTCCATCAAATCCTGGTGCAGATCCACCTTTTAATTCGTTTATAATATTTTTTATGTCATTTGTTGTTACCGGTTGGAAAACTGATAGATTATTTTGTGTAAGACAGTCCTTTTCGAAATTATCTACTTTATAATTTTCATCAATCCGTGTAGCTAGATTTTGACCGACATTAGCGAAATATTTATTAAAGGCATTAGCACATTTTGTCGGTTCTCTTATGGCATCAACAGAGTTTTTTTCGATATAAATTTTTTTAATTAGAGTTTTTTTGTTTTTTCTACTATTAATTTCATTTATTGTTTTCCAAATGTGCTTAACATTTTGTTTAGCCAGGTCAATTTCATTTTTGTAATAGTTTTCTTTAGTAATTTTTATTAAAATTATTTGTATAGCGCTGTTTTTTTATGAAAAATCGTCTAAAAGACGCTGTTCATTTTAACAAATTACTACAGATTGATTACAGCAATTTGGATGAATTGAGAAACTCGACTTCTTTACGAACTTTTATTAATTCATTACGATATTCACCTTCAGCAAAAACATCTAGCCGATTAGCAAAAAACTGCTCAATTAAAATTTATAAACAAGTTGTATAATTTGATGTGCACGATCGTTTTCACTCAATATGACCTAAAATGTGTGTATTTTTGTAACACGAACATCAACAGGGAAACATGTAAAATTAGTTCCATTAAAATACGTGTTTAAGTTATCAATAATAATTTATTATTTCAAAGAAAGGAGAATGGTGGTTGCAGGTGTTATTCCTTTTCTAAAGATCAATCTTCCTATTGCATTGGTACATTCTGATAAAATTAATGATAAGGTAAAAAGACATAAAGTTTAGCTTGTACAGCAAATAATATATTCAGCAGATGGTTTAGTATATTAGCGAGGGGCCATGTAGATTGCTGGGACTGAATAATCCATGCATTTAAAGCAGTCTTGATTCGATTAGACTTCGCGGCGATCTCTGACCCGGGGTACAAGGAGGCGTGGACTTCTCGTGGGATATTTTGATCTCTTCCCAGCCAATAATAGGTATAGATTACTGTTTTCATGTTGGGACAAAGTGATACCGTGCTGACGAAAAGGAAAAATATAAATTCAACAATATAATATAATACAAAACGAAAGCTAAGGCTGGGAATGCACGTACAATTTTTGCATCCGATAGTCGGTCTCGATAGTCTGATCAGACATTTGTTAAGACAGTCCATACACATCCGATCGGTTCTGACCCGGTTATCGGATCGGACGGCCAACTTACAAAGCGTGTGGCCAATTTTATTACCGATCCAATTGTCTCAAGGCCCGCGGTGCGTACTTTTGCATAATGTCCAAATCCGACTTTTTCTTCCGACTCTTCATTTTGAAAATGAGTACTTTTTTCCACTTTAATTTTATTGACCGTAACCGGTTTCAGCTCGTTAGAGCCATCTTCATACTGGTACAAATTATTCTGAGTCTAAGGTTTATACACATAACATATGGGGGAGGGGAAGAGGCGTGGTCTACAAGGATTTTAATCAATAATAATGTTAATTACATTTGTTACTAAGTCGTTTTAAACTGTGGAATTTCTAAATATTTGGTAATTCTAGTAGACTAAATTACCTTGGGTTTGTAGCTCACTTCAATATTGTTCAGGGAAAACCTAACAAGTAATATGAATTATTAATGACCTAATTTTATTGTCAAATCGTTATTATATTGCGTGGGCTAAAAGAGTTTGGGAAAGGGGTCAGTGGGCCAAAAGAGTTTAGGAGCCACTGTTCTAGACGATTGGGGCTCTTGGGCGGTATTCGTATAGGAAAAAATCCTTTAAAAGCACTCATATAAATGTAAATTCATATCATATGTGTAAATTTGTGTGTTATGCGGGAATGGCACCCGTAATCTCCCGATCCAAAAACATATGTGTAAGCTACACATTTAAAAAGTCCGTCATTGGGTTTTAATCAAAACCTCAGTCCTAAGCTAACTTACACAGGTACCAATTCCGTAAAGTAATGACAATAATGACTAATGAGTAACGCGGTTGGTACCATGTATAACACAGAATGCTTCATGAAAACCATTAATTTAATTAAACATTACATGTTAAGCATTAGAGCCCACATCACCTGCCTTTCGCTCAGAAACACCTGCCTTGAATTGTTACGAGTTAAACGATTCGGACATTTCCGCACCTTAAAGAATAAAAATAAAATGATATTTAGCCGTACAGATAACATGATATAAGACAATGTCCTCACTTTAAAAACATACTTGAATAATTCCTTTAATACTGGTTTTATCACCTGGATAATACGCTGGCACATAAAAGATGCAAGCGACGGATGCATTTACATGCAATAATAAATTGGTGAATAATGCATCATGTTAACGGTAGTAAAGCAATATAATGATTTTTTATATTTTTGCGCGGTTTTGGCTTTCTAGTTCGTTTGTAGATAAATTGCGATGATAAAAAATATAAAAAACGATACATGCAGGCATTTGTTTGCTGAAAGAATTGTGATAATTTTACACGATTTTTTCGATTAATAAAACCTTTTTTCTTCAAAATAGGCATATTTACTTTGTGGCGTCATCATTAATTTAATGACAAACAAATACCTTTGTGTAACACCACTATTTTATTAACAATATCAACATGTTTCGAAAACTATGTTTTCTTCGTCAGGATAATAAGTCAATAAAAAATAACAAAAGACAAACAAGTATAGACTAATTAGAACATAGACAAAATATTAGATAGGAGAGGTGATTAATTACCTAAAATATATCATAAAAAACAATTATATAAAATAAAATATAAAAATTATTTTAGAATGGGTAAAAATTACATTAACATAATAAAAAATCTTTTAAAAAGAAAACAAGAAGTCTAAATAACAAAATAAATTATTATAAATATAAGTATTAATACGAAAATAAATTTAAAAGATGGCTATTTTTAAAAAACGTTTGGTTATTTATAATATTTAATTTACTATTAACACTTTTTCTAATTTCTAAAATTTCTAAATTATCTAATTGTATACCCGTTGTGTTAGTGTGTAAAATTTTTAAACCTTTATTAATATCAAAAGAATGACCTGTTTCCAAAATATGGTTTGCAAATTCTGAATAATTATTATTATTTAAACATCTTAGATGTTCCTTAACTCTAATGTTAAAATTTCTAGAAGTCTTCCCAATATAAAAAAAGTTACAATCATTACAAATTAATTTATAAACCCCAGATTTCTTCAAAAACACACCTTTGTCCTTGTTATTTAATATATAATTTTTTAATTTGTTATTGGCGTAAAAAGCTGGTTGGATATTATATGGCATGTTTTTAATTATCAAATTTGAAGTGTTATTATTTAAAAATACAATTTTTCTCCAATTATTATTCTTGTCAACTACGTGTGGATAAACAAAAGATCTAAAAAACTTTTTCTTAAATTATATTTTCTTTTATTATTTTTATTATCTTTTTCTTTTTCGTATTAATACTTATATTTATAATAATTTATTTTGTTATTTAGACTTCTTGTTTTCTTTTTAAAAGATTTTTTATTATGTTAATGTAATTTTTACCCATTCTAAAATAATTTTTATATTTTATTTTATATAATTGTTTTTTATGATATATTTTAGGTAATTAATCACCTCTCCTATCTAATATTTTGTCTATGTTCTAATTAGTCTATACTTGTTTGTCTTTTGTTATTTTTTATTGACTTATTATCCTGACGAAGAAAACATAGTTTTCGAAACATGTTGATATTGTTAATAAAATAGTGGTGTTATACAAAGGTATTTGTTTGTCATTAAATAAAACCTTTATTTATCTATTTATTTTATTGTTTTATTTTGAGCATCCGCTAAACTGCCAAAGCAGTTGTCAGCAAGTCAATTTAACAATATCAATATAACACTAAAGCACACATATAGCAAGAAACCACAATATAGAAAATAGATTCAGAAGAATAACTTTTAAATAACTACCATATAACGCATAAAACACGCAGACAGACAGATATAATTCAGGAAAATTACTCATAGCTATATTTATACATAAGATAACAAACAATATCAATATAAAAAGTTTTGATCTATTACCCATTTTTAAATTTTTGTTTTTGAGATCGGTGGTGCAATTTGATTCGATTTTTTATGTTCATTGGCATCTTATTAAAAAGGTAGGTAGATATCGTATTAATTCAACTTATCAATCATGTCAACTTATTTTACTTCAAAGATTATCAATAAACCCGCTACTTTACGGAAACCAATTTCTACGTATTTTCTCTTAATTTTTTTTGGACTAAAACACAATTTAAAAAATCTTTGACAAGTTAGTTCCTACCTATAATTTATTCTTAAATAAATATCAATTGGTTTATTAAGGGTAAATACTCTACTAAAATTGAATGTTGTTTCTGCTGTGTTATATTAAGTAAATAATAGTCTGAATATTTTTTACACGTTTTTTGTATTTGCTAGTCCGTGTGAAACATCGACCTACTCTATCTAGACTCTAGACGTACCTACATCATCGGCAGAGTAAAAACATTATTAATTTATCCTAACTATTTTTGATAATAAGTGACAGGACAAACGATGACTAGCTATCATGGCGATTGAATTCGAGAAAGAGTTATTTATTACACATCAATAATCAATACCGTAAAAGTTTGCAGTAGCAGGTGAAAACCTGTTGTCGCGGGTTAAGAAACTTTGCGAAAAACTTCAAGGAGTTATAATAAATTATTAACAATTTTAGGAAATTATGAGTCATTTATATTATATATGATTTTTTTTCGGGTTAATGATTGTGATTCCATAAATAGCTACCGCGAGTTACATTTTGTATTATCCTAGGCCTTAGAGGTGCCTTTTTTTTGGGCACCGCCGAATTGAATAACGGTTCGTTAATAGAGTTTTACCCCTTTGCACGTACATCAGAAATGAACAGTTTTAATACGCACAAAATACTTACCTTACACAAAATAAGGTCAAATACGATCATCTTAACAATTCTTTATCCATCAGACAATTCAAATGTGCAAAATATCATCAAATTCATACATTTTGACGAAATTCTTTGCCATTTTATATCATCATCTTCGTCAAATTGCACAATTTCATTGTGCAAAATATTGTCAATTCAGTCGATTCGGACAATTTTTTTTCAATAGGATAATTCCAATGTGCAAAATATCATCGATTTTTTCCATCTAATCCGTTTGGACAAAAGTTTGCTCAAAAAAAAAACAAGCCCAAACGGACAATTTTGTTATCATCAAATTTATCGTTTTGGACAATTTCGTTAATTTGGAAATTTGTACAGTTCTTTTTCCAATAGTATAATTCCAATGTGCAAAATGTCGTCGAATTTATCCATTTGGACAATTATTTGTCCAAACGGACAAATCCAATTTGTAAAATCTCATTAAAATTATCCATTTGTACTATGATTTGTCCAATTGGGCAAATAAAAGTGACAGCTGAAAAACGAATCGTGTAACAACGGATCTTGTAGCGCGTCTTACAACGGCTATGAAAAGGGAAGCATATACGGGTAAGGCAGACTAGGCTTACAGTACACAGATTTCTTGCATTTTGCCTTATAAAATATTAATATTTTCAACACTTACTAGGCTATGATCAATGTTATGTATTTAAGAATTTAAAATTTTAATGATGAAGATCCTAGAGAATGCTAATAAACCCAGGAAGTTCGGTCTACTAATTTGGTGTACACGCCAATTTTAATTATGTATTTCAACAAAAAAAATCTCACGACTCGGGCCTCCTGTCAAAGAGTACGTATCAAATAGCGTACCGTATGATCGAACTTGACCTTAATCTTACTCTGAGATCAGCTGTTCGGTTCTCTTGTAGTATTTTGGCAATCAATTTGTAATAAACGGATAATAAATATCATACGTTGCTCTAACTCTACAGAAATCCGGTTGTTTTGATATATAGGAGAGGGCGGGGCAAGACGGAGGTGGGGGTAAGATGGAGTTTCTTACATTGCTTTGTCCAAACCTGCTACGACCTTGATAATTTCAGGGCAAAACGGTGAATTTGATCGGTTTATTCAATTAGACTTTTTATAGGTTTTTAAAATATTTCTTAACGTTTTATTCTATGGGCTTTTTGCATAAAATATAGATTTTGTAATATTTAATGAATACTGTTTTATCTATATTTAAACATTAACTACCCCGTCATGCGTTGTTTGCGTATCAATGCATTGGCTGTTAAAATCTAATGTTATTGTTTTCCCGCGCGCACTTTCGCACCCGCAAAGACATTGTATATTTTTATAAAGTTGTTTTAAGGTTCCATATTACAATGGCTGATTTACCCACCATGTTGTCTACAATACACCATATCGAGCAAGCTGAAGCAGCTGCTTTGAGACCTGTAATATATCCTGAACTCCCAGCCATTTCGAACATTTTCAACTGTTTGACATTTCAAATTTACACCATAGAAATCTCAAAAACAACAGGAACATAGACAATATTCACAATATAATCATCTCTTCGACCGTTCGACGTTTAATAATGCGAAAAAATGAAACATTCGACAAAGTTCGTCGCAACGACGAGTAATTTTTCGCTCGTAGATGGCGCATAACGAGTAACGATTGATCGTTGCTCTAGAATAGCTGCCCTGGCCCTATGCGGGTGCAATTGGAGTAGTTAGCTCCGGGCGCCGAATAGCCAAGGCAACTTAAGATCATTTTTCGTACAGAATGTCACTACACAAAAATACAAACCAAATACCATTGATGAAAGTGAACTGATCACCTATCTAGGCGGCTATTGATTTGACAAAGGTTACGCCAAAATTTTACTCACGCCAAGCGCACTTTGCGCACGCTTGCGTAAGTCGCGATTCGCATTGCTTTATGTCTGTCTGCTGCGCTTCGACGAGGGGCATTGCTGCGCACACCTGCGCGCGCATCCCACTGACAGGTGCCGGCGGCGAAAAACGACAATGATTTAAAGATTTTTTTTTATGTTTTCCATTTGAGTTAAGGAAATCAAATCACCAAGTACGAATCTTAACAATGGTACTTGAGGTGGTAATATCACTGCTGTTAGTGGATTAGGGACTGTACTCGACGTGTTTTTTAATTCGCTGCATGAATGAACTTAAATTATGAAAGAGGTCGATAACGCTTCTGTACTATTTGTATGTTATAATAATAAGGGAATGTTGGAAATATCACAGACATTAAGACTTTTTAACTAGTGGGACTACTACAACTGCTGAACGATGTGGCGGAAGGAAATTAGGAAAATATTGGTTAGTATTTAATGTTACGGATTAGAGTTTGTTTAGACTTCCTCTAATCTTAAAAAATACGTTTTTGTAAGTTCCTGCCTATCCTACGTTTATGTATATTTTTATCGAATTTAAATCGTGTCTAATAAAAAAATAAGGAATGTTAGTGTTATAACCGATTCCGAAAATAACGTGAACAATTAATATAGTTTGATCTTTGACTTATTTAAAATGTTGGCACATAGAATATTCGTGGGTACTTAACGAAAAGCAGTATAATTTTTGCACAACGACTACATCGTGCAATTAACGACTAATAATATCTATAATTAAATTTGAAAGGTTAGTTAATATACTCGGGATCAATCTGAATAATATAAACACCTGAAATTCTATAAGTAATAATGAATAATTCGTGTATATTGCCGTAAGATTTTGTTCAAGGAAGATTTTTAGTCGTTTACCATTAAACGTTGCTAATGTATGCATAAAGGCATTAGTCCTAGCCCACTATTTGAAGAATCCTGGTGTTTGTTTAATTGTGTGAAACTTATTTTGATTAATTAAATAGCAATTGTAGGCCATGAAAGATAAACTTCTCATGTGCATCATACAACAAGGAATGGCAAATCCGACATTTTTCATATTAAACCTAAATTCAGATTAATTTCCGATATTATTTTTAATGAAAAGGTATAGCAAATATCTAGTACCTACGGATATGTGCTACTTTATTTATTTTGATTTAAAAATTTAACAAACAGGCCGTTGACGAGTCGATTTTTCAATATTTTAGAGGCAGCTTTGGAATATATAATGTCAATAATAATTATTTAAAAAAAAACTATTTTGCCTTACTTTCTTTGTAAATATATTGAAATGTAAAATAAAAACCGTTTAAAAAGGCATTTAAATCAGTCAAATTTAACTTACGTACAAACGACCGATTTATAAGAAAAAAAATGTAGAATATAAATTTAAAATTTTTACCCAAAAATTTTTTTTTTTCGGTGCTTGAATTTATTTTATTTATATACTTTTATATATTTATATACTTATTATATTAACGTAGGAGGTTGAAGAAGATTTTTTAATGGTTATTATTACTTCACAAATAGCCAAAGTTGCCTATAAAATCACGAAAAATTGAATTATTTTATGCACTATATTTAAATGATTAAAACATAAAAGAAAAACAAAGTAAGTGGTGCATTTTGTTCTTGAATTTGCAATACCTTTCGATTTAATTTTTTTTTCAAACTGGTAACGTACGGCCTCAAATTCAAATTTAAGTTTTGTGTGAAAAAGGCAGCGCAACTCTCAAAAAAGCCAAAACACCACCTCGAGCATCCACTTGGACAAACAAAACAGGAACACTAGCGCAACCTAAAAATATTCAACACATAATGGAAAACAAATAACGCTGAGAGAGGTGGGTGGCTCAAATTCGATAAATAAATATTTATCCTCTCCTTATAGGAAGTATGTTTCCCAACAACACCACCGGCTTTATTGGGAACATGCAAAGAAGTCGGTTTAGATCCACAAACAATTTTGGTAAATAAAGAACTAAGGTATGTATATTGATTCAAATGTTTTTGGTGGTGTCGAACTTTGGAATTCTAAGGCCTAAGTAGGCGGCTGTATAAATTCAGTCCAATTGTCACTTCAGCTTCTGAAAGAAATAACTTTCTATAGGAATTTTAAGTAGCCTAAACTCTTCGAAAAGCGCCAAAGTGGACAAAGATTTACAAAAAGAATTTTTTTAAACTTTCGCGAGAATTAGAGGAATTTTTGGTACGCCTATATTATACTCGTATATTGTTCTGCCACGCAGGAAGGAACACTGATCATTGATTGTTGGAAGACATTTTTTCGATAACATATTTGGAATTTTTTTTGTCGAAGGCAAATACGTTAGGCCTCATTAAGGAGAGAAGAATTCTGGAATTATAAAAAACATCGACATTCATTGTATCAAATCAAAAAGAATAATAAAGAATTTTGCCCAAAGTAATTATGTTGGTGACCCAACAATCGGTCCCCCGACAGTTGGCCCTTCGAAATTATAATTTTTGTGCACTTTTTAACAATTTCAAACATGCATACGAAGTTGTTATGGATATCAAACGAATTTTTTCAGTGTCGATTTTTTGTAATAATTATTCGCTGGAAAATGCAGCATAAGACAAGTAGTTTTATCCTTATTAATTTGAGAGGCGGGAATGGGCACCGCCGCCCCGGGAACCTTTATTGGATAACCAACACCTCTGCCATAGGTCACCCCAAGTGGTTCGCTACGTTTGGTGATTTAGCAGGGGTGCCCGAGTTCATGGGGTGAGGTTTGTCTAGGTCTTGGAGGTGGTTGACCAGGACACGCTGAACCCCAGATTCCTACCCACCCTTAAACTCTTTTCCTTCCCAGAACTCTCCTCCACTTCCTTTCCTTTAAAAAAAAACCTCCACACAGCATCCCCAAAGATGACATAAGCCCTGAGAGAAATTATTTTCCTCAGGGCCTCCTGTGTGGAGCTCATGTAAAAAAAAATCCTTGATGCATTTGAATGACGACGTGTTTTAAACTTTTGTTATTGTTTTGTTTTGTTGTTGAATCAGTAAGTATATTTTGTGTATGTAGGTATACCGCATTTTCCCTAAACTGACTGCATATTGCACATAAGTATGCCGGGGCCCAACTGTCGGTGGGATCAACTGTCATGGAACCAATTTCGTCCCGAGTAGTCTCAGTCTTTGTCCATCAATATATTTAGATTAGCAAATTTTGTGTATTTTGAAAGACGACAGTCGTTTTGCGAAAAGATAAATTTAATATCTGAAAGCTGGTTAGCACGTCCCCGGGACTAATGGACGAGGGGGTAATTTAAACAATCACGATTCAGCGATCACTCTTGCTTCGGGAAACTTCGGCCTGAGAATTTTTCCGACAACGGAGTTGGGACTGCCAGATTTATCAAGGGAAAGGATTTCTCTTTTTGGAACGGAAACATGGTGCTTGATTTATGGCCGCCTATTGAAATTATATTACTACCCACTAAAGGAATATTGAAGGACTTTAATTCCATTAAGAAGTTTTCCTCAGTCCGCGGGAAATTGGCATTGTAAATTTTCAAAGCTGAGCGATGTTTAATGACTCACGATTTATATGAAGGCAGAGTTAAAATTAAGCAATCCCACAAAATTGCTTAGATTTGACTTGGAAGATTCGACCACGACGCTAATTGCGAAAAAATGCTCCATTGCAGGACGCTCAACGAGAGTTGATATGCTTATTGTAACGGTCGTGGTAATAAAATAAAATCCACACTTTTATTCTGTAAACACAATTAGTCTTTATTGGGTACAATCAATTTGCAAGTAGACACAGTTCAATAAGCGTAACACACAGTAGCTCAACAATTTAAACTACAACACTAGCTTTATGGTTATGTTAACAATAATAACACCAAGGGACACCAATTGTCCTCTAATTGCTCGTCACCTTATAACAAAGGCTGTACGAGTACCTTTTCTTTCTCTGGAGACCTGAAGCCGCGCGAGCAAACTCGGAAAGCAGACATAACATTTTACGATATCCCACAACAATTTTATCGGTCGACCCATATGTGAAACCTAGCGGCGGGATGCAAGCTCTGACCAATAGGATTCCTCGTCTCTGAGAGACAGCAATGTTAGACAGAGAAAGTATTCGAGCGTGAACACGTCTCAATATAAATAATTAGATTTTGCTACATTATGAATATTGATACACCTCTGGCAGCTACGTCATTGAGAAACGTGGTTTGATTTTTAGTAGATGAAAACACTTTTGTCTAAAGATTATAGAGATATTGTTTTCATTTCAGATCTGGCTGATATCTGTATATGTTAAAATAGATATTAGAGAATGTAAACTCTGCAATCAACTGCTTGATCTTGATTATCTATCTGAATTATGCATTTTGAAGAAAACAGCTATCAAGAACACTATATAAATGCAATTACAAGCACCATAAACGTTTTATCCTGATAAGGTAAAGTCATTTTTCGAATGTTAGGTATTTTGCTAAAATCATGTTTTGAGAAATAGTCACATTAAAAGTGTTTTGAGTGCCGTGGCCGCTTTTTGCAGATTTTTTTCTGTTGTTTTTCGCGATCAACGGAGATTTCGGAAGGCGATTACTATATTTTTTTGTCTGAAAGCGGCTTGGTTGGTTTTAGTGGAAAACAGAATTGACCTTACTCCATCGGATGAGAACAATATCTTATTTATGCCAAAATTGTGGACTGGCTGCTTTCTGCAAAACCAAGTTCATTTGAAAAACACTATTTTGTCTTGCGTACACCTGCTAATTTTGTGTTACTAGCGCAAAAGACAACGAGCGTAGGCAATTTTTGATGAAATTTGAGCATTTTCACTGGAACTTTAGAAAAAAAATTATAATAATATACTGGATGCAAAAATGCGTCTGTGTCAGAACCTTGTGTGTTCAAGTCAACTCTGTTTGCGATAACTAAAGACCCAGTGATTTTGACGGCCTCCGTGGTCGGGGGGTCGAAGGCTCTTGACTCACAAACAGAAGATTATCAGACTAGATTTGAAGAGCCAGGTACATCCCCACCTTCCTCTTCCCCATCTCCTTCATCTCCCCACTACCTTCAGCCTCACACATACCCCGATTGGGGATGCCATACGGGAACAACTGGGGTTTTAGCATGGTACCATCATTCAGAATTGAAACGTTACTTGAAATGGCTTTGGCCGTGCTTGGTGACCAGATCTGAATAGCCAGGTACTTCCCCACCTTCCTCTTTCCCATCTCCTTCCCCTGCCCACTACCTTTAGCCTCACACTTACCCCAATCGGGGATGCCATAGTTTTACTAGCTCCAGCTGGGAACAGCTGGGATTCTTGCATGGTATTCACAAAAAAAAATTTTAAAAACCTTAGAAATATATATTTCGACGTCAGATTAACGAAAAATTCTACCCTACCTGGCTAAATTAGGTGTCAAATCATTTTTCAAAGCACAACAAAGGTAGTATTTTTTATTATTAAAACGTCTATTTGATCCCAGGTCATTAAGTTCATTACCATATGGGATAAAGGGAGGTCTGGCCTTATAAATAGATCGCAATATTCTTCTTGTTTGACCCTTCTAAGCCCTACACGACTACAAAGAGAAGATCATATATCACTCACTCACCTGTTATATTTATCTTCTAAAGGGTTGCCCTTCACACCGAGAACTTTATTAGTTCTGACCGGCTTTTAAAAATGGGTACAAATAATCCACTCTGAATGAAATCATTATGTTAATTCAGGTGATAAATAAAATAATCCATTTGTATCAACTCGGGTGGGCTGTTTGTTAAATACTATACAATGGTTTTAATCAATCTCTTCAGGTGTTTGGAGAGATGGAATTTAATCATTTTTTCACCGGCTTGAAAAAGAGTAACTTGGTATTTTAAGTTCATTTTTTATTTATTTTACTATGAAGGACTAGCGGGTATCTGGCGTGCGTTGCAATGCCATTTACAGAAATAAATTGTTTCTCTCTGCGTGTCCTTTCCCATGTGTACCCGTTCCCCTCCCCCGTCTCCTTCCCCTCCCGCGTTCTCCTTCCAACTTCCCCGCCTTCCCCTAACTCGTCACCCCTCCCGCAAAATCCACCTCCTTCGTTACCCTCCCCCTCCTGCCTTCCCTCACCACACAAATACACACAATTTCGAACCACTTGCGCACCACCAGTGGTAATTTTTTTATACAAATTTCATAACACCATAGCTTACCATTACATATAGCCTATAACCTTCGAGAGCGTGCGCACAACAAATCACCAAAGTTTCATCGCAATCGGATGAAAGGTATGGCAGCGCATAAAATACGAACGTACGAGGAGACCGGGCGGCGTTTTGTCCATACCATGTATTCCGAAATTTCTTCACTGAATTTCAACACATTGTAAATTTTTTATAATATAATATAGATATCGACCACTGTGTCGGTATGTTCTGCTTTTTTGATAAGTCTTTCTTTCTTTTTTATACGAGTTAGAATTGCCTGGTTTGTGCACGTATTTCATATTATATCTTATTTTAGGTATGCCCAAAATACTTAAAATTGCCTGGTTTGAACGCCATCAATAGACGTTTAGTATACAAACTAGAGAATGTATTTTTTTAAAAAGCAAAACGCCCATACATTGAATATTTTCCTCTAATACAGAAGGTAAAAAAAAAATTAAATCGGTCCGGTTTTGAAGAAGAAAAATGGGGAATACAAAACCTCGATTTTGACGATTTTATTATCAGCCTGAGGTGCAGTTGTCCCTTTCGCTCAGTATTCGGATGGGTAACAGCGACAGTGACAGCAACAGCTTGGTAAAATATCTATTACTCAAATTTCTCGGCGACCTCTTATGTTAGACCACAATAGTTGAAAATGATTTGTCTGTGTGGGGCCATCCATAAATTACTTCACACGAATTTCATGATTTTTTGACCCCCCCCTGTCCCTATCACACATCGTCACATTTGTGAGACCCCCTCCCCCCTAGTGTGACATATTTTGCAATTTTATATGTAATTTTTTTTTGCATTTTAATAATTTAGATTTTTACATGTGACGTCACAGAGCTAATGACCCCCATACCCCTTGTCACACTTCTCTACTCCCCCCCCCACCCCTCTTAATGTGTGCCTAATTTATGGATGGCCCCTTTCGTCCAATTTCAATGCAAGGTGCTCTGAGGGTGTTATTTCGAAGATCCATTTGGTTACGATATACAGCGTAAAACAGCAATTTGTACAGCGAGTTCCTAACATTTTGAACAAAATGTTAGGAATGTCAACGATCTACCAGGTTTTGTTTATTTTCCCTCTTACATATCTTTGAAAGTCTTTCTAGAACATATATTTTTTTTAAATATGAAAGAAGAAAATCGACACCCGAGAAAGCGAGAGGTCCTGGGTTCAAGTCCCAGAGGTGCCAATATCTTTTTCTGATTTTACTGTTTCTAGATTTTCGATTGAGTTTCGCTCATATTGTCTTCATTTAATTAAGAATAATTCCGTTGGTATCTAGTGCATTTATCTGGTGTTATAATCTTGAAGCAACGGAAACATTCTGATCTTCTTCCGGTGAGTTTTATGAATGTGCACGTATTTCATATTTGTTATGTTGTATTATCGGGATGCGCCAAAACAATTTTCTTTCCATAAACCTCGTGAATTTAGGCGTGCTTTCATTTGAAAAAACAAACTCGCGCCGAGTTCTTTAGCCCTCGCCGCAGCCACATTCTACATTGAGATTTGGCATTTAAATATTTATTGCCGTGTTACGTCTCGTTGGATAGAACATAAATATCAATGAGGCGAGAACGAAAAACTCCAGAAAATATGGGAAAATAAAAAATAAGATGAGAAAAATTCGTAAGCGAAGGGCGTATTTTTATTTACAAAATGCCAGGAACTGATAACGAATATCAAACGAATGTCAACATAAATCTAACAGTAGCATGCTTAGTGAGAGATGGAATATATAGTAGTTCTCAATCATTTTTATGGTGTGTACAAAATGTACGCAGATATTACTTGGCATCGAGAATTAGATAACTTGTTCAAAACACAGGCTTCTCATTTATTACTTTTTCTAATCGATTTTTTTTTAAATACGAGAAGCTTTCAGCGAATTAAAATTTAAAAATCTTGTATCGTGCCATTTCAGTTCTCAATCTTTTGAATAAATATTTACTAGTAAAATAATTAAGGTTTTGTAAAGTACCAAAATATATAGTAGCTTTTAGCAGTAGATCGGAATGTTCCATTGAATTCTGTTTATTTCCTGTTTGTGATTTTATCACTAATATAATAATATAATAAGGTGATTTTTGGTATCTCGAGTTTAAGGATATTAAAAAAATATATTCATAATTACTGTACTTTAACAATTAATAACTGTACACAATTTTATTAAGGGTGTTGAGGGACGTAATTGACTTACCGTGACCATTGATTCCTTACATTATTTGAAATAAAAAAAGGTAAATGAAATCTTGGTCTCCGTTGACATTTTTGATTTTCTTTTTCTACAAAAACATAAAAAATATTGGACAGTTGGGGTGAGGGGTTGGTCTGAGTGACCAGTGACGACATGTGGAAGAAAAAAAATTGGTTTGGTTTAGAAGAAAAAAATTTGAAAACAAGAAAAGATTTCAAAAAATTCATCGGAGACCACAATTTCATTTACATTAACGTCTAAATTATGTCAGGAATCACTTGGTTAAAGGAAGATAAATCGGTGCATGATTTCATGAATTATGATTGTTATTTACGTGTATCCTACTGGGAGTGTAATTATAAGAAATGAGTACACTTGACCAGATTTATAAATAACATTTTTTTATCTATTTTAAGCCAATTGAGGCTTATCAACTAACCACTAAAAAGTATAAGTTACAAAATAATTCATATTTATGTAGAATAACACATTTAAACGTCAAATTTCAAATTAAACTAGAAGATCGATTCATTCTCTTTCATAACAACTTTCGCTGTCAAAGCAGTCTTCTGCCCATAATGACACGTACAAGAAGAATAAAGTGAGAGTGACACTGGCACAGAGTATTGAGCAGGTGTATAGTATACACATACTATTTATTATCTCGTTACATTACCATTCCATTGATGTCAGTGTCAACAAAATTTTATTACCATTCGCGAAAAATATTGATCGAATCAATTTGTAGAATTTAGCACTTAAGCCAAATTTATAGCTCGTGGACTCAATATTCCCACATTTCATGTCGGCTTTCAACGGTTAGTACGGTTTTTATTCGAATAATGTTGAATATAATTCGAAATTGTAGTAATATCTACTTCAAAGTAATCGCGGATTCGAGTTGAAACGGTGCCAATTTCATAACTTATTCCGTTGTAATAAAGATTATCTCAAATGCGAAATGGCAAATTCGCGCCACAGATGGAATTCTGAAATAAATGATAAGGTGGCATTCCTAATCTCGATATGTCAAATTAATTTGTATTATGTGTTGAAAACTGGTCATGTTCGCCTTTGATTATTTTTAGTGGCGGCTTAAGCCGACTCCAGGATTAAAGTGTTGGCAAGGCATTCCTTTTACGCCAGATCTGAAACTGCCTTCGATGTTAATTCACCTCAGTAAGCACTAAGATAAATATAAGAAATTATGTAAATGTGACTTTTATGGCTCCGGCTAAAATAGAGTATAGAATTAATTCACAGTATCTTTAGACTGGTGCTTATAGAATGATATGCATAAGTGCTAACGCGTACATGAATAAAGAACATTAAAACCCCAGTTATACGCACAAATTCACAATATGCGAGGGAACGTATTTTAATTAATATTTAATGTATATTCGTAAAAGAGGCAAATTAAAAGAATACTTAGCTATTTGCAGAGCACTAATTTTGTGAAATCATACAAAACTCGCATTCCGAACAAGAAAAAACCTAAAACTAAAAACGTATAATATCATACTAACTTAAAATAACTGGTATTTATATTTTACAATTGAAATTATAATAAATTGTGATATTATAATTGTGATGTTTGTGAAGCTGAAAGTAGGTGTTGTCTTTCAAAAACGAATATTAGGAATTTTTCTTTATTGCATTATTTTTGTTGATATTGACAAATTTGTTGAGTCGTTATATTTATATTTATACATATATCGTTATATGTTTGCCTTTCGAATGAACACCGTTAATAAACATGAAAAATGATTTGTCAAAAATTTTAACAAAAGAAATACACATTTTAAATTATTAAAGTTATATACAACTTATTCCATTAACACAATAACTATATACGGGCAAGATTTTTTAATGTGAATACTTAACTGCTCCCAGCCATCTGGAGCCAATGAGACTATGGCATCCCCAATGCCAATAGCCAGTGAGACTATGGCATACCCATGTTGTGAGGCTGAAGGCAGTGGGGAGGGGAAAGAGATAGGAAGGAGATTGGAAGGAGGAAGATGGAGATATTCAAATCTGGCTACAAAACAAAGGCCAAGGCCAAAGCAACGCTTCAGTTCTGAATTGTGGTCTTATACTAGGGCGATACTAAGTGTGTCTTCCGGGCTGGAACGTGCCGCAAATGTACCTTATGTTATTTTAACTTATTAAATTGTTAAATAACACAAATCCATAAAATAAAATCTATTTGCGCACGCCGGGATTGGAACCCGCGACCTTCGGATTGCAAGTCAATTTACCCCTCGACCATGGAGGCCGCCGAGCCTTTGATAGGTATCAAGAATAACAATTTATTTATTATATTCATAAGAATCGAATACCTATACATTGATTTTGTAGTTGCGTTGTGTGATATAACAAGTAAAAATATTTTCATTGGAATTCAACAAATGAAATACCAGCACGATTATTAAGCAGCAGTCATGGCCACACGAGAATCTAACACCGATACAAGAGGTCCAGCTACAAGACTGGAGATGAATGTAATAAGAAGCTAGCTATATCTACATGGAGTTTTATTTATGGCTTATTGACTTTGTGACTCGAGCAAATTGATCGGGCTTTGTAGGGCGGATCGACCAGCAGGTAGATCCAATTACCTCCCGGCTGCTCGCTGCCGCGTTTTGATACAATCTTTCTATCGAAAGTAATTGCATACCAGGATGGTTATTACAAGACTAGTGGCTTATGGTTACCCTCAATCGACTTGCATCAGCAGAAGCAGGTTTAATTGCTTATTTTCTCTCGGTAGGCAGAAGCCCGCCCTCCCAGCAAACTACTGTGGCTGGTTGCAAGTTACTAGTTGCTACCAGAGTTCGCAGCAACTAACCACAATACGCCTCGATTCAAGATATAATGATTATTACTATGCAATTAAGAAAATCTTCGTTATTTGTTCAAGATTTTAAAAAAGCGAAAAAAGTCACAACCGCACAATCCATCTACGTATGAGGCATGGAACTGGCAGATGAAGGAACAAGAAGTAGGTATAGGGTGTAACAGTACGAACCCGAAGGATTTTGTTACATAAAAGTATTTGTAACAAGGTGTGTGCACCCCCTTATACACACTTTATTTATGATTTCGGTGTGTGGTTCCTCTAGTGCTTGCCCATTGACATTTAAGCATTGGTTATATTGCGAGCCCTGCAATATTTTGGAATGCAACAGTTGTTAATCCTGCACAGATTCAAATCAGCAGATTTGAAAAGAAACCCAGTCATTCTTTGTGCTACAGCCGAGAGCTTTGGGCGGTCCTCCCGACCACAACACGACGGATAATTTTTTTGAAGATCGCTACGATTCTGATCATCATTCTCGCCATCTTGGGAGCTGACTGGTAATCATCCTGGAGAGATTATTGGCATCGAAAAACATCCGCCTCTACTTCTTCTGGAGGGCCCTTTTGGCTGGGAGCCAATTGTCTGGAGTCCTGCCCTTCTCATGATGTGAGATTCGTTCTCACAAAAGAAGAATTCATCAGGCGTCCTTTCAACTTACCACTGTATCAACATAAACTATTTAAACATAAGCAAGCCCTTTGCCAGACAGCCTTAGTTTTTGTTAGGATGTCATTTTTATTTTAATATATTTTTGTATTTAAAATACCTTCTTACATCTGCCATGCGAGTAATTTTTGCTCATAGTAATCTACCTTGTACATTGTTGCCACCTCATCCCAGGTAACAATTTAACCAGTGATATTTGGAGTAAAAAAATTAGATATCATTTTGCTGGCAATGATATGTTTTTTTTTTTCAATTAAAAACAATTAAAAATATTTAAGTAGTCGGGTATTGCCTGGCGTGTCACGTGATAATCACTACGTCTCGTTCCAGCAGCATGGTAACACACGGTAAACAGCGCGCGTTTGATCTTATTAATAAGTTTATTAGTAAAGGGGAATATCTACGAAAGTAATACAATAGCGAATTATTGATGTTAATACAAGCAGGTAGGTGATTATCGTCTACAATAATTGTATTCAAATTATTCAGTAGATCTTAGATAAAAAGGTACACACTCGAGTAACCTACATTTTTGTAATATCATTTTCCACTTTACGTTACGCTCAATGCCCCTACTTTCAATAAACTGAGAGTTAAAAAATAATTATATACACATTAAAATTTAACTGGATTATAAATAAGATGTATTTATTTCGGTACGTTTTAACGGGATGTTGATAAATATTAACAAGAATTATTCATAAAGGTGTAAATTTTACAAAACACGACATAAGGACTTCATTAGTAAAAATACAGTGTGTCCATTGAGACAAACCCAATTATCATAAGTGTTTTGGCCACACCCAAATATATGATAAGGGCGCGGTTTACCTAGAGGGTTTTTTGTGAAATCGTTACTTATATAGGTCATACCACTCCTTGTGACACGGTTTCACATCATAATCATATTATCCTATGTCCAGCATTAGGGAAGACGTTTTCATATAAGTACTCTTATAATATTATTTACTGGTTAAACTCAAAGGAAAGGAAGTATTCAGAAGGTTGATTTGAGATTTCTATAAGTATTTTCGTTATTTATTTTTGGGGTGTTTTACCGTGTTACGCTACCTACTTCTTTAGCCAACGTTTCCGACAGCGTTACAGGGTCCATCATCTAACCTGATATGCACTCATCTGGCTTGATGATGGACACTGTAACGCTGTCCGAAACATTGGATAAAGAAAGAGGTAGCGCAACATGGCATAACACCCCAATAATAAATAACGAAAAAACTATTCAGAAGTTTTGACGGTTGGTTTAGATTAGAAAAAAATTTTGGCGTAATATTTATCACGAAAGTTATTTGAATAAAGTTATAAAATTAAATAATACTTTTCTTTTTTTATTAGAACAACTCTCTTTTTATAACTTTTGTAGGATTTCTCATCAATGTAATATATCATCGAAGAAGAAGATAACACAAACAATCTTAACGAAAATATGAAAGAGAAAAATAAAAATGATTTCGGATATATTTATCCGAGGCACTATCTAGATTACAAACCAGTTCATCGAACACTTGTTTCCAATGATGAGACACCGGGTCACTGAAGCCAGGATGCGGCTAATGGCCTCCGAAAACACAGTGGTGACCGTAGCTTTCCGGCACCAAGCGCCACTTCTGAGTGAGCGCTGGCCCCGAGCTCACTCAAGACCAGCCCTACATAACTGATAATTTATTATTATTTAATTTATTTTTTCTATTCTACTTAACTTTTACTTTTTTACTTACTTTTAAATGTGTATAACGTCTTATAAACGCGCGTCTACATCAAAGAGGGTTCCATGCCAACTGGGAATAATGTCAACTCAACACCTCCTTGAAAAGTCATTAAAATCTATGAAAAAAATAAATTTAAATTAGCCGATAACCCTAACCTAACATAACCTATTTAACCTATTTTTTTTTAATTATTTTTTTATCACTCTAAATAACTTATCTGAGATGGTTCTGAGTTCGTTTCATTCCGAGTTGGCCGGTCACCATCAAAGAGCAACTCCCTTAAAAGCAAAAACGTGTCTCATCAATAATAATAATAAAAAAGTATTTTTAATGGTTCTTTGTTACTTTGAGTAATATTTTCGACACATCTTTATAAAATGGTAGTAAATAATCATCCCCCTCAATAGAACTTCAACCCCACCTTATTTCACCACTTCGCGTGCAGGTAATCAAGTCGGATAGGTATGTACTGGGTAGTTTACCCTCGATGCAAGCCGACCCCCTCCTGCATATTAAATGCACACAAAAGATGATGGGCCTTTGAGGGTCTCCCGCAGTGGCGCAACGCCGAGGGGGTCTGATGAATAGTCCCAATTTTCAATTCGAATCCCCAAGGCCAGGGGCAAAACATCCCCCAAATGCAAAAAGGCGGACACGCGTGCGAAACGTGTGCGATCGACCCTATTTGCAAATCTTGCACTGGGTTAGTGTAATTACAACTGAAATTGAGTAAAGAAATACAAATATTGTAAAATTATTGTTAATCGCTGTAATTTAATATTGCATCAAAACCAATCATTACGTTACCTAGTACTTATAAATCAGTTTAAAAAAACCATTTCACAAAAAACGAAGGAAAATTGAATCCCTGGACAATATCAGAATAAGTTAAATTTGTATTTAAATTTGAAATTGTTTACGTGTTTATTTAACCTCTCGCGACTCAAAAAGTACCAACAGAATCGTGATAACTATCATCATCAAACAGTATTAATACCCTTGCATCTGCGTGGTTGAATTTCAGAACCCAGTTTCGAGTCCATGTTGACGCCACGCCGTACGCGTCGCGCCACAAGATTGCATCAAGCGGCTATATATTACGTGTTTCGTCATTGCCTATCTCGGTTATTTTTTGTCCCGGTGACTATCACTGAATGATAGTGAACAAGCTATTTTTGGAGCCGGTTCCTATTGGATTTACAAAGTGGTAACAAACTGTAACTGGGCAAAGCCGAACTAAAAGCCGCCCGCAGGGCCTAGCAGTAAAAATCTGCGGAGCGAGTTTTTTAACTGCTAATATATTTTAATATGATAATCAATTTGGTGTAAAATTCGTAAACGGTGAAAATTAGCGCGTCTAATTAGGTTCTTTATTAAAAAAAAAATAGATAAAAAAGAACGCTCGGATTCAACGTAAAACCAGTTCATCCACAAGTATTTTTCACATACTTAAAATAAAATGAATGTATATATTTTTTAATTGATCACATTAAAAACGAAATTTACCGTTATATTTATAAAAAATATATATTTAATGAGAACCTTTCAACTGTCAAAACAATTAAATGGAGCTAAATGGCCATTTGATGACAATTTTACATTTGAACTTCTATAAAACAACCCAAAATTGGATTTTTTCTACCGACAGGTTCATCATAGAATTTAAAAATGCATCAAATTTCAAAGTTAAAATTCAAGTTCTGTGAAAGTTCAAAATATAACTTTCACACTACTTACCTGAATGTTAACTTTGAAATTTGATGAATTGTTCGAATTCTGTGAAACAACCCATCCTTACTGTCGAATTAGAATTTCAAATTGGATTCCTCGAGTTCTGAGTTAAGAACCCAGAACTGCAAACAATAATAATGACCCATCTGTAAAGCCGAACACCTACTGAGTAGCGAAATTCCTCGGTCTATTATCGAGTAGGCATTATTCCGTTCCAGTATTTGTTTTCCCATTTAAGATTATACTAAGCCAACAAAGTATTTTTAAGTTACGAGAGGGTGCCTTCAGTGACTACCACGAGAGGTTCTTTTTTACCTCTCCTTCTGTTACATGCACCAGTTTACAAAGAAAGAAGGAGAGGTTACAACGGAGCTATCGGCGGTAAACCAGTATCCCAAGTATGCAGGGAGCCAGGAGCGTGGGAATTGTAAATATTCTACTGCCAACCAGTCAGCCGGGTCCACTTAGCTTCCAGAGCAGACTACTACAGAAAGAAGGACCAAATATTTGTAAATAGCTTAAACAAACCAATTGTGTGCATCGGTGGATGACAATACACGTCTAAAAGAAAAATGACAGAGAAAGATATTATCATATAAAAAAAGGTCAAGCAAAATCGAACAAAAAGATTTGTCAGCAAAAAACAATATTGGTCTATCTTTGCATATTATTATTAAGTGTTTATTTTTTAGAAAGTAGAAATCAATATTTTATTTAAACAAGTACCTACCTGCAGTTACCCTTACTCGTGACAGCTATTTTGTCTTTTTCAGCATTGTCGAATTGTAAATAACATGTAAATGAATGTCTGTTTGTTTCTTATGCGCTCTTAAACCATTCATCCGATTGCGATGAAATTTTGGTGATTTGATGTGCGCATGCCCGCAATGGTTTCTATATATAATAGTGAGCTCTGGCGTTATAAAATTATTTCCTTTATTATTCATCCGATTGCGAAGAAAGTTTGGTGAGTTCTTGTGCGCACGCCCGTAAAGGTTTAAATATATACTGGTGATCTCTGGCGTTATGAAATTTGTATGAAAAAATTTCAATAGGTGGCGCGCGAGCTGTTTGAAAAATGAGTGTATTTCATGTAGTTTAGTGGCAGGGAGGGATGGCAGGAGAGGGGTGAGGGGAACCCGGAAGGGGGAAGGTTTGTGGGACGGGTAGAAGCGGAGGAGGGGTGGGGGGAAATTGGGGAATGTGGAGGGGGAACGCGTGAGTATAAGGGACTAAGAAAAAGACACGAGTTTAAAAAATAAAAATATCTCTATCGAATAATTATTATAATTTTTTTTCATTGTTAAAGTTATTTTTTCTACAACATAATAATAGAATATTGTCAGAGTCGTCTTTGAATTGTGCACAGGTAGAACATTAATATATTTGAATACTACTCAGTTAAATGAAGCAAATAACTAGAATTATCTTTAAGATGGCCGATATCCTTTAAAACGTTTTAATTGACCCTGTTAGCATTCTCGCAATGAGAATTTCCGAATAGCAGTTCACTGTAGACACAACTTTACTCATTGTTAGTTTAGTAGCAATTTCATCCGATGGTAATTTAAATGGAAATTGCCAAAACACACAGAGCGTTTAAACAAGCAAAAAAAGTTTTCGATTAACATTTTTCCTTCCCTCTGGAGTGGAAAGTTGGCCGCTACACTACCAATTTGCTTTCGGAGTTTGGGTTTAACGGGTAGGTAGGTAGGTACTAGGTTCCTTCCTAACTGCCTGTATATATTTTTATTTGCCTTTGGGCTAAACGAGGAACAACCCCTGTTAAAAACAGTGCGGGATTTAGTGGGTAGTTTCGCATCCAGTAGGACACTAAACTTCTCATTTAATATTGATCTCTTGCAAAAGCTTTCCTTTGATCAATATGCTCGCTTTAAAGGTATTTATTTATTTATGTCTATTCTTTAATACAATTTTTACAAATGATTACAGTGGTTTATATAGTAGTACCAAGAACGTTAAGGTAGGTTTGACAAGGTAAAACTGTGTGTGGGTAATATTGTTTGTTTCGTGAACACCTCACTAGGAGAACCTGTGCTGAGGTGTTTAAGTGTTTATGATTAAGTGTGACAAGTATTTTTGTGTTGTAGAAAGTTAGTTTTTATTTTGTTTTTGTTTTTACATTTTATAATCGCATATTTTGATTGTTTAAAAAAAACGATAAAATCTGTATCTATATATACACATACACATATATATTTACATATAAACATATGTGGATATATCTATACATGTAAGTACATATACATAAATACATACATATGAACATACACACACATACACATGCATTTATATTAGTGTGTGTATAGTTGGACAATTCAACAAGTATAAACTCATACTTGGCCTCCGTGGTCGAGGGGTAAAACTCTCGACTCACAATCCGAAGGTCGCGGGTTCGAACTCGGCGTGCGCAAATAAATTTTATTTGATTAATTTTTGGTTTTCGCAATTAATCAATTAAAAATAATACAGATATTTGCGGCATGTTTCAGAGTGGAAGATACTCTCTGGTGTAAGACCACAGTTCAGAATTGAAACGTTGCTTGAAATGGCTTTAGCTTTATTTGGTGACCAGATATAAATAGCCAGACACTTCACCACCTTCCTCTTCCCCGTGTCCTTTCGATTGGGGATGCCATAGTCTCACTGGCACCACACAGGAACAGTTGAAACTTGGGACTCTTGTGCGGTATTCATATTAAAAAATATCTTAAGAGAAATTTGATTATTAGAACTACTATCACAACACTTCCCTTTTCAGTTTTTTCAAATATTTATTTTAATCTATTTTCTTTACTATCCACAAAACTCTGACAAGCCGAGCTTTGTTCTATTCTGACGGCCTCCGTGATTGAGGGGCTAGGCTAATAAATTTCGAAAGGCTAGGCGAATTTCAGAAAGTAATATGTATAAAAATGAAGAAAAAAAACTATTTTAACATTTATTTGCACGTTTGAATGCCTTGGAAGATACATTATTAACTACACTCACCCATAAGCTCGTTTTCACCATAATATAACATTACCAGACATATGAGGCGTACCTGACTTATTAAATAAATAATTAAACATATTTTTTGTAGATCACGCAGAGACTACGCGAATTGAGAACACTACTCTTAAAGCCATGGCTGCCTGGATGGAATACCCTTTCGCGACTCTCTGGAGACCAAAAAAAAATATCCTCAAATTTCAATTTCGTGAAGTTACATTTAAGTTTATTTTCATTATTATTTATTTGAACGTTTCTCATTTTTAAATAGTAGTTTTTAGTAATAGTAAAATAGTAATTTTAGGTAGTAAATTATTGTTTTCTTCACTAATCCAGAAAAACATGTTTTTTAAATATATTATTATTCAACAATAGAGGCCATCGGAATATGATGACAATTAATTGAGTGATGTATTGCTCTATTCAATTTGAAATCATAAATAATTAGGGAAAACTAAACAATAAATTATTTTAATTTATTTAATGCACAATAAATTAGCACAGTGGTAAAATAGCTGTACGTATTACTTCCACCGCAGAATTACAACAGCAGTTAGATATCAAGGTGGTCGCGTTTATTTACATGGCAAGCCAAAACATGGCCACGTTTGGCAATATTATTTATTGGGTAATAAAATTAAACAGGAAACCTGTACTCACTTAGTTACCAACAGGCTACGGAAACATAACCTCAATTGCAATCCAATCATGGCTTTTAGAAAATCATCACGTAATTAGATCACAATATAAACGATTTCGATCAAAATACTACTATCATACAAAAATAATTTATATCAATTTCCCGGAAACCGACTAATTAGTTTTCTTTGCTAATTAGTTCTATCCTGTTTTGTGAAACAATAAAGACTGGATAGTTAGTAATGATTATTGAATATTTTTTTAAATAATTTCTGAATACAGTTCAACGCCGGGTCATTGCTAGCAAGGACTCGAGCAACTTTAGTTGCAGCGTAAATTGGCAACCGTTTTCTAGATCCATACAAATTTAAAAAGGCTCTCTACTGTCGCGTCGCCTCGTGTGCATGCAACTCCATGTACCTAATGCTACGTACCTATATATTTGCGATCATAAGCGCGAATCGAGCCACGAATTATGGGAAAGGAACGAAGCAACCGAAGCAATGTTTCGCGCCGTTTGCTCGCATTTGTATACGCATTCTTAGCGCATTGGTGCGGAAGCGGGCGCGGGCGCGGGCGCGGTGTCCATGGTGACTGAGCGCATGCCACATACGCTCAGTCACCATGGACACTTCGCTTGCTTATCTTATGTTTAAATACACCGCACCGCTCTCGCGCCGCAAATCGCACCGCAAATCGCGCCGCAAATCGCACTGCACTCTGACCGATTCCTTATACCTAACGTAAAGGATTTCGATGCACGCAACTGTTGCCCGCTACTAAAAGTGTTCGGGTGCGCTTGGACAAATACAACATTATATTTACGAGAATCGTGAAGAAATTGAATTGTTTCATCTCGTTTTCCAATTTTTGATTGAATAACTACAACCATGGATAAGAATGCATAGCCATCAATTATTATCATTAACCATAAAATAAATCAGCGATCAAACCAATTGAGAAAATCATCAGTTTCCAGAAATAAAGCACCATTAATTCCACGGACAGCATCATCAAACGATAATAAAAAACTCCTTTCTAATCACGAATGTACTGTACTATGGATTCATAAAAATATTACAAAATAAATTGTAAGTACTACCTATGCGAAAATACTGATACTTTTGCACGACACAATACTTTCTAACTTTGTCAAGGTCTACAAGATGCCCATTAATTAAGCGAGAATCTATTTAGTCGAAAAGTTACTTTTATTAGTATTTTCTTAATGGATTCAGGTTTGGCGATGAATTTTGAAACATGTTTTCTTAGAAGGCAATCACATTATGGTTTGATATATTTATTATAAGAAGCAAACATTTTGTTTTATTTAATAAATGTTTTGTGCTTCCGAGATACACATTGTAAACAAAATACGTTTTATTTAAATAAATTTAATTAACTTTTAATTTTATTGGAAAAAATATTAAATTTTATTTTATTTTTTATTGAATTAAAATGATGCCACAAAGTGAAATTAAAATCACTAAAAAAATATATATTAATAACGATTCAAATTTAAAAGCGATTAGAGAATCCAAGACGCGGAGGTGGGTGGAAGAATATCGGGGACGCCCGAGCAAGACATGGCACGATCTAATAAATCAAATTCTTATATCGGGTCAAGACAAGTCAAGGGTCGATATAACAGAAGAAAGGGTATGATGATACCAGGCAGGAATTGAAATGCAGCAAGGAGTGCTTATCCCTGCAGGGAAATGACGTGATAAGTTCGTTAATAATTAGATTTTAAACCGAAACATTCCTAGCACTAACGAGATAAAATCTCAAAGATCCACCGTCTATTTTCTACGTTATTCAAGAAAGGATTTATCCCTTAATTGGACAATGGCTAATACCTTATAATATTAACCCTTCGAATAATGAGAAAATAATATCTACGAACTTTTGCCTGTCAAGATTTGAGCACAAAATTCCTGGTTCTTCCCACGCATTTTTAATGTTACTTTTTATTGGTTATTTTTTAACCTTTTTGTAAAAACAAAAATTTTTCTAAAATCTAGATAAAATAAACTTTTCAGTGTATTTATTAGAAATCAACATTTTTGTTTTAAAATATTAAAATTTTGATATTGAAAATGTAAATTAGCTCAAAAATACTTACCTGGGGATTCCTCAAAAAAGGATATAAAATAAAATAAACCGAAAATTTTAAATACAGATTCGTTTTTTTAATAAAATTTGTGATAAAACTGTCACCTCACTTTTTATGACATTCATACAATTTTATTTTTAAATTAAGTGTTTGTTACGTCACAAATTGGCGCAAAATAAAATCATCACTTATGATCGAATTTGTAAAATATCTGACCAATATAGCTCGTATATTCCTAGAGCAATAAGAAGCATTATTTCATTCGCTTTCTAACATAAAAGAAATCACAAATGTTTGCCTGACAGTAAAAGAGATATCTAACTTCTAATAATGCACGGTCGCTCTGGGACAATCTGGGTCTCCTGTTATTATAACGGCATATGATGTTTTGGGACAACTTGGGTCTCCTGTGATTAGACGGGTTAATGAAGCGTCCTACTCCAGTAAAATATTGTCAATGTTAACAACGCTGGCCGTTAGAGGCGCTAGTGTACCGTATTGTCGTTGACATTTCTTTTAATGGCGGCAAAATGAATTTATTTGGACACCAAAAACACCCCAAGACGATTTTCAGGATTTTAAAATGTTTGACAAGTTAGTTGGTGAAATAATATGAGTTCGTTAAATCATATCAAATTAAACGTTCTTGATTACATAAAAAATGGATTACACCAAGAAAAAAAATAATTATAAAAATTGTAAGGTTAATTCTGAAAAGTTGGTACTTAATCTGTGTTCATGTTAAAATTATAAATTATCGACAATGTTGATGTTGAAAAAAGTAAGGTCTTTTGTAAATTACGTAATTTTATTTTAATTTTTTGGCTTCTATAATTTATTAACTTGAAATCAAGAACCATTTATTGGATAACCAACTACTCTGCCATAGGTCTTCCTCCAAATGGTTTTCCTCAGGGCCTCCCGTGTGAAGCTAATGTAAAAAAAATCCATTCAAATTTGTGAAAAAACCAAACGTACACAACTCACGCCGCAAGGAGGCGCTAGTGTAGTATCAACCGCAACTCAACAAAGTGGCATTTCAATACCCCTCTAAAAACGAGTGATAAAGTTTTACGCGGTTGATTGTTCTGTCGCCCATCAGAATGTATGGGAAATGTTGAAGTTGGAGGTTGCAGGTATTATTAATATTAGAGGGAATATTATGATAGTGCAATTAAATTAATTAATTCAACACGGGAAAGTTTATACGCGGTTCAGATTCTGACTATTAACGATAAAATGCGATGCACCTGAGTTCCTGACCCACTTGTCAATGGATAAACTCATTTAATTGCAATATAAATTTTTGGGTACGGATATTCTCATTAATCAGAATGGAAAAAAAAGCCAAACGATAGACTGGATTTTAGTCACGATTAGAAACCATTCTGGGCAATGCAAGCTGAGAATTTTTATTGGATCTTCGAAAACGAGATTGACTTCAATAAAGCCAAAATTGTACTCATAAATTTGTAAAAGTAAGTACGGTAAAATAATGAAGAATAAATCCCGATTACTTACATTATTTATTATTATGCGTATAATGAATAGTTCGGTGGATTTGGACCGGTCAATAAAAAACGGAATAAATATGATTTAACGATTCAAAATGATTTCAAATTATACAGATAGCACATACTAGAATGATTTTAACCAGCGATTCCTGAGCATATTTGGAGTAAAAAAATGTTGATGTTATTTTGCTGTCCGATGACATTTTTTAAACATTAATAATATTTTTCCATCACACGTCGCGTAACGCGTTTATAGCCTAGCGTGACACTTGACAAGCGTTGCGTCTCGTTCTAGCAGCACGGTAACACATGAAACAACGCGCGTACCGCTCAAACCCGTCACGAGGTGTAGGTATGGGAGCAGTATGGGATGGGTACGGGATTTTGGAAGCGGGTGTGGGTACCGCCACCCCGGGAACCATTTATTGGATAACCAACACCCCTGTCATAGGTCATTCCAAGTGGTTTGCTACGTTTGATGAGTAGAGACGCCCTAGTTCACAGGGTAAGGTTTATCTAGGTCTTGGTGGCAAATGCATTTGCTCACCTTCTGCGAGCTGGCCCGATTGGGAGAGACTGGTTACGATGCGTCCGTCACTCCTGGACATATTGACTCCCAGATTCCTACCCACCCCTCATATATTTTCCTTCCGAGAACTTCCTCTTTTTCGTTTCCCTAAAAAGACCCCCCTCAGAGCATCCCCAAAGATGTCAAAGGTCCTGAGGGATTATATTATCAGTTTTTTATTACCAATTTGGGAGGCGAAATGGGTACCGCCGCCCGGAAACCTTTATTGGATAACCAACACCTCTGCCATAGATCAAACCAAGTGGTTCGCTACGTTTGGTGATTTAGCAGGGGTGCTCGGGTTCATGGGGGGAGGATTGTCTAGGCGGATGACCAGGACATACTGAACCTTAGATTCCTACCCACCCCTTAAACCCTTTTCCTTCCCAGTACTCTCCCTCCCCTTCCTTTCCTCAAAAAACCACCCCGCACAGCATCCCCAAAGATGACATAGGCCCTGAGGGAAATTATATTTCTCAGGGGCTCCTGTGTGGAGCTCATGTAAAAAAAAAATCAGTGCAGATCCCCTGAGCGGAGCTATTATAATAAAAAAGTCACTGAACTTAGCATAAGCCTACAAATCATTTTTTTTTAGATTTCGAATGGTCATCTCTAACCATGGCAATAATGGTCTAATGTATCTTCCACTTTGCTGATCAAAGAGTCCTGTATTGCATTTTGACGATCATTAACAACAAGTTTTATAAATTCGAAAAACAGATTATCATAATATTGTTTTGGTTATGTAACAGTAAAAACAAAATCGAAAATCAACGTAATAACACGTTATCTAATGAAAAATAATACGTAAAACCGATTCACTCCACGTGCCTCATAATAACATCGATTACGTGGGATGCAATTTACGTTTCCATATAAATCACAAAATTATTATTTTGTAGTTTATCGCTTAACTTGTCATGTTAAATACATACATAATTTAGCTGCTAGATCATAGATTCCCAAAATGGTCTGCATGGAACCCCAGGGGTCGATTTTGACTTGTTGGGGGACCATGACAGCAAGAAACAAAATTAGGGAGTGGAATCCAATTTAGAGCAAGTCATCATCAACTTTCAGGCACTCGTAAATAACATACCTGATACATCGAACAAAGATTGCGTGTACATAATACTTACAATAATAGACTTCCAACTAATTACTCATTTGATATTTAATCAATTCATGTAGCAGAAGTTCTGACTTCACGAAGATATACCCGTTGCTTATCCTGCATTGGGAACTATGGCAAGAAAGATTTTGATTGTTTTTTCATCTTGGTTTATCGTGTAAAAGGGTTTTGGCGCTATAACCAATCTTCTCACGAAAAAAAGAAATCGGTTGAATATCACTGGACGTGAATAGTTTTGCTATAATTTTAAGCCAAATATTGAATAATAACTACTATCGAGGCATCAAACTCACCCCTCTCATTAACCACTCAGGCCTCGAGCTTATTTTGTTCGAAAGTAAAATATTTCAGCTTTGCAATAAAATCCATATAAATGAAATATTTCTGAACGCTTCCGTACACTAAATATTGTTTTTTAAATGTGATGAAATACGCTTTTAAATTTTATAATTCGAGATAAATAAACACATAATTTTTTTTTGAAACATAAAAATGTTTTAATATGTCCCAATTTAAGTTTTTTCTAACTAAAACTACTAATAACGAAAAAAAATATACGTATTTTATTAGGCAAATGTATAATAAATATTACCGTTAACTCACTTTTTTCTGGTTTCTTGTAAAAATAATTAATAAAAAGTTCGCAAAATTTCATAATTTTTTTTTTAAGTTGCGGCGGGAAACTTTGGATTCATAAAGGTGTGCATTTTTATTATTTTGTGGTTAATTTTTAGAATTGAATATAAAGCGTGGCGTTTTCTCTTTCTAACATCGTTTAGATCATATTTCTAATTATGATAGTAAGGAAGAGCCTGAGGGTAGCTTTATTTGTGTATTATGAATATGTTGAACTTTAAATTTTATTGAAGAATGCATTTTGTGTATTTTCAATAAAGGTCTAAATTAATAAAGATTGTACTTTCTTTTCTGTATTTTTCTGCATTTCCAATTGGCAGCCTACAAAACACAATACTAAAGATGGTAGCACTATGTTTGTCAACAGAAAACCACATTTGACATTAATTGGTTTAGGAATATTCAATACCATATTCGGCCGGCAGGGCAGCAAAAATTGGCAAGGAGCAAGAAAGTTTCGGAACCTGTGTTCTAGATAAATAATAATAACATTTGCTGGTGAGATTTTTTGTGTCATGGCTTACACCAACAACTTTGCAAACCTCAAGGATCCTGAATTCCTAGGATTGCTTCTATAGATAAAATACCACCATCAATCATGGAACGAAAATAAGCAGCTAGGAATCAATTCAAGCAACCTGAAACTGAATATTTAAAAAGCATGTTTGTTTAAATATAAAAAAAAACACAAAAAATAATATTATCAGCACGACGATCGATCACAAGAAATGTCTTTATTAAAAGCTTTGCGGATTGATTTTTCAAAATGTAAACCGTAGATATTATGAGTACAGTATACCGTTAATACGCCTATAGAGATAAATATATTGCATTAAGTTTTTTTTGCATTGTTTTTGAAATGGAACAAACCTCAGATCGCAGAATTATGATTTGAGGGACAAACAGTATGGCGCCTCATCTAAAATGAAAATATTTTTAAGAGGAACGTATGCGCGGCCCATTTCGGCCAGTTTCACACAAATCTGATTTGAGATCAATATACCCAACCAAACTGAAAAATTATTTTTGTAATCAAAAGGTTTATCAAATATAGTATAGTACGGATGTGAGCTACTTTATTTATTTTTGCTTTAAATGATAAGATAAAGGCCATTAAAGATTATTTTTTAATTGTTTTTCATTTACTCACAAATAATTGCCCAAGTTGCCTCTAAAATCGTGAAACGCCAAAATATTTAATGGCCAATATCTTATAATTTAAAGCAAAAATAAAAAAAAGTAGCTCACATCCGTACTAGATATTTGATAAACCTTTTGATTACAAAAATGATTTTTCAATGTGATTGGGTATTTTGATCTCAAATCCAAATTTAAGATTTGTATGAAACGGGCCGAAAAGGGCCGCGCGAACGTCCCACTTAAGGGACGTATTTGACTTACTTTAACAAGTCATTCCTGACATTATTTGGAGTGAAAAATATTAATGAAATTTTGATTTAAATTTTTTTTCTTCAAAACCAAACAAAAAAAATCTTCCACGTGTCATCACTGGTCCCTCAGCAGAGTGAACGCCCAACCTCTCATCCGACCTTACTTATCCAATACCCATTGATTTTATATGTCTTAGGTCGAAAAAAAAACATAATAATGTTGGGAATCACTTGTTAAAGTTAGTCAAATACATCTCTTAACACCCTATATATCAGTTAAGATAATGAGTACCTACATTGAAAATTGTGAATTATGTGTACCCCGTTTTGTCCTCGGGAAACTGTCACTTGTCTAGGAGATTTATCCCTGTTAACCATTTTCTGAAACACCCCAAAACTCGAGCTAAAGTTGAAATGTTGTAGCTTTATAAATACATTTCGTCCAAGATACGATAATTGTTTATACACGACTGAAGGATTTATTGGTCCTCCTTAGGACAAATGCTTATCGTCAAATGCAGTTTAAGTTTCCGTTTTGAATGCAGCGCTCACTAGAATCTTGCTTTTAATTAACTTACTTATTTATTGAGATAATAAAAAACACATGAAAGTTTGTCGTATTTTACATGTAGAGTAGAATTCGTTTATTATAATGCTTAGTTCACACTGAGCTATATATCTGCGAGCAGATATCTGTTGATTCGCGAGCGCTTATCTTTTGTCCTTTCACACGAGGCTATCAAATATTTCTTCCTGTGGTAGGAGAGGTGGTCAGTTGAATTAGGGAGCGGCAACGGAACGCATATTTTTTGTACTAAAATCTGTCAACTTGACATCTGTCATCCACGGGTCTAGGTAGCTCCGTAATTACAATGACCCCCTTTCCTTGTTTTAGTCGGAGAAGGGGAGAGTTATCTTCTGGGATATCGCGTCTGGAGCGGTTACGTCTGAGATGTGTATTGTCTATGATTGATCTGCGCTTAAAAACGCTTAGGTGTGAATGGTCTGAAGGGATTGTATGGAGAGCGTTATTTGGCGTGCTATATTTAATATTTGATAGCTAAGTGTGAACCAGCTCTTACTCCGCCTATATTGAACAACCGCTTAAAATGACGTAATTACACAGCGAAGTTTGATTTTCATAGAAAATTCTTTATAACAAAGACGGATTTAATAACTTCACTTCACTTCATTAACGACATGTCGCTTAGTATGACCCAGTTTTAATAATTTATGTCCTAATTTCATGGAAAATTATGTCGGTTATAGTGACTGACCGATTCCTAACACCTTCGGCAGTGTTCGGGAAGGTCACGTGACGCCCGACGACGTTTAATATGCTGTGTTTCTCTCGTCACAAGTCTTAATATGCTCTTTCTCACGTCACGAGTCTTAATATGCTGAGTTACTCTCTATTAAAATAAATACATACATTTATATCTAAGAAAAACAGGAGGTTGTTTATTTTCTACCAAATGTATTGCATGACGTCCGCTTAGTATGACGTGTTTGTCATTTCCCTTCGATGCTATTATAAACGGATTCCACTGTGGTTAGTTAAAAAAGGGCTTCGCTAGTGATTCAACACTCTTTAAAAATTATAGAAAAATTTGGAATAAACAATTTGACGTCTTCTTGATTTTTCAGAGCCAGTGGGACTATACTACTTAGCAAGAGTGATACTGAAATTGAGTGGTAGCGGAAATTAGAAATGCTGTAAAGGATAATACATCCAAAAATGAGTTAAACATGTCAGTTTTCTCCGTTTTTGAAGTGAAAACTTATTTATCACCGTTGTGATTTGAAACTCGATGAAACGAAAAAGCGACACTAAAAAGAGACAAACACATTTATAGGATATAACCTGCGAGAGAATGAGATAGAATAATCGGTCTCCTCTTTGTGCGGTGCTTCGTAACCTCCCAACTCTCGACTACTTTAGTTTTCTGAAAGTTTCACTTCTATCGCATGTGAACTACACACAATTTATTTTTCTCTTTCGATTTGCGTCGTCGAAATATTACTAGGAAAATAAGTGCGTCTTTTACGACGTGCATTTCAAGAGGATTTTTTTTCTGAAAATTTAAAAATAAATGAAATATAAAGAAATTCTGAAAAAATCTATTCAACGTTATTTTGTAATAAAATACTATAATTATGAGAAACAAAACATGTGATATGACTGTTTGAAATAGTAAAAAAAATTCTTTTCACTCTCCTGAACAATTAACATTACATCCTTTACAAGATTTCAAATGTCCATGATCGATATGTAAAAGATCTGTGCAAATTTAGGGACGCTAGATCTAACCGTTCGATAGTTATTGTCTACTGTTTCACAGAAACAGTTTTATAATTCATAGTATAGAAAGCCTAGAAAGGTATGTTCTGCGTTAATCTGCTCTGAATATTCAATTCTGTAATAATTGTCATTACTACAACATAAATCTTCGTGTTCCGATGGTGAAATTATTTAACGATGGGCGCTTTTATGCAAATTTAAACCAGCCATTTGAATATTCAAGTCATCAATCGTGTTCTGGTAGGCTTTACATGATATTAACTGACGTACCCACTTCTTGCTGACCTAATTACAGCAAAAAAAAACGAACAATAAAAAGCTACGTTATAATAATGATGTTTTTATTGTTTTCTGTAATCCCAATCACGAGAAGTTTTAACGAGGCTATTGATGTGCGAGCAATAAGAATAAAATGCAAATAAAGATTGCGAAAAGTGATGATGAGGAGATAGAGATGAAGAGATAAAGAGATGAAGAGATGAAGAGATTAAGAAATGAAGAGATGAAGAGATGAAGAGTTGGAGAAGAATCAACGACTAGATATCTGTGAGATGTAATCAATGGTGCATTGTAATTGACGAATAATTCCCAATTTAGTCTTTTATTAAATACAATGGATTCACAAAAAGTTTGTAGGCATACATATATAAACACATATTGATGGATGATACATGATGCCAAGGTTATAAGTAGGAGGCGGAATGCGGAGGCAAAACGAACATTCCAGAGCCGCTAATTATTAAAGGAAAAACAATTAAACTATCGTTATTTGACCGGTCTGATTTGTTTTATGGGGCCAACAGATTTAGCTATAAAAGATCATTTGGTTTTGGCTTATTTCAGCATTTTGCTTGCCATACATTCTCAATGTTTTTGCCTCCGCCAGCCACCTACTAGTTATAAGGTATTCAGTATACACGACTGCTATACATCTATCTTTGATGATCTGTTGGTGAAACATAACCAATTAACGTTATATTTTTTAGCACTCTAATAACTCAAATCAATTTGAGAGGCTGTTCATGCGGTGAGGTTTGTCTAGGTCTTGGCGGCGGATGCATTTTCCCATGTACTGCGTGGCGGGCCGGATCGGAAGACGCCGAGACCTAGGGAGACCTTTTAAACTCTCCAGTCGGACTCTCTTGATTAATCGCCATGCAACACAATGGGAGGAATGGATTCATACGTCCGTTGTTTTACATACATTTGTTTTTAATTATTTTTTTATTCAATTTTAGGTTATGATTAAGAAAATACATGTAAAAATATCGTAACTCAAGAACTCCCCTTAAGGGATAAGGAGATAATAAAAATCATGTATTAAAATAAATTAACCTACTTTCATAAGGCAGCATTTCAAATTCCCTTCATTTAGTCTAGAACAGAAAACCTGAAACATTCCTTGTCTCTGAATCAAGCATTCTTAGCACCATACAGTATACCTGCCCACGCAAATATAATGCATTCGGTTTCAGCAAACTTACAACCAGGTAGTAGGTACCTTAAAACCAAAATAATGTTATAAAATGCATCCTCGTTGCATTTTAAAACTGATAATGCGTGGGAAGTACAACACGCGATCGGTTCTTATTGAGCATGCATTATTACATTATTATTGGCTGTGCCAATAAATTTGTCGGTGGGAAGAGTTGTGCCAACGCGTTGCTGTCGATATTAAAGATTTTATATCATTATTTCTCAGAGGGAAAAGGTGGACAAACGCATGGTTATCGATTTCTAGGATTTTATTTCATTATTTGTCAATGAGGAGAGTTGGGCCAATCAATCGATATCATTTATTTCATATCATTATTTGTCAGTGGAGAGAGTTGTGCCAACGCACGGCTATCGATATTAAAGATTTTATGTCATTATTTGTCAGTGGGGAGAGTTGTGCCAACGGATGGCTATCGGTATCAAAGATTTTATATCATTATTTGTCAGTGGGGAGAGTTGTGCCAACGCATGGCTATCGGTATCAAAGATTTTACAGCATTATTTGTCGGTGGGGAAAGTTGTGCCAACGCATGGCTATCGGTATCAAAGATTTTATATCATTATTTGTCAGTGGGGAGAGTTGTGCCAACGCATGGCTATCGGTATCAAAGATTTTACAGCATTATTTGTCGGTGGGGAAAGTTGTGCCAACGCATGGCTATCGGTATCAAAGATTTTATATCATTATTTGTCAGTGGGGAGAGTTGTGCCAACGCATGGCTATCGGTATCAAAGATTTTACAGCATTATTTGTCGGTGGGGAAAGTTGTGCCAACGCATGGCTATCGGTATCAAAGATTTTACAGCATTATTTGTCGGTGGGGAAAGTTGTGCCAACGCATGGCTATCGGTATCAAAGATTTTATATCATTATTTGTCAGTGGGGAGAGTTGTGCCAACGCATGGCTATCGGTATCAAAGATTTTACAGCATTATTTGTCGGTGGGGAAAGTTGTGCCAACGCATGGCTATCGGTATCAAAGATTTTATATCATTATTTGTCAGTGGGGAGAGTTGTGCCAACGCATGGCTATCGGTATCAAAGATTTTACAGCATTATTTGTCGGTGGGGAAAGTTGTGCCAACGCATGGCTATCGGTATCAAAGATTTTATATCATTATTTGTCAGTGGGGAGAGTTGTGCATGGCTATCGGTATCAGATTTTACAGCATTATTTGTCGGTGGGGATAGTTGTGCCAACGCATGGCTATCGGTATCAAAGATTTTACAGCATTATTTGTCGGTGGGGAAAGTTGTGCCAAAGCATGGCTATCGGTATCAAAGATTTTATATCATTATTTGTCAGTGGGGAGAGTTGTGCCAACGCATGGCTATCGGTATCAAATATTTTACAGCATTATTTGTCGGTGGGGAAAGTTGTGCCAACGCATGGCTATCGGTATCAAAGATTTTATATCATTATTTGTCAGTGGGGAGAGTTGTGCCACCGTATGGTTATCGATATCAAAGATTTTATGTCATTATTTGTCAATGGGGAGAGTTGTGCTAACGTATGGTTATCGATATCAAAGATTTTATGTCATTATTTGTCAGTGGGGAGAATTGTGCTAACGTATGGTTATCGATATCAAAGATTTTATGTCATTATTTGTCAGTGGGGAGAGTTGTGCCAACGCATGGCTATCGATATCAAAAATTTTATATCATTATTTGTCAGTGGAGAGAGTTGTGCCAACGCGTGGCTATCGATATCAAAGATTTTATTTTATTATTAGTCAGTGGGGAGAGTTGTGCCAACGCGTGGCTATCGATATCAAAGATTTTATTTTATTATTTGTCAGTGGGGAGAGTTGTGCCAACGCATGGCTATCGATATCAAAGATTTTATATCGTTATTACACACCAAATTTACGATCAGAAAGTAACCTCGTCTCTTCTTTGCATACCTACTTATATGAGTATCGAAAACACGGTGCACTCGTACATTAGCCTAGATTTGGATGCCTTTGTGCCCTCTTTGGAATACACCCACGGTATGGACTGATAGACTTGACTAACTTTTACCACTGATGTGGTTTGTATGCGCGTACACATTCTCATTCTGCGATTTGTAAACATTCTACGCACAACATAGGTTTTGCGGTGAAAATGATAGAAAAAAAATAAAAAAAACTTTGTACCAATGCAAACTTTACTTTATTTATTTTCATTTCATTTATCAAACTTAAAATAACAAATGAACATTTACTTACATTCTAAATTTTACAACGTAATCGAAATAGCGGGTCAGATTGGCGGTGCTCGCGGGCCGTAGTTTGGAGACCTTTGCTTTATGGAGTTAAAAATGGTGTGTTTTTATTTTGTTAATTTTTTTTAGTTTGATGTTTTCTTTCTATATGTGATGTATTATTTACTATATGAGAGGTTACTTCTACAAAAACTTTTATCTTTAGGGATAACTTGTGGTTGGTTTTTATTTTGTTTTCTCGGTAATCTTAAAATCAAAAACTGATAATAATTTATTTTTTACTACAAAAATATAAACATATTTTTTCCAAACGCACACAGTCATTACGACCAGTAGATTTTTAAGTAATTATAAAATAATAATATTGGTAATTCTGTTGAATTTTACTCCACTAACTGGTGGAGATAACTTTATGTAGGTTAAAAAGAAGAACAACCCACCCTCTATCTGGTACAATAATCAGATTACTCATAAACACCACCAAATCAATTATAATGCAGATAAACTTGTAGTGAATTTAAAAAAATGTTGATGTTTTCTGAGTCACTGATAGAATGTTTCAAAATGTCATAATAATGCACGGGACCGTTTTGCCTCCCGGTGCTATTTTACAGCATATTTAATATGTAAAACACAGACACGTTTATGGTGAGCATTGAATATTGCTTTTTTCGTTATCTCAATACTTAGTATTTGGAGATGTTTGACTAATCAACTGGGCAATCGATTTATGTTGTTATTTTAAGTGTGTACCTGCGTATATGGTGTGTGTATACTCTAAATTAAAGCATAAGCATGTACCCATAAAGCGGCGTATCCTGCGCCACAATACACATGAACACTAGCTTGAACAGCACCCAAAACATTGAAAATTTGAACACTTCGTGATCAAAAACCCTGTGTTCAAGCTTTACCACAGGCGACGGAAAACATTCATCTCCCGGGCGAAGGGGGAAGGCTGGCGGGGGGAAATGTGTTCATATTTTTACAAGAGCCGCGCGATGCGGTCATGTATGGAGAATCAAACCGAACAAGTTTTTGAGGTTATGCGCAATGATTGAGCTTAATAATCACTACTTTAAAATATTATGATACCTAAATACAATATAATAAATATATTTGATAATAAAATTATAATATAATAACGAATATTAACAACATTAATATCAATATTATTTTTGAAGTGGGTGAAGCGGGAAGTCTGAAGGCAGGCGGGGCCGGCGGGGCCGGCGGGGGGGAAATAAGTTCATATTTTTACAGGAGCCGTACGGAGCGGTTGGTACCGGAGATAAATCGAATGAAGTTTGGGGTTTTGTCAACCGCGCGAGCCTAATACCTAATTATGACTTTAAATTGCAAATAAATACTGTCGTAATGGATGATTATATCTTTCGTGAACTCACTTGTAAATAAAGTCTATTAATTTATAAATCGATTTCAGAGACACGGAAGAAATTGACCAATTATAATAGGTATTCTATTCTTTCCCTGATAAATAAATACCTAATAAAAATCTAGTTAGGTAGGTTAGGTCTAAGTTGAAATCTGCGTGTTCTCCTTTATATTTCGTCTACAATATCATCGCTAAATTTCTTAACAGAACTCGACTTTTGACGTTTGAATTTCGAATGCGTAATTAATTACGCATTCGAAATTCAAATACTAACTTTAGGTCATAATAATTGATATTAGTCGGAAATCTTTCCTGGTAAATAAATATCTATTCAAATATTTCTGTTTTCTCCCTGATGTAGCATCTCTTCTTCATCGGAACATATTTTAACATTTATTTAAACGCTAAACGTCAAACGTCAAGTCAGTTGCGTACGCGTGGACTCGTGGACAGGCCACTAGCAAAGTGTGTGACCGCGCGAACTTCACACCTGTTCACACCAATCTTTCAAACCATGTTTAAAAAAACGCAGGAGACGGAAAACAAAGAACGTTTATAGTGGGGTTCAAGCTAGTTTTCATGTGTATTCTGGCGCAGGAGTTCCGCCTTAACATGTATGTAAATTCTCAAAACATTGATCACAATTCACAATATAAAACCACAACATGTCCATTACACAAATTGATCTGGCTTTCGTACAACTCGATCATACCCACCACGTGCTAGAAGCTAGACCGAGAAATTGCTTCCAATCTCGTTCTTTGTGCGGCGTTCCCTATTTTTTGTGGTAATTTTATGAAGACCGCATTTAGAGTGCCGAGAGCCGCGGTGGCCCCCAGAGATAGCGAGGCCCTGACCGGAGTGAGTGATTCATAGCTCGTGCGGTGGAACGAGCAGCACACCGCTCTATCTGGTCTATCGCTCGCAGAGCCCGGCCAGACAAGACGACTGCGGCCCACTGGGTACTGGGTCGGCCTCGCGGACTGCCTTACTCGTATCAAACTAAACTGCCAAGCGAACTCTTGTCTCCTAACTAATGTGCTCCCCTGGTACTTTTTAAAAGTTTTAGATAAAATTCCTCCCGTTTATTATGTCAACTTGCTTTTTTCTAGCCACTCATCATTTGAATGTAACACGTAGTAAGGACGGTTTGTTTCACAGAAAATCAAATGTAACATTGTTATCAAATAGCCATTCAACGTCATTTAATTTTTTTGTTTTCTGCCGTTTACTAAGCAAATTTGCGTTTGTCTATCCACTCATCATTATGACGACTCCATTTGAATGTAATATTGTAAGGACAGGTTGTTTAACAGAAATTCAAATGTAGCATTGTCATCAAATAGGCATTCAGCGTCATTTTATTTCCTTGTTTTAGACAAAGCCCCCCTGTTTTCTACGCTAACTTGCTTTTTTCTAGCCACTTATCATACTTATTATAACGACTCCATTAGAATATAACATAGTAACGACGCGACGGTTTGTTGAAAGGTCGAAAGGTTGAAAGGTCGTTAAATGCCGATCCTAAGTCCGTTTCAGCTTTTGAACAAATTGTGATCGGTAGAAGAGGACTACTATCATGTTGTTAAGCTTGTCAGCTCATTACAATTGGAGAAAAGCTAAAAAGCAAATAGAATCGACGTTTAATTGGCACCTTTTAAATGGTACTGACTGGTAATTTAATGACAATGTTACATTTTAATTTCTGTAAAACAATTGGCTCTTTTCCTCTCTTCTATCAAACCTTATCTAAAATTGCCTCCACTTCCTTCAACATCTCGTGTCTTCTAAGCTTGACCTCAACTCCAATCTTCTATATAATTTTAAAATTTGCCCATTTAAATAAGATTAATAAGTAAATTCACCTATCCTTCCTCTATAATTTGAATTGATGGCCTAGAACACGCTCCAAAGCCAGAGAAGTGAGAAAAAACTGGCCCTAAGTAAGTTTAGACAAAATAGTCCAACAAATAAATTTTCACTCAAATGAAATCTTCGGTAATCGCATATTTCAAGGAACTCGTTTTGGGTCTAAGCTATATACAACACACCATGAATAGACCACACAACACCTAAAGGACAGAAAGAGAAAAAAACGAGTGTGCATTAGACATTAGACCAGACACGCTTTTCGTAACGCTCTCGTCGTGTGTAGACCCTATTACAACCAACAACTACCCTACCAATATCGATGTCCCTGTGCGAAGCTACGTTTTTGAAGCTAATACGTGAGAAGGTACAATCATCTCGATGTCCGCATTCTGGCTATTACCGCTAACTTGTCTCTTTCCACTTTTTCCGTAGTTTGAGCACAAATGAGCCAACATATGAAAAGGTACAATGCAATAGAAGAACCGCATCCTAGCCATTTCCATTATCTAATTCCCTTTAAATTTTAAAAGTGTTTCCTTGTAAATAATAAACGTGCTAATAATGGGTTATATGTGAAAAAGTTTAAGCATATGGTAGGCCCTGTCCTAGCTATGCTGTTTTTTAATTACTTTTTGATACGCTTCCTTCAAATTACACGAACAAATTTTACGGTTTGATTTTTTTTCTCTCCTGTGTATGTATTATATTTAATCACTAATACACTTACGTTTTCCAATACCATTTCACGGAACAAAGCGTCACGTACTCGACCATCCGTGCGGAAGGTTCATAAATGAACCATACATTAGATTGATAACTCCGTGCTTTTTGTATGGGCAAGGTTTCGACACTGTTTAACTATATATACGTACGTATATATATATATACCAATATCTGGCGGCGCCGTGTGACGTCATACATACCATAGACAAAAGTTGAGGACACAAAAAAAACTCGACCATAGACAATATACGAATATCTCTTTCGGTACCTACCCAATTTTTTAGCCTAAATTACTATTTAAAAAATAAATGAAATATGGTTTCAGCAAAAAAATGAAAAACCCTGAATTAGATGTTTTAGTTTTTTATTTATGCATGTATTTAAATATAAAAACAGATAAGACATAAACCGGAAATACAATATAAGCACAAAATACTGAAAAACCAAAATTTATCGCTTTCTTTATCAATAAGTTTAAATAAAAACCAGAATAAAAAATTATAATACACCAAAGTAAATGTAGCAGAACTAATTGCAATCAAGCATGTTCTATAACTTAGTCTAACTTCCAAAAGTAAATATCTTGGTGTGTATATAGGTTAACATTTTAAATGGAAAACCTATATGGTTTGTATCACAAAAATCATTTAGAGGTGTATAATATATTAACACAGAAACAGGAAATATGAGAACAAATAATTCAAATATGAATGTGCCTTCCTACGACAATATCAATTTTTTACATTTCTCTGTAACAGAAATTTAACTCATAATTACATGTTCAAGTATTTTATTTATTTATGTATTAATATATATTAATACAGATAACAACAAACAGGAAATTCAAAAAAGCGAAAAACATTTGTAGAAGAAATATAGAAAATATTCTTCCTCTCCGTCCCCGACTTCATCTACCACTCACATCTACGTCAAATGAATGTACTTACATTCCATGCTTCGTTCATTCGCTCTACGTGCCCAAACCATGTGAGGGTCCCTTTCTTAATCTTACTCATTACGATTAGCCTTGCATTACAAAGTAGACAAACTATTGGCTAAACAACTTAAGGCTTAAAATCGCATCCACCGGTTCATCCATCACTGATATGAAACCATACGTACAACGATTTGACCAATAAACGGTCTGCTGTGTAAAAGTATACCTACATCGTTTTATTTACACTCTGTACAGGCAGAAAATATAAAGGACCATACAAGGTTTTACCACACACGCCTCAGGGATCTCATTTCTACGGCATTTAGTCTACTTTCATCTTTCCTCTCATCTTCACTGCCATACATCAGGTACAGTACTCCATTGTGGACTGTTAACTTCGCTTCTTTAGAGAGTTTTTTGTTAGCTCCAACGGCATTCAACCCTCCGTTAATGGAGTTACCTGCATTTACCCTTCTTTCAATATCTCTATCAGCCGTAAATATACGTCCCGCGACATATAAACTCATTCACCTGCTCTTAGTATTCATCATTCACAACTGTATTGCACACTGTTTTCGTACTCACTCTACTGATAAAAATAGTACAAATAATATAAAGTACAGAATAGAAAAGGCGACCGTGCTGAGTGACTTGTTCCTGTCGTTTCCTGGTCCAGTCCATGGATTCCTTCTTGTGTTCTCTCAAGAACAGCGGCGGCACAAAGTAATGGGACACATCCGACCCACATCTCCTGACATGACAATTATATATCTACAACAAACAATCATAACATCATTAAGATACTAAATTAATGCTTTTAGATGTGCATCAAAATAAATGAATTTTAATAAAAATATTTAAGATATGTTAAAATCGTCATACTGCATCTGGTGGATAAAGTTCACCATCAAGCGAGCTTATCCTTATAATATACGTATATCTTTACCTATGTAATAATTTATAATAATAAAGTAAAATGCACACGTACCCAGACAGGGCACGGGCCATCACTCGTGGGTTGTGCACTCCAAGGAAATGAGTGTACTCCAGCACTAGTAGCCACCACCAGACGTGGGTGGTTTGGTATATTTATGCACCAGCCTGACAGCTGACAGGGAAGAAAGTAGACATCCTGACAATAGGCTGTATATCCGTCATTTGTTTGGGCATTGTGTGTTTCGAACTGAAAACATTAATCAAAACAACTCTCATGAGACACATCACGACAGACAGATCAAAACAAAACAAAATAAATGCATGAAAAACAAGGTTTAACTCTGCAAAAGAATGTACCCTTGCACTATGAAATGATTGAAATTAAATGCGTTATAATAAACTCCACATTTAGAAAATAACAGGACGAAAGGAGCTTAGAATTTCATATAAGTAATCAATATATATTTGTACCTGTAATTTGGTTACAATGAATCCTGTTTACACGAGAGTTGCATGATTTCAAGAAGTGAGCTAGGTACGGCGTCATTTTACACTTTTGCAATCGCGAAATTTACCATTTCGCGATAGTTTGAGCTACAAGCACATGCACGAATTCTCAAAATCGAGTTATCAATATATTAAAGTCTGCTCATTTCCCACCGCGCCGACATTTAATTATTTAGGAAGCAATCTTATGGATAAATAAACCGCCATAACGATGTACTCGTAGCAAACGTCAAAACATACAATTCAATAACAAATCCATTGGTCCCGCCGTGAATCGAGTGACGTCACACGGTGGCGCCGTGTGACGTCACGCGGTTGAAGATTTATATCGAAGTTATACCCCCCTGGGAAGGTTGCACGCGTAATGACGGGAAATCAAAGATACCGTCGTTTTTATTTATTTTGGATATATCAACTTTCGTTCGCCTCGTTTTCGTAACGCTCTCGTCACGCATTCACCAGCTTACTCCCCAAGTCAAGCGTGCGTAAAGAAATTTTGCTTCAATAAAATATCTTCACGTTACCTGAATTACCTGCAAATTTCGCGCTTCGTAATAAACACTTGATTATTAAAGACAAACAGCACACATAAATTAAGCTGAGCCAGGTGACTTTTCATCTTCCGCCTTAACTAAACGATAAAAGCACATCTGCGAGTTAGCACATGTCACTTGTAAACAGACAAACAAAGCCTTACATACGGACAAAAGACAATTTTCTACGCACAATATTATGATAATCACTTTAGATTTTGTGCATAATTTCTTGTGCGTTATCTTCCCATTACTCGATGACTACGCACGAATAATCAACTTACGCTTTCTAGGTCAAACATTCGCATTCATTGATTTCTCCTGTCAGCGTTTGAAGTTACATGACATGTGCATTCAACATTCAACGTTGAACACACCTAATAATAATAATTGCCATTTAAGACGTTTGTAAAAGAACGATAAATTATGAGATTCCGTCGTACAAACTCAACGACACGTCAATTAGCCGAGTAACGGTTAAAAGTGCACAGCTTTGTGAACCGATTATTTAATATGAAAGGTGTAACTGTGAAGAATTCATATAAAATTAATGAGAAAATAAATATCGTGCGGGTTTTCTTCTACGTTTCGAACATATATAAGCTTGCGAAGAACTTTATCCGTATTTATTATTAGAAGATTATCCTGTACTCCCGGATTTGGCAGTTTGACATTTAGGTTGCAGAAAGAATCCAAAATTTTGAAGAAAAGTATTTTTATTATGATTTTAAAAAAATCAACAGAATTTTTTTACCACAATATCTAATCCTATTTTCAGTTTTCAGGCCATTTCTTGGGCCGGCTAGTTGCCAATTTCAGAGAAATGCTTATGTCTGCGCATGTGTGAGCGTGAGTGCCACCAAAAATTGAAAGAATTCATTGTCGATTTTCGGTTTCGATTTCGAATGGTGGTGTTACGCGTGCTCCTATGTATATTTAATTCAATTCAATTTATTATTTCAAAAACATTACAAAATATATTTGTAAGAGTATTACAATTAACACTTAGGCATACGAACTATACAAGAATTAATAGAGCTAGCTTTTTAAAGGCAGCTTCACTAACGCTAAATACGAGTATGTCGATATCCGAATTAATTCTGTTTAACAGTAAAATTGCTCTCCCGACCGACCAATGGCAAGTTCGTCCTGCAAGCCGGAAGATAGAAGAGTCTATGCTGTCGGTAACGAAGATACCCATCGGGAACATAGAAATGAATGCTCTCCATGATAGCTGAGTTTTCAAACCATCCGCGGATCAATCTAAAGAAATGCGTAGCAATGTGTACATCCCTTCGATGGTTCATTCCAAGCAATCCCAAAAGAAAGTTGGTAGGATGGAGCCACGGATAATAGCCATACTCCCTCGTGTATAGAAATCTTAGAAATTTCTTCTGAACTCTCTCCAACATGAGGGAATATATTACTTGGTGTGGACTCCAAATTACCGACCCACTTTCCAGTCTACTCCTTACTAAGGAATTGAATAAAATTTGTGTATGTAAATATGCTTCTGCACCACAATGCTCTTCTGCAGATGAGAACACCTTTTTTATTTTTAAACATTGGTGCTTACGTGTGTTCAATCTTTACGTTGTCATTTAACCAACTTAAATTATTGCAAATCCCTCCAGTTTTTCTACATTTATTTTTGCTTTTTTAACTATTATTTTTTTTTTGTTTCTATATATTATAGTTACCGGGGTACATAATTTATCTACGACTACCATGATACGGGCATTAGACTGGTATAGTCGGGAGAGTACAAAAAAATGTAATACACTGAAAGAAAATTTCAAATTAAAAAAAAAAAAAAAAATTTATATACTTGATAGATTGCATTCGATTAGTTATTTCTAATGTCGGTAAACATTTAGCTAATAATTAACTACTTTGCGCTAGTTAATCAATGTTTAAAACGATTTTCAGCAACTCGAATGATTTTGATTGCTTGCTTTATTAAAATGCATAAATTGAAATTCTGATTAACGATCTTGAAATACTCGCGTGTCTAACTGTTGTCCAAGAGATTGGAATCGAACCTGAGTCCTTAGCATACTAGCCCAACAACATCGGCCATTAGAGTACTAGCGTAGAGTTTATACCTGGGCAGCGAGCAATGTGAGGTCGCCTTGTCTACGAATAGCGAAGGCAATAATTTATTTGTTTCGTGATAACATATTACGTTAGCCGCATATCAAATATCCAATGCAATATACATAGCAGATACCTCCTTTAATGATGTATACATTATCTTATTTGAAGATATTATAAGAAACACACCTTAGAATAATGACGTGCAATTGTTTGGTACTAACAATGCATACAAAATGCGGTTCCATGACGATTGATCCCATGATAATTGACCCGCCGACAGTTGGTCCGCCGACAGTGGATTCCTCGGGCAGTTGATACGCCGGACAGTTGATTCTTCTGCCAATTAATCCTTCGGACAGTTGATTCCCTAAAAGATTATTTCTTTAAGACCCCGCTTTCCGCACGAAAAATATCGATTTAGAGCAGTGAACAAATTTAGTATTAAAACCTAACAAAAGGAGGTGTATTTGCAACGCGCGGGTATTATTAATAAAATTCCAACAAATGGTCTGGTTTGGAACCTGGCTAATCGTCGAACTTTGGAAATAATAATAATTCCCGAGAAACAACATTTCAAACATTTGTTCACAAGACAAGTTGTACATAATTTGTAAGAAGATGTACGGTCGTACAACCAATATACATACTTATATCTGCAGGGGTCTGGAGTAGAAATCTGCTGTAAAAATATTTTTAATAACAATAATGTTGCGTCCCTGAAGGAGCATGCCGAATAACAAAATACGACATACTTATACAGTATGTTATGGAAATACGCCAAATCTACTTAAACATAATATAACTTTAGTTAGTAAAAATAATTTATGTGGCAGACTTCTACTCAAGATGCCTGCAGATAAAACTACTTTGGTTATACGGTCGGATATCCTCTCTGTATACTTACTTTACAGATGCGGACGTACATCAGATATAATCGTTTAGGGGAAAAACAGTCCGAGGTTTCAACTGTCTGAGGGATCAACTGTCCGAGGAATCAACTGTCCGGGGGATCAATCAACTGTCCGGGGGATCAATCGTCGGCGGGTCAACTTTAGATGTGATCAACTGTCGGCGGGCCAACTGTCGGAGGCCAATTGCCGTCACCACAACCTTCTTCAAAATTTATTTTATTAAATGCTTTTGTTGTTAATTTTTTTAATTTGTTTTATATTTTCTTTATTGTTTTAGTTTTGAAGTATTTAAAATAACTGTGAAAGCCAATTTATAAACTAGAATGTAAAAGCCCATTAGGCCGCGTAATAAACAAATTTTTAAAATTCCATATTTAAACATATTCCATATGTAAACATCTCCATTTGGCAATTGTGAAAGGAAGTGAGAAGGGAAAAATATGAATATCTTACTACTATTTTGATCAACTTAAAAAATCATGTTTTTGCGATAATATATGTATTGACAATAGGGAAAAAAGGCGTTAAAAAATACTTAATACTATAAAATTCAGTTTCTTGGTCACGTTTTATGAAAGGACAAAATTCTTGTTATTCTTAGAAGGTTTCGCAAACCCCCAACACGCTTAAGTGGAAGAAAATAGGAAATATTACGAAAGGGTGAAAAGGGAAAAACCGAAAAATGTGGCAAAGGAAACTTGAGACACGATCGAAATGAAGTTTAGTATAAGGTCCAGCTGAAACAAACACATGAAAAAATACAGCAGAAATAAAATTACTTGGCAACAATGCAGCTAAATCTAAAAGGAATAATCATTATAGTTTTTAAGAAATTATGTCTTTCACCATAGTCAGAATTTATAAATGCATACCATGTCTATAATAGCCATCTTGACAATGAGGAGAGGCTGTAAACAAACTATTAAATGTGCCATAAAGCAATGAAAATAAGAGATTCTCTTTGTATGAACATAGACTAGTGAAGATAGATATTTTTATTGGAGAGAGTGGGAACCAAGAATTAAAATGTGAACACTGTTAACATAAATATACAACTTTCATTGTGGAACATAACCTACCATTGTTAAGATGTGTCTGTCGATTGTACTTCACGATGGCGGAGAGCTGTGAAACGATCAATTAAACGGCTTTTTATCGCTGAAAATACAATCGATCGTAAAAGATCTGTAAATGTGAAGAGGATACAAGTCGTTGAGCAAGATGCACCAGGGATACGTGATGCAGAACCGTGGGCGTTGGCAGATGTACGGGTATTATTTCAATGCTAATAAATCAGATTTTAAATAATTGTCAATTAGTAATAAAAAAGGCTTAACAAAAGAAAAGCAGTGGTAATCAGGAACGCTTTACGTTCAACAGTGATTTTCAGCGAAAGGAATTAATAGCAGTCACAACAAATCCGGAAAAATTGTCTTGTCTTCAATAAGATTCGTCGTCAATTTTACTGTGTCTATTTCTTTTTTGCTGAGGTTCGGTGACCCATTGCTACGCTACGTAACTTTCAGGTTTACGTTGATTTCATGAAATATTTTGTGTTTAACGGCGTAGTTTTTGTTCTTCTTATCCTTGTAGAACAAAATGTTATAATGTTTATGTAGTTATCTGTTCTAGAACGTGTACTGTGATGTTTGTCTAGCGTCTCATTATAAATTATAACATACACCACTCGCAATCTACTTTCGACCCGCACTACTCGCTTTTTTGTATGTGTAAAACCGCGTATGTACACAGATTAGCACTCACACAGCCGTTGCTATTTGGGTTGGCTTACATTTGCTTTGGGCTTGCGTGGGTGTCGCCTGATTGCATAATCACTTGCCGATGCCGACGCGGCGCGTGGTTCATATCCCCGGTGTCAGTAAGTCAGTGTTGACTTCGCAAACATTCTCACATTGCGCTGCAGTTATGCTGGCCTGCCACAGAGCACGGAGATATCGATCCCAATACAATATGAGAATTATACACTATTACTGAATGTGGGTTATGTTGTCTTTAATCATTATTGTAATCAACACTTCAAGAACCTCTGTTGTGTTACCAGTACGTTGAAATGCGGAAGAAGTGAAGTATTTTTCGTCCGTACCAATGAAAAGATCGAGGCCATATTCACGATAAAAATGTTGTCAGACGTCAGAGAAAAATCTTAAATAATAACTTGGCGTTTGGTCAAAATTGACATAGAATGAGCTCCACCTGGGTGAAAACGTGATTTAAGAACGACAAATAATAATAAAAACCAGTTTTCTCTCGATTCAGAGGAAGTTGAAGGGCCTTTTGTTGTAGGGTCGATAATCTATTCAAATGCTTGCCCCCGTGTTGTTTAAATCAGTTCGCAGAAGCGTAAGGAACGTCTTTATTATTATGATAGGGAGATTGATGACTATTTTGGGCAGCCAAGTGTGTACCTTCGATAGAACTCACAAATTGAATGCTAAAATGTTGAATTAAGATTTATAGTCTCGTGTGTTGACAGCCCCTGCAAAAAACAAACAGCAAGTCACGTGAGAGACCACTGACTAAGCTTTGTCAATTACTTGGTTGAACACCCCGAAAAATAATGGATAATTCATTGCATTCAACTCTTCGATCAATATTGGCCAATCTTACAAGAGAGACACGAGTTGTATTATCGATAAACAACAGCAGAAGGATTTTAAAAAAAAAAACATTATTTAAAACATTTTGTTACTATTGTCAATTTAAAAAAATACTGTTTAATACAGTTATTATATAAATATTAATACAAAAAAAAAATGATTTTGAAGTTTTTTTTCACATGTACATTTGTTACTATTTTTTATTTATCTGCTACCGTTTTTATTTATCTGCTTCCGTGTCATTAACTAGCAATCAAAACTAATGTAAAATTTATAAGAAAACAGAAATGATTAGATTTTATTAGGTGAGGGCAGTGGGAGGGGTGATTTTGGGAGATGGGGAGAACAGTGGGAGGAGTCAACGTAACAGGGGAACATTGTCAATAATGGTAATTTACAGGGTGTTATTATTTGGTTAGCTAAATTAATTTTTTGTTTATTTCTAAGGTTTCTAAAGCGCACAAATTAATATTTGAATGTTTAAACTTGGTTTTATCTAATAAATAAAAATTAAGTAACAAAGCTACATTTGAAATAAAACTCTTCAAAACAAAATGTCTCAAAATTGTTACATAGTTAATGCCCAAGAAAAACATTTAAAAAAATCAGTTCAATTACCGATAATAAAAAAAGAACAAGGTCAGCTGTCAAGTGCATTAAACGATAGTGTATCATATGACATTATATCTTTGCCTAGTCTTGTTGTCAATCGTCAGAATTATTATTCTAAATCGTATCAGTCTCCGATAACCTCGTTATCTGATAAGGTTTACGCATTATAGTACTCGTGTTACCCAGAAAAGTATCAAATAATCGCGAGAAGATTGTGCCGATAATTTCATACAGTCACCCGGAATCGATCCGACAATAATCAAGATATAAAAACCGGTAAAAACTTTGCAGCGGCCATCCTGATACGTCAGAGTGCAGCTCCGCGAATTATGTCATAAAGTTGTGCATTTTCGTCCTGAACGCATATTTTCTTATACACACATTCAGTGCACTTCTCGGAAGCACATTCAATTACATCGGCGCACGCGCGACAGGTGTGTTCATCTCCCTGAGAATATTGCCAGCATCAGGAGCAAAGGCCAATGGACGGTAGACCACGTGCTTAATGATGCAAAAAGACTGAATAATGTCAGACATTTTTCAATGCCAGACAGCGTGATTTCCGAGAACTATAAAAACCGTGAAAAAAGTTAATCTGTTCACGAAATGGGTACGGATTTAGTTGATGCATTGTTGGCACAGTTAAGTTTGTGAGGTTTAATTTAAGTTGCAATGTAGACATTGGTGGTCTTCCGTCTTCAAATAAAACTGTTTGAAATTAAGGATCTCTTAGCAGACTAACACTCGTAAAACCATCCTCGATAGAAGAGTCTAGTTTTTCCCAGAACTGGCAATTTGAGAATGCGCGAAGTGTGTTCTAAAAGTGCTCGTCAGCTTGTCGCAAGTCGCTCAGGACGAATACAGTTGACGAAGAGCTCGATTCAAAACATTTTTTGCATTGACGAATTTATTTCTGAACACACGTAAAATCACGCAATCAATACAATTGAACCGATTCAAAGTTCAAGTTATCTAATTGCAATTTTCAGAAGATCTTAACCCTAGAAGCCCAATCATATTTTGCTATCTAAAAAGCCCAATCATAGATCAAATTTACCTACATGAATAAATACACTTGTAACATAGTTTATTCTGTGTAATTTATTATTTTTTATCATTATTTATTCGTATTAACTATTTGGGAAATGAAAAAACGCATAATTAGAATTATATTTATTTATTAGACTTTGAAAAAACAACTATTACTAATCAATACAAAAATTTGGTACAAAATGAGATTCTTTCGATTAGCTTATTTTAAACTAAAAAAAATTAAAAAAAAAAAAAACAAAATCGTCTTTTTTCTACTAACCAATAAATGTTTTATAACAATTAAACAGTTTTATATATTTTTTTTCTTTATAAACACTTTTCACACACATTTAAAAATTACAAAAAGCCAAAACATATACGTTTTTAGATATTTTTTTGGACGTTTCGGACAGAGTTAAAGTGTCCATCATCAGGGCAGACGTGTACGTAACGCTATAACGCTGTCCGAAACGTTGGTTAAAGAAGGAGGTAGCGCAACACGACATAACTCCCCAAAAACAAATAACAAAAAAGCCTAAACATAGGTCAAATTGACCTACAACAGTACGATATCTTCAATATGAAGGGACTTATCAAGGCAACACCGCCGTCTCCTTTACGTGTACTAAGTTGGTTCGATCAATCAGAAAAGCAGATATTTGTTTGCGTGTAGGTAAAAATGACCTAGATTGGGCTTCTAGGATTAAAAATACGTAATATCGCCCATTTAAAAAAAAATGGCGTTAATTACGGCCGGACGATATATAAAAGTATAATTCTTTCGAAGCAAATATCCTTGTCCCCAAAACGGGCAGGTTCCTACAAAACTAGAAACTGCTAGGTTAAATTTTTAAACAAGATTTTTAATAACTGATTTCGACATTATATAACATGAACAAGTAAGTAGGCAAGCACGAGACATTTTTCAACGTATCAGACGTCTTTCAAATTTTTAACTTTTTTTATCAAAATATAACCACTATCTAAAATGTTGTTAAATACCTCCATGATAGGTTAAATACGGAAGAACCTGTGATAATATCAGCGTGTTGTTCACCTCATTATAATCCCATTTGAGGATGCTAAATGTACCGGGCCATACAGAATGTTTATCGCTTCGTCAGCTCGTTATCTCGGAAGATGAAAAGCTGTGGCAAGGGGCCGCGCCGCTTGTAGATATAAAAGAAAGACGCTACATTCTAGACTCCTGGCCGCTTTTCTTTTGATATCTGGAGCAGTTCTTAGGGAAGACCAACGACCCTGGAGCGAAATGATTAATATTCAAGTGGCAACGAAAGTCATAATGAAATATGAAGGCACATTATGTCTGTGTTTATTTCGGGTCTTTTGACTTAATTAATTCACAATTTAAGATTCTGATTATACAGCGTAACAGCTTCGGAGAAAATTAATCAACAACGGGAATATTAAGTACTGAAGTATTTCTTTTTAAATTAATCCATGTATACAAAATAAAAATATGCTTGATTATAAATATTCATGTGAGTTGTCTATGTATTGCTATATTAAGCATAGGAAATGTTTGAAACTTTCAAAATACCTTCTTTCCACCCTCGCGAAGGTTTCTGGATTATTACAACCACATGACAATGTATCTGAAAACCTAACCTAACCTAACCTAACCAAAATCGAATACTTTCAATTTAATCAAAAATTATTTTAAAAGGGTACCTGTGTTAGGTACCAAATTTGATTGATTGTACTTATAATATAAAAAAATGAATGTTGTAATATACAAAAAAAATGATAAAAAAATTGCAATGGGATCGCGGTAGGGTGGTTCGCGAGAGAGGGGAGAGGGGGAACGCGAGGGGAAGCATGAGGGGAAGGGGAAATGGGAGGGGAAGGGGAGACGGAAGGGGAACGGGACGAATGGGAAACGACACGCATGGAAAAATAACTTCTTTATTAGTGGCATTGCAACGCATGCCGGGAACTCGCTAGTACTTGATAAAATCAAATTTGTTTTTTTTAACGTTTTTTTTGTGCATATTTTTAGATCTGAGAAACAACTGGCCCTTAATAAAATAATAGTACAATTGAATAGAACTTTCACAGAGCTTGAAAATTTACTTTGATATTAGACGAAGTGATGAAATTCTTTGAAAAAATAGGTCCTGAAATCATTATTAATTAAGAAGTGCATGAATATTATTTGGGTATTCAAATATTATTACTGTCTCCAAGTAAGGTGTTGATAATATTGAAGACGTACATTATTTTTAGTATAAAATCTCATTCGATTAATTAAATAAGACTGGCTAAGTTGCTAGAAAAGCAGTTATACGAGTGGTACATTTGTAGCGTTATTAGAAAACTGCAATAATGTTGCACGGCCAGTAAACATGCAAAGCAGTATGGATGAATTAGAACTTAGAAATCGAAAAGCAAGGAGTAATTAAGACGAACCATGAGTTGTCAATCTCTACGATACCAATTTGTCCCAGCCTCTCGACTCCGTGCGGATCAGCAAGTCTGAGATGATTAACTAGAAGTCTCGCATAATGTAACAGTTCTCAAAACCGCACCTGACTTGTGCTTATTAATTCGAGCTCAGCAAACTTTCAGATGATAAATGCAAACCATTTACTGTGACTCATTCGCCCAGTCGGAAAGGTCGTCAACTTGTCCTGCCTTTTCATTAAGCAGTCACCATGGGCGTTCAACGTTCAGCTACACTGATGCAAGAGCAAATCAAAACACGGGACTAAACCTCGAATCAATCCACTCGTTCCACCTGCTAACCGCCAAATTGCAGAGGACAAAATAATTTAACAAGATGTTGAACAAGCCTCTAAATTTTCTTATGCGGCAACACAAAATCATCTCTCTGATCTGCACTTACTGTATAAAGCCAGGCTGGGTACAGTTGTGAGGCAGATTGAAGTAAATGCTGTACAAAGGAATTCGTAAAAGATTAGACACTTCCCTGTGTAGTGTCATTAGTGGATATTATTATTAAAGGTATTTGTTAATGATTATCCATTTCACCGTGGAGTGTTTTTAAGAAAAGGTATCATTATTTATTTATCTGTTAGCTACCTAATAATAGTAATAATAATAAATCGTTTGTGAGAAGGATTGGCGGTGTAAAGCAGTAGCTTGTTCCATAATGTTAGTTACTCCGAGCAGGTTCTGTTGTAGCTCTGATGTAATTCCTGGAGATTTTATTTTATATGAATTCACAACTTCCCAGAAACCTTTATGGAAAAAAAAGTGATTAGATTTTGTAAAAACAAAAAGTTTTTAACAAGACAAATTTTCATTTTGGTAGATTTGTTTTAATTATTAGTGGTATGCCTTCGTATATAAATTAGACATTTTCATTAAAAAAAATAATAATAATTTTAGTTGTGATTTTGTCTGTAACTCCGGTTCAATGAACTCGGGAACTTGGATTCGCTTTGAATTTAAGTGTCGTGTTTAAAACTGGAACTGATTGTGGAAACAATTCAGACAAACGATTAAGTAGAAATTAATAATTCTGTATTTGAAAAGTGTATTTCGTTTGTTTAAATTTTTGACAGATACCTTCGGCTTCATAAATTCTACAATAATGACAAAACCCAGTGATAAATAAAAGTGAGCTGTATAGCTTTTTAAATAACTTGTATAAATATTTAAAAAATAAACTGCGAATAAAATAAAAACACAAACTGCGATGAAGATTAGAATTATCCTCTCGATCTGAAGCCAAGCATGTAATTAAACTAGCTATCAAGCACATCAATTTAAACCATCAGCAAAAACGATAGTGATGGTCTTTGGCATTTCAGTAATCCATCAAACAGTATAATCTATTTAAAATCTGAGCTATTATAGTAGAACAAGTTTCGGAATAATCTACGGGTCCCCAAGACGAGTGCCATCTTGTAATTTCAATCTGATTGTTAAGTGAGTGTTCTGCATTATTGATTTAGTATTTGTATGCAAAATTGAGCAGGGCGACAAGGACCGCTGGTACGTGACGAATCCAATGTGTATTGGACATTATCTGAATCGGTACAAAATTATACTGCACAGAGAGCCTCGAGACAAACCTCAGTACCCACCTCTTGGTTGAATTTATACAACCCAGCTCACCTTGCGATAAGGCTTCGAATCTGTCGTTTGCTTGTAAGCAATTCTGAGATACTAATCTTTGATGATGTTGTAATTCCTGTCTTTAATGTAGCCGTTTTATCGATCCCTGTAATCTAAGTGATTTCGGGCAGAACCTGTTTGTTAATAATACAAATTACGAAGAAGTAATAAATCTGTATTTTAAATAATAACCTATATTCACGCAAGTGCAACGACGACGGAAATAATGTGAATATTATATGTCTGCCTTTAATATGGTCGCATTAAGAAGAAATCACCATAAAATTGAAAATCGTTTTAAATCCGTAATTTTTGTACATAAACGACGCAAAGCTGGGGATATAAAAACAACCTCAGGGGCTTTGCTCGATAATGAAGATGTAAGCATTAAAATGAAGACTAAAACATAATTTGGTATAATGTAGGACTTAAAATAATATTTAACCTTCGTAAATAGGACCAGAGATATTACCTGAATAATGAACCATTGCTCGCGACCTGAAAAGAACGAACGTAAAGAATCCCCAAGAATTAACTATTTATTTCTAATAAAATATTACGATAAGTGGTCGTGCTTGAAGGCCCCTGACTAAAAACTTCGCCGAATGTAAGTGTTTATAAAAGTAATAATATTGTTTTGAAGAGTTTTAATTGTTACATAGTTAATGACCAAAAAATACAACAGTAATACTACTTACTATTATAAGCTGGATTTAAGCCGCCGCTACCCGATTTTTCACAGATTTCTTACATATCTCCCTTAAACATTTGAAGTATTTAAGCTCTTAAAAAATATAAACCTTTGTTATTTTTGAAGATAATACCTAGACGCGTTCCACGCCGAAACGCAAATTATATGAAATTCCCTCCATAGAAAAAAATCGCAAAGTATGCTCCGAAAATTATTAAAAACACGTCTGTTTCTATTATTTTACAAGTTATAGTTGTGAAAAAATTCACAATGTGTTCTTTAAATGATACTTAAGACGCCTTCCACGAGATTTTTGCTCTATTTTAAACGAGTCGTGTTTTATTAAATATTTTCAAAATTTTCTCTTCAATTTTGTCATTTAAAATATTAGCGCGCTTTGTTCAACTTCCGTAATTACATATCTCTCCATTTTCTTCTTTTTGAGCGGGGATGCGCCGCCTTAATACGTTTTTATTATCGAAAAGAGTTGATTTATGTAATGAAATTGGATGTGGAAAAGAACGTTGGTTGATGGCTGATATAAAAATTCTGTCTTCCTTTCTCGTTAATTTCTATTAATATATTGTATGTAAAAGTCTATATCACTCAGGTCTATCGCCTTTGTGCAAGATTTTTGTCTTAAACGAACTGTCAGTATAAAAATTTTCGCTTCGCAATTAAAGCTCAATAAATGAAATATTTGTGAACGTATGCAAATACTAAATACTATTTTTGAAAGGTGGTGAAATACGCTTTCAAAATGTATTATTACAAATAAATATTAAATTTTGTAAATATTACAATTTAGGATGCAAACATAAAAAATTGTGAAATTGACTCACGTGAAGTTTATTTTATATGAAAACAGTACTTAAATCACGGTTAACGTAAAAAAAACATTTATTTTATTAGAAAAATGTATAATTAACAATTTTATCACCTCACTTTTTTACCATTTAATACTAAATATTTAATAAAAGTTAACTAAGTCTAACGGCGCTTGTGCGTTTTGGCGAGTGAAAAATGTTTCTACAAAATTAGTATTTCTTATCTATTTATATGGACAACTTTGAATAGAGATATGAAGCGTGGTTTATTAAAGATATTCTCTTTTTTAAGGTTGTCACTAGAAGAAAAACGGAGTTATAACCTTTTCTGTGGGAACACGCGCGATAGCTTGAAAACAAGCTTATTGTACTTGACTGATTTTGATATATTGTCTTGAAAACAAGCTTAGGGGTCGGAGTGGTTAAGGGTTGGGGTGCACTAATACTAAAGACATTTTATTAATTTAGTAAATTATTCTTGACTTTATGCGAAAATAAGGCGCTGTCTGTTCAACCGCAACAATCAAAATAGAAATCAGAAATGATTTGCTTGTGACGGGATCCAAACAACGAGATGAGTTTAAAATTATCCCGGATATTTCCAGAAGTCATAATAAGACTCCTTAGATGTTAATCACATACATACTTCCTCCTCAAGTCTCGGTATGCGCATGGTGTTTACAGAACTGAACTCTGTACCTACAGAATTATTTAGGCTGACACGTGTGTGACAAATGAGAAGTTTGATGTGACATTAATAAATGGGAACCTAGTACAATATCTGCCAAAAGACATCAACATGCTTCCAGATGGAAGACTGTACTAACCTAAGTTTATTCAACTATTAAAAAAATATCTCGATTTATTTTGAAGACATCATCAAGCCCGTCAGTTATTTTGTTATTTCGATGTCTTCGTTTTTCTTAAGTTGTGCATGATGGATTTTCTTGTTAAATGATTTGTGTTTAGTTCCCACAATTTTAACTGCAATGGAAAATCTGTTTTCTGATCTGAGCAATTTTAATACAACAACTTTTAGGTCAAAACGTCATCAATAGGAAGATATGAAATGCAAATTTAAATGATAATAAAATAATAACATACCAAGTAATGCAAATTTGTAGGATGTTATAAATCGGAATTATAAATAATAATATATTTTCACGACGACGAATAAAATGAGAAAATTAAATGTTGAAAAATTAAATCGGTAAATTTGCGATCATTACAATTGCGACACAAAATTGATGACATAAAAATCGTAAGTATATGAATTGTTCCAAATTTTAGATCGAAATTTGTAGAGTTAGTAAGTCTATTAATCATAAAACTTAATGTTGAAAATGCAAGATGAACAATCTTATTAAACAAAACATATCATTGAACTTCATGATATGAGCTTCAATGTCAGCGGAAATGTGTTTAATAACTTCCTTTATCAATATTATTATAACAATATTTGCAGAGCCCTGTTCTATGACGAAACGCCTAGTATTATTTACATTAAAATAAATTTAATATTGTGTTTTTATTATTTACTCACCACATTCGTACGTACCTTCATTTATTTAAACACATAGGGAGGTGGGAATGGGTACCGCCGCCCCGGGAACCTTTATTGGATAACCAACACCTCTGCCATAGGTCACCCCAAGTGGTTCGCTACGTTTGGTGATTTAGCAGGGGTGCCCGGGTTCATGGGGTGAGGTTTGTTTAGGTCTTGAAGGCGGATGACCAGGACACACCGAACCCCAGATAAAACTATATATAACCCTATATATAATATATATTCCTACCCACCGGATAAAACCCTTTTGCTTCCCAGAACTACCCTTCCCTTCCTTTCCTTAAAAAACCCTCCACACAGCATCCCCAAAGATGATATAGGTCCTTAGGGAAATTATTTTCTTCAGGGCCTCCTGTGTGGAGCTCATGGAAAAAAAATAATAAAAAAAACACAAATCGGAAAAATTACAAGTATGACTGCATCGTTTCTACTAGAAGTAGTATAAATACCGACGTAGCACTTTCCGACACAAATCGATACAATAAAACCCAAGTATGACTGTATAGTTTCAACTACAACATGTACTTGAAGGATTTTAACCAGCGATTCCTGAGCATATTTGAAGTAAAAAGCATAGTCATTTTGTTGTATGATGATATATTTTTTCCTTTAAAACAAAACTGAGTAGCTGGATTTAGTACTCAGTTGCGACGTGTGATGGAAAAACATATTTTTTCTATAATTGAAAAATATATCATCCTACAGCGAAACGAAATGTACATTTTTACTCCATGTGTTCAAGAATGGCTGGTTAAAATCCTTAGGGTACGTGGTGTTGCATTCAGTATACATACTAATTTAAACTTCAATCCTCGGCGTTGGTTGCCCGGGCTTTACACAGAATTTTCTAAATGGACAACAATTTTCCTTTTATTTTGAATTTTATTTGGTTAATTTGTGTTATTTAACAATTTATTCATTTAAAATAATATATAGTATATTTGCGGCACGTTCCAGAGTGGAAGATACTGTCAGTATCGCCCTGATGTAAGACCACCATTCAGAATTGAAACGTTGCTTGAAATGGCTTTGGCCGTGTTTGGTGACCAGATCTGAATAGCCAGGTACTTCCCACCTTCCTCTTCGCCATCTCCTTCCCCTCCCACTACCTTCAGCCTCACAACACACCCCAATTGGGGATGCTATAGTTGCATTGGCTCCAGACAGGGAGCAGTTGAGACTCTTGTGCGGTATTCATATAAAAAAAAAGAATATTAAGTTAGCAAAATTTCATCAAGAAGTATCCAAATTTTATTTTAAGGGGTGGGAAAGGGGATTGCGGTAGAGACAGTGACAGTGACCTTCCTCTTGCTTTGAAGATGAAGTGTTAAAAAAATCATCAATCTCGTAATAAAACTGTACATTTAAAAACAAACCCACACCGGGAAATATACAAATAGATAAGTAAAAAAAAAAGGTAAAACCACAAATCCGTACAAGAAAGCACAAGTTGGAGTGACTGTACAATTGCGTCTACCATCTACTATATTAATTAGGACATAAATGATACAATAAAGCATAGGAGTATGACTGTATTGTATCTACTATAAACTACTCGTATAGTAGGTACTGTACAATGTACACTAATAATATCACAGCGGTTGACGCGGCTCCCGAATATTTGGCCGGCATGCGGCATCTCAAAGACTTATTCGCTTTTCCAGGAAAATTATTTTAGGAAGGAACTCTGCGTCGGCCACTGCACAGAGCGTCCCGTCAGTGGCAGGTACAGTCTATAGTGATAAATTATAATATAGCCACTGATTAAGAATGCATTAGATTGGATATGACGATAACATTAATGTCACCATATTTCATGTTTTAGTGAAACTGTAGAAAAGATATCCGTAGTATTATATTTGTCACTTGTCACACCGAAACAAACCATAACAAAAATACTACATTAAGAATGTAGTATTTTTGTTATGGTTTGTTTCGGTGGTTTATTTTAATTTTGCTTCCCACAAAACGCTTATGATTATCGACGTCGAAATTCGATATCAAACGAGGAGTCAGAAAAAATTCAAAATGTGTTAAATATCAACAAAAACACAACAAACCATTGCAAAAAAATATGAACCTCGATTTTATTATTACAGATGACGTTATTTCCACATTTTTTTATATTACCATCACACAGGAGGCTTTGAGGAAAAAAAATTCACTCAGGGCCTAATATTCTGTGTGGTAGGTCTTTTTGAGGAAGTAGTGAACTTGAAGTGAAATCTTGAGGTAGGAGTGTAGGAGGGGGGAGACACAGAGGTCTCCCTACATTACTTTCATTGATCACTTGATTACAGACGTCATATTTTAGGAGGTAAATTATTTTGATGTCGATTGCTTTCCATTTTTTTTTTAAATGAGCTCCACACAGGAGGCCCTGAGAAAATAATTTCCCTCAGGGCCTATATCATCTTTGGGGATGCTGTGTGGAGGGTTTTCTTTAAGGAAAGGAGGGAGAAGATAGTTCTGGGAATGAAATGGGTTTAAGGGGCGGGTAGGAATCTGGGGTTTAGTGTGTCTTGGTCATCCGCCTCCAAGACCTAGGCTAACCTCACCCCATGAACCCATTTATCTAGGTTGGTAGCATAACCTTTTGTAATAATATTTGGCTTGATTAATGTTATTATTTTATTATAAATGAAAGTTTGGTAATTTTGTTATTGTGTAGTTGTAAACAACTAGGGGATGAGGGGAGTATTTTTAAGATAGAAGAGCACCCACCCAGAGCCCAAAGTAGATTTCTTAAAAATAAAGATTACGACATTTTAGTAACTTTTGTCAATACTTTTCACCGTTATTACTTTCGGCTACTTCCATTACTATATATTACTACCGTGTTATTATCATCATCAATATAAATAGTAAAATAAATAATTTACATAATATATCTAATTTAATACAGTCAAATAAAATTGGGGTTGAATATCAATACAATGAATGGGCCTTATAAATGTCACTATATCGTGTACCCTTCTAGTTATTTGTATATCAAGAACATCTAATAAGTATCACACGACGACGCTGCTTTTATTACGTGACGAACCAAGTCGCTACTTCCTAGGACGGAGACACGAGCTCCTCAAAGGTAAATCATTCATAATGGTCACCAAAGAGGAAACCCGCTCCCGATGTGGACTGGCTCATAAACCACAGATGGGTTATTGCGTGTCTACCAGGTATCATTTCCCCTTCATTACTGCTTCTTACAAAGGTGCTGATCAGTGATGCCATGAAACAAAAATAAATTTAAAAAACATATTTAGTGTTATCGAGTTTAATTTGCAGAACTCCATTTCAATTTTTATTTCTTTTATCTATTCAATTATATTATTATTTAATTTATAAACACAGTTTATTTATAAACAAGTTCTGGTATGTGATTATTATTACTATGTATTATTAATAATAATGGAACATAACAGAACTTATTTATAAATAAACTGTTTTATCAACAAAATAACTAAATTAAATATTAAATACATGTATGATAACAAAAGATTTTTTAAATATTTATTTTGAGGGATCACTAGGGTTTATCGGTCCAGTTAGGAGTTCTACCGAGCCGAACCCTCTGATGTGAAAATATCTGGAGTCGATGACTTATTTTCCCATTTGGTCTCTGGTAGGTTGACATGTTTTTTATTTTTATTTATTTATTTCTGTATAATACAGTAATATACTTTACAAAATGATGCTTTGTCTGTCTAACTGGACATACAAACTTTGTCTGTCCAACAACATATTATATATTATTTTGTGGCTAAAATTATCTTTAACGCATTCACAAAATAAATAAAAACCACTCTTGCGCGTGAAATCATGAAATATAGAATCCGTTTGCCAAGCGATTTTTATGCCTATCACCGTTATAAGGCATATAAGGCGTTATAAGGCATACCAATAATACATACGTTTTTGGCTTGTGGCTTCCTCTAAAAAGTCTTGTCGCATGGCGCTTGGAACTCAAAAAATATATTAAAGTATGTGATCTAGTTGTATGGCAGATGATAGCTACTGCATCTAATAATATAGATATTTTTCTCACTAAAGTGCCAAGAACATGTCCGTGTACAATTCTGCACGCGTGTGTTTTAAATAAGATAAAAATAAATCAGTCGAAGACATTGTGCACATGTGTTCAAATTTATGGTAATAAGTGACATAAATGTGTATGACTCCGTGATATTACGAATAACATTATTGTAATTCAACAATCATTATTTGTTTTAATTTAAATGCGTAAATTCCCCTTTATTTCTTTGTTATCATTTTTAATGAGTCAACTTCCAAACAGCACAGTTATCAATTTGTGACGTACATTTATGGTGAAACAAATAATAAATGCAGATCCAAATACAAGTAGAGACAACAAGTGGGAACCTGCAGATTATTTAAAAAAATATGTATTTTGCAAGTTAGGTGGTTTTACCTACCAAATTACGTTGTGGACAGAAATTACAAAAGGTTGTTCTCGTGTTTAGTCGAGCAAAAAATAGTAGTAATTTGATATGAAAATATTTGCCTTTGTCATTACGAAGGCGAGAAAATTTTGTGTACATTTCCGAATATCGCTATGTAAACAAAAAGACGTATAATTCGTTGTCCCTTGCACCTTTTTGGCACCTATTCTTTAGCACCTTGCTGCTATTTGGCTACGAGAATTATGGTAATGTAATTTAGTATTGTTATTAAATAACTAATATGTGATCAGTTGGTCAGTAACGTGTTAAACTAGTCTCACACGAGAGCCATACTCTCATTATATAACATTATATGGGCTTGGCCTATTTCAGCATATATTATGAGAGTTTTTTTATAGCTCTCGTGTGAGACTAGCATTATTACCTATAAACGAACACAAATATTAAAGTAAGGTCAACTAGGTACATTTCTTGCAGTTTTCACACAAAAAGTTAACCATTTGACATTTTGCAGAACATTATTTATGTTTATTTATTTACTGGAGATGCTGATTTTTTTATATATTGTTCACACATCAATGAGAACAATTAAAAATAATCATTTCGGCTGTGTGTATAACTACGGTTCCATGAGCTCTGGAACAGTGATTTGCTTTAAATTTAATATTTGACATGATTGTTTCAACAATATACGTACTATTTTAACCGAAAATTATTTTAATCATCTTATTCAAATTGGAATTATAATATTCCGTGATTTTTCAAGGGACTGCGCTGGTCCAATAATTATAAAACTCGATGTGAATGTCAAGTCCGTTTTAAGAATTGGCGTTTCTTCTTGACGTAATATGTTTGTTGCGTTCTGGTTCCCATTCAAGATGGCGGCCGTTTTAATGATTCAGTAAAGATTATTTTATCAAATATGTAATGATTAATTGAATATCTATTTAAGTATGTACTTACTTACATATCTTATGATTTCAGAGGAAATTATGGTATTGATTTATTTAACAGGAGAAAATTAGAAACATACTTTTATGAACGCGAGGTCTATTGTTCACGGACCTAATTGTAATAATTATTATTTAGAACAAAAGAATAGAAAAAATCTTACGTTATTGATTTGAAGATGACCCAAATACTGAGTCGAATTGACATATCCCGCACTTCACATGAATACCACTTTAGGGTTAACTTATTTTGTTACCATGCATTGTTATAAAAAATCACAGCAATCAGAAATTTTTCAGCAAGAGAGAAGCTACTTCTAAGCATTTTTACTATTGATTCTGTAATTCAAAATTTTAGGCGTGTTTACTAAATTCTAATTTTTATAAATCCACCAATCTATTTTTGGTTATTACGATGGTTTACCCTGACGAATATCAACTTTTCAGACTTGAGAACGGGAAAACCCGTCGATTATAATGTTCCCATTTTAACAATTCTTATATCAATAATAAAGATAATATATTTAAACCATATATTATTCATAAAACGCTGACAATTCTATTTTAAATTTAGGTAAACATTATTATAACGCTTATAAAATAGTTTTTAAAAACTTCCGAGGTATTGTAACAAACCATCTAATTTTTATGCCGATTTCCGATTGATTAGTTCTTCAATTTCGAATACTTTCTTATTTCTGCATCGCTTCGTCTCTTACTAATCAGAGCGAGGGATGTGATCCCTGGGAGGGATGTCACAGCTTTAATGACCGATATAAAATCATGTGCTAACTCTAATTCCCGGTGCTTCTTTAGGTGAAACTCTGGCAGGACTGAACCAAGAGACGCTTTGTATTTATTTGTTTTCGGAGATCAGCTAACACAGAGTGAATATACTCGTTGAAACCCTTTTGATAAAACGAACGGTTAAGAGAACAATTAAGTTTCTTTTGGGAGGACCGATACAGTGATACAACTTTATCAATGAACCCATAAAATTATGTTTAAAGTTTATTATACTATCTAGTTATAAAAATATATTTAAAATCTTGCTAAAAAATGTAACATAGTTATCTTAAATTATTCATAAGCAAGAACCCCTCTCTCAGGCGAAGGTGAAGGCCTCCTCTAAAGAAAACGTTCGTGAGTAGATAAAGTTCTGACGTTATAGGTTACTACTTAAAGCTCGTATTTTGTTTTGTTCGTAGGGTTAAGCTCTTTATTATTAAGATGCTATATATATTTGTCATATTTGCAAATTGACTCTACCCAAAATAAAGACTAATTGTTACAATCTTGTTCACCGTTAAAATCTGCATTTTATTTCATTATGCCGTTACATTATTCATATTTGTCTTTCAGAATTAATATTTTGTCAAAATACCTTTCTAACTGTATATTTTTTCAATATTGTCTTCTTCGATTGAATGTATTTAATTACTGTCCTATAAATTAACCGCCCAATGAATATAAGTGCGAACCTCTGTTTTATATCAACATGGCTCGTTATTGACGCAATAACAACTATTAAACAAACATAAGATATCGTATGGGTATAGTGGGTGGGTGTTTTATTAACAATTTGAAAGATAAAAATCCACCATATGTGGATCAAATCGCTAACTAGAACTTACGAAGAGTAAAATTTTAGGAATATGAATAGGTAGATACGAAAATAATTTGGCTTCATATTACCTAAAAGCACAACAGGAACATGGTGTGGATTATATTGTATTGAATATTGATAAAACTGATTATTTTGTTGTAACTTGCAAAGGCAGATCATCTGTAAATAAAATTTAAACCAAAATAATTGCGCCATTCGCCGTTAAAGACGTTTATTTGATAACCAAAAAAAGCTAAAAATATTATTTATATTATTATCATATGTAACTTCTACCTGAATAACCTAATTTTCAGTAGGTTCTCGAACCTAGCAAAATCTAATAGTAAAACAAATAACATCAAGCAACCCATCAATTGACAATAGAAAATAATTTATGAATATTTTACGCAATACGACAGAATATTTTTTCAAAGATATTAGATACAGATCGATTATTGCATTTACATTATCAGATTAATTTTCAGTCAGAAAATAATGCATTCATCTAGTTCAATGAACTTTCATTTTGTCATTTTCAAAATTGGAATTGATTGTTGTTTGAATAATTTTGACAAGCGATACAGTACCTACCTATATAACTACTACGTACGCGTATTGCATAAGTCGATAGGTGTTTGAAGGGCACATTATATTTTTGTTATTTTTAATAATATTCTTATTTTAATTTTATGTTCTTCTCACCTTCTTAAATAATGTTCTAAATCGTTGCACGAGAAAGATGTACCTAAATTGTAATGTTCATATTATTTGTTTCTTAAATAATGTTCTAAATCGTTGCACGAGTAAGATGTGCTTAAATTGTAATGTTCATATTATTCGTTTCTTAAATAATGTTCTTAATCGTTGCACGAGTAAGATGTGCTTAAATTGTATTGTTCATATTATTTATCTTCGAATTTTGTCCCGTCTGGGAACACATTTCAGGGTATTATTTTTTTCTGTCAGAAAGACGGTAAATCAGTGAAGATTTCTGTAACCATTTGGGGATTAGATCTTCCCAAATCCAAAATGTATTTTTACTTCCTTTGAGAGGGTTGGAGCCATGTTGGAACTAACTAGCGATACAATTTATTGTTATTGCTTGCGGAGACGAAATGTAAAATTGAGTCGATATGAAAATAGCACAGTACTATCAAGGGCAGGAATTTTAACCTGTGTTTATGTTCACATCTCATCTCTGTGCATTTCCCTTACTGTAATTTCAGAAGAATAATCTCCATAATATTTTGTTCTGATGTTAAAACATGCCTTGGTAATTTTAAAACCTAAGGATTATTTTTTAATCCTTTTTCAACTTCTTGTGTATGGATATATGTGTATGGAAATTCGCAAATTACAGTTCGACGGTTACTTAGTTCATAAGAGTAGGTTCCTATATCTTATTAAAGTAGGTTTTTATGATCGCATAGAAAAATACTATAGAAAAAAGGTCCAAAATTTTTTTATTTATTTATTTTTTTTTTAAATTTTATTTCAACTCTTCAACATACACTTTACAAATTATTACTTTGGTTTACATAATAATTCATTTTATGATTCTACTACTCCATAAGTTGAGTTCTAGGAGCTCGTGTTTATGGGAGGAGTATTTATTTACATGCAAAAAAAAAAAGATAATGTTCTAATAAGTATGTATACAATGATCAAAGACTTATAGAAATAAATATGCAAACATTTTTTGACAAAGGAATACAATCGAAAAAAAATAGTTATCGAAAAACAATAACAATAATACATTTTTTTATTAGATATTACAGATTGTAGGGGTTAATTAAGGGTACAATATATCATTATCCAATTTCAAGGACTTAATTTGCTTTTTAAATTGTTCATATTTCAATGTTTCTGTTACGCTAATTTTGTTTTTGGATAATAATATATTGTACCATTTCACACCTAAATATAAATAGTGGTGTTAAGCCCTAAATATAAATAGTGGTTTTGAGATAGGTAGGTATCTACTATTATCCCCCATAAAAATGTTCAAGTAAAAATTTTGAATAGGTAAATTGACATTCAAAGAAATGAGTAAGTACCTATAAGCTTCGTTTTAATACGTATGTTTTAATACGTACGTTTTAATACGTACGTTTTAATACGTGTTACTGCAATAATTGAATCGTGATCCGGCTCCTGATTACCTACCTGTACATGGTATCTGGAAACTCGTGGTACAGGTGGGAAACTGGTGAATATCTTATAGAGAATCCGAAAAAACTTGTTTTTTTTTAGACATTTTTTCAATTTTTTCGTTATCTAAACTTCAGTAACTTTTGGAGCTGAATCACGATTCGATGCATTTTAAAAGACATTGAGCAACTGATACTATCCCGCTTCCAACTAGAGTCTGATTTTTTTTTCAAATTTAACCTAAACATGGACAATTAAGTACTCACTTTACTCGAAAACGAAAGCTCAAATCAAAAAAGTTATCATACAAAATCGACTCCAACCGCTTGCACCTACCATGAGTTTCCGGATACCGTGTATAAATGCTTACAAGTTTACAGAATGGAAATGGTTTTTACGTTGTATTTTTAAAAAAATCACTTTGATCCCTAATCATTCATCGATCAATAATTTTAAGTTTTATTGCCAATTCTTTTAAATATTTTGCGAGCGAACAATTCTGATCAGGAAATATAAATCTGTACAAAGTGGCTGGACAAGACAGATTCTATGTTCGTTAGAAGCTAAACTTCTGTTAGAATTTGACACGATATCACGCTGCCATACAACACCAAAGGTATAGAAAAAGAAGATGCTAAAAACACCTTCGATGCGGCTGGATGGATTTGTGGTCTGGAAGATGACCCAGAGATTTACTCTGAGAGGATTGAGAAGTTAATTACTCAGAATTTCTATTTCAAAATACGGATAAGATGTTCCACTAGATGTTCACACCGTAATGCCTTTTCCTTCTCTAACTCGTCTTTTCCGAGAGAGATGTTTTTTTGGAAAAAATACATAAAATAAATCCATCTAGGTTAGTTTGGAATTATTTGGTCCCTCGTTTGGAACCAATAAGTTCACCTTCATAATGTGAAGAATACGTAGGTATCTAACTATCAACTGTTTTTATAATATCAAACATTTTAATTTTATTCTAGGCTATTTCGGCCGGCGCAGTCTAGCGGTAAGGTTCTTGACTTGAGTCGCGAGATCGAATCCCGGCGTGGCAAATAAATTTTATTTGATCAATTTGTGTTATTTCACAATTTATTAATTTAAAATAATATAAAGTATATTTGCGGCACGTTCTAGAGTGGAAGATACTATCAGTATCGCACTGGTGTAAGACCAACATTCAGAATTGAAACGTTGCTTGAAATGGCTTTAGCCGTGTTTAGTGACCAGATCTGAATAGCCAGGTACTTCCCCACCTTCATTTTCCCTATCTCCTCCCCCTCCTCACTATCTTCAGCCTCACACATACCCCAATTGGGGATGCCATAGTCTCACTGGTTCCAGACGGAAGCAGTTGCGACTCTTGTGCGGTATTCATATAAAAAAAAATTTAAACAAGTCCACACCGTACAAGATAAATATTCGTTGATAAGAATAAATTGTATTGTTTATCTACCTAATAAGTAAATTTAACAATGAATGATAAACGGTATAAATATGTAGGTACCTATCTGCATATCTACTACACTGTGCCACGATAAACTTTTTTGTTATCAGACGCCATCCATAATCTACAAACGCCACCATAAAAAATCGTATCAGCGAATACCTGTTTGCCAAATAAATACAATCACTAGTTCCATGTATGAGAGTTTAATTTTCATGTTGTTTTAATTAATCCTATACTAGACACAAAATAAAACTCCAAGATACTGCATAAAATATACCTTCAACAGACAAAATTTCGTGTGGGCTTAAGTAATCGCAGGTAGGTGGTATGTACTCGTATTATTTTCGTAGGTTCTCTAACGAAGATCAAGAAAATTCTATTGAATACGAAGAAAATAAATGAAACTCCGCTCCGTGAGAAAGATTTTTCGGAAAATTTTCTGGCAATGGAGTCGATGTAGCGTTTATACAAATTGCACTTAAATGTTGCGCACGTGAACAGAATACGTGCCTTAGCTTTTCTTATTTACACTTTACACCAAAGTGTTTCCCCTCTATATTATCTTTACGCAAAGGTTGTTTTAGATTATTCCATTACAAAGATAAAACATTCACATTTGTTTATCAGAATTGCTTTTGTGGAAAGGAAATTCACTGAAAGCAAATATTAAATTTACCTTTGTGAGAAAAATGTATTATGACCAGGGCTGGGCAAAATACAAATATAATTAAAATACAAATTACGAAATACTTTTTCGCATGTATTTAAAATACAAAATACTTTCAAGTGTATTTTGTATTTGAAATACAAAATACAGTATTTTAAACATTTTTTTTAAATTTCAAATACAAAATACATTTGGTTTGCAATAAATTGTCGTAAGTGCACGAAGGGTGCGTTTCCACAGAAGCAAGGCCGAGCAGAGTGAAACAGAGACGTGCAAAAATTGACCAATCATATTACTCAGAAGACACATCTCATCCCGCTCCACTTGTAAAGTTTTATGGTTTTGACGGAATTTGATCTTCCATTATCAATTAACTCATGTCTTCATGAATAAATACCGCGAAACGATGAAAACGACAATTGACAAGTTACTTGTTTTGACGTACAGTGTTGCCAACTCTAAATATTAACATATATTGTTCTGGATTCTAGTGTTTTTAGTCTATGTATTATCTATGACAGTTTATTTTTTATTATCATTAAGATCGTTAAATGTATTTTTTTAAATTTATTTTGAAGCCATAAGTATTTGAAATACAAATTACAAAATACCTCAGCATCAGGTCATTGAAATACCAATTACAAAATACGTTTTTAAGAAGTAATTGAAATAGAAATACAAAATACGTATTTCAATTACAAGTAATTCAAATACTGCCCAGCCCTGATTATGACAACGTGATCTAGGTGATTGTTTAACATACATTATTTTTTCTCGAAACAGAAAAAGGATTGTTCAATGAATAAAAAACACACATGCTACCGTAAAACATTGTGAAAAGAAATTACATTGAAAGCGAAGGAAAAAGATACATTTAAAAAATAAATGTGTTATGACAACGTTATAAAGGTGTACGATTGTTTACTTACTTACATTCTGTCTTCTCAGAGAACAAAAAAGCTTTTTAAATTATTTGTAAAAAATACAAACACAAAAATACACATGCTACCGTAAAACATGGTGACGAAGGAAACCGTGGATGTTTGTTTACACGCGGTTTGCATACATTAATATATTGAAAAAGCGAAACAAACCCGGTGTTATGCATAGAAATGACAACCTGCGAAAAACATGTTCTGTTAGTGGGAATCTTATCTGAATTCCTCCGCAGTCGTGTTACTATTATGTCAACAGTTTTTTTATTCAAGTTGGTGTGAAGAAATACAAATAGTTGCAAAATGAACTGCACTTCAAATAATGCCATGTGTTTGCGGTTTAGAATAGTTGGTTTGATGCATGTGGTCGGATTTTGCTGTCATCAGTATTGTTAAGTTGCGGATGTGGTCTAAAATATAAATGTCTGCCCTTTTGAGTGTGTTGCGAACGAAAATGAACCAATCCTTGACATTCCGGGCGGACCGTTTCGAGTATGTCACTGTGTCACAAAAAATGGTTTCAAGTTACAAAAGAGCGCACGTACGATATTAAAAAGGTTACATAAATCAGCAGGGGTTTACAAAGGCAACCTGCGCGTGTTTAGGGTTTATATTATATCTCATGTTTTATTCTTTATCGGGATTGGGTTTTTTGTAACTACCTAACTTGGCAATATCTGTAGGTGTAATATTAATTGCCTATATCCAAACCGGTGTAGGTACACGTAATTAACTGTAGGTAACTTACCTACCTACCAATTTAATCATAATAACATTGTTTGTTCGTTAGAAGCAGACAAAATGTGGCTTATAATAATGATTATGTTAACATAAAAAAACTTTAACTCAAACCACTATTTTCATTTTAACTGCCGGCGCAAGTTTAATTTCTATTTTGACACTCAAGTCAGTCTAGTTTGACAGTTTAAATAGATAGTTTTATTTCAAAATATAATCATTGTTGATATCGGTGTGTACGGTGAGCCAACAATTGATTCCCCGACAGTTTCAATTTGGGAGGTGGGTATGGATACTGCCGCCCCGGGAACCATTTATTGAATAACCAACACCCCTGCCTCTGAGTGGTTCACTATGTTTGGTGACTTAGCAGGGATGTCAAGGTTCAAGGAGTGAGGTTTGTCTTGACGGCGGATGCGTCTGCCCGACTGCTGCGTGGCGGGACAGATCAGATGGTTGAGGGAGACCTTTTGCCCTCTCCAGCCGGACTATCTCGACCCATCGCCTTGCACCGCAGTGGGAGGGACAGAATCATACGTCAATTTGGAAACATTGACCCCCAGATTCCTACCCATCCTTCATACGTTTTCCTCCCCAGAACTTCCTCTCCTTTCTTTCCATGAAAATATCCTCTACACAGCACTCCAAATACGACACAGGCCCTGATGGATTTTTTCTTCCTCCTGCTTGCGGATAGTGTGAAAAAAAGGTGGCTCCCCCCCAAACAATAATTATTATTAAATTATGTTTTTTTGCGCATAATTTACCAATTTCACACCTAAAATCGTCTTCAAAAATACCTTTTAATAAGTTGGTATGGAAATCAAACGAATTTATTTACAGTGTCGATTTTTTGCCCTTATACGTTGGTATATACAGTATACAGAGGATTAGTTTTATGAGAAAACATGTTTTATTCTTTTCAGGGATTCTTAGTTATATTTTCTGAAACGCCAGAGGGCCAATTGTCGGGGGTTCAACTGTAATGGAATCGTGTGTACCTGAACAAAGAAATATAATTAGGTTTATATTTCAGGATATCTGTACACCCATATTCCATATTACGTATCCAAATCATAACCATCGGATATAAAATACCACAATGAATGGCTTCGAGAGTATACCCGTCATTCCATCACGTCGCGTCTGGCCTAACAGAAGTGCGAAATGAAACGACCGATCGTCGGATTCTAGGAGTTATGAGGGATGAATTGATCGATTGATACAAGTTACTGCTTGGGATTATAATAAATCAACACTAACCTTTTGGGCTTCCATCGTCGTTTGAAGACTCCTAACATGGTGAAGCTGGATCGATGAACACCAAACTAAAACTATGAAATCGGATTCTAACACTGAGATAATAAAATGTTTCTACTGTCGCACTGAGATATGCACTAATGCCTTGCACTTTCACTTATTCAACATTAAGATTAGAATATTACTAAGAGAAAAGCATCATTAATAGAGAAAATACAGTTTCTTTTATGATATTGAAGAACGCTAATGAGAATTCTTTTGCTTTTTTTTTGTCGTAGTTGGACTGTCTTTGCAAAATTCGTCGTGTCTTTTTCACGTCTATTTGCGGCAATTAAGACCTTTGAATTTGAACACTTGTTCACAGATTTCACTTCATGAGAAGATCTCTCTGCGACCCGTGGAAATGGAGAAATATCGTCTTACGAGATGATCTATTCACTAGGCGTGGTTGCGCTGAAGATGCTGCACTTTGAATTCGTCTCTCGCCGACATCTTCGTGACCTATAAAACAAACAAAAAGATTATTAGCAGTACAAAGGTACAAAACAATGGCATTTAGTTTCATTGTTATGTTGAAAACAGAATGAAATGGAGTAACAATAAGTCAGCAGAAAGAGCAGGTCGGTTATGTTTCAATAGCTAGAAAATGCTATTGTTAATAAATTATACTTTCATTCAATAGTTTATAAGCAGTAATAATAGATACCCAACAACAAGATGTCGAAATCTATCTAAAAATATATTCACTCTTTTGCTTGACACCTTTATAAATAGGGGTGTTGACAAGTCGTTTTATTTGGGCATCGGACGATACGATTGATTAGTACCTGTACCTACCTAATATATGATATTTGTGAAGTATAATCAACAGATAGGAACATAGTGACGAATGACTTCACCTGTAAAGTCTTGAATGGATTGAGAAACACTCGCACTGTTCATGAAGCTTGACTATCTTTAACCTATTGTACGAGTATCGTTCATTAGCCCGATACATTTCAAACTCTGCAATCAAGTGAAGCAATTATTGCTTCACAATGCAGGTAATCTCGTCTGTTATATCAAAATGTGCACTCTGCTTAGTCACTGCACTTTCAAGTCGTGGAACCTTTAGTTACATTATTTCCAAATGTCTCAAACGTCAGATGTAGATAACAGGTACCTTCTAGACTCTAGACTTTGCATCGGAGTTAATGTGTGGAAGGAATTTATCATTGGCAGAATTAGATTTTCTTTGGCCCGGTAGTAAGCGTTCAAAAAGAAGAAGTTATGTTAATACGAATGTGGGAGGGAGCATGCTAATATTAAAAAACGATTATAATTAAACGTAAATAGTGAAAATATTTAATAAAACACCACTCATTCACGCTCTGTTTTAACAGAGCAAAAATCTCTTGACAAAAAATGCTTAAGTTGCAATTAAAGCGACACTATGATTTTTGTCATACTTAACCTTTTCGTGTTTATTTATTTATTTATTAACGCCCTTTTTGGGGGCTTTTACACATGCATAATAAGAAATGTACACTATTTATTGTACAAGTAGTAGAGGAGGGGAGAACGATTAGAGGAGTCAACATAACAAGGATACATTGTCAATAATGGTGATATAAAGGGTGCTATTGTTTTGTTAACTGAATTAATTTTTTTTGTTTATTTCTAAGATTTTTGAGGCGCACAAATTATAATATGCGTGAATATATTAATGTTTAAACGTAGTTTTTTCTATGTTGCAAACTCAAAAAGTTATTTTTTCGTAAACAGAATTCGTGTTCTCTGAATCTATTTATAAACAAAAGTCTTATTTCATATCTGCATTAGACATCCGTTTTTAATTCAATGGTCTTTATCGAAATGGAAATAAGGAAATATTGGAAAACTTTTGTCTTGAAAATTGTTGATTAAAATACCAAAATATCAAGGATTTCGTTACGTAACCTTTCAAAAACCTTGGTTATAAATAAGAAAAAACGCCAAAGATTAGTATCGTCTCATTAATTCCGACCTTAGAATGCCATTTATTGACAAATATAATGATTTCGTCACAGTCAGCTCATTTGCATGAAGGTAGGTATTATTATTAGTCAGCAAAACCTTCTCAATTTTATTGCGTTGTAATGCCACTTAAATAAATCGATTGTTTCTCCCTGTGTGTCCTTTCCCATTCGTTCCCGTCCTGATTCCCTCTCTGCCGCTAAACTATATGAATTACACTCATTTATCAAGCAACTCGGGCTTCACATTTTGCACAAATTTACACAAATTTCTTAACGCCAAAGTTCAACAGTATATATAAAAACCATCGTGGCCTTGAGCACATCAAATCAAAGTTCATCGCAATCGAATGAATGGTTTAGGTTCCGCATAATGGACGAACAAAGAAACATTCATATATGATTTTAGATTTTCTCATTCAAAAATATTTTCGTTATTTGTTTTTGGGTTGTTGTGCCGTGTTGCGCTACCTACCGCTAACGTTTAGCCAACGTTTCGAACAGCGTTACAGTGTTCATCATCAGAACAGATGTGTAATTGGCAGTGGTGAAATGTGTGCTTATGTACGTAGAACTGTAATATTGTCCAAAACTTTGGCAAATGAAGGAAGTAGTGCAACCCGTCATAATTCCCCAAAAACAAATAAAGAAAAAAAATGTTGTCTGTCAAGTCGGTTTATGGACGATAATTTTACGAGATAACGTCATAAGAAAACTTTTACATAGAATTTTACAGTCACAAGCCGAACGCTTAGGCCGATCGTGCATCTCTATCCCTTGTTCCGCAATATCGCTTGCATGCTCGGCTCAGGCGGAACGTGACAATGAGTCATACTTTTTCGTGAGTGCTGCCGGCGTTCATCGGTTTGTAAGACGTTATCACGTCAAAAACAGAAACATTCACTTTTACATTTATTTTGGGTAAAGAAGAATTCCTTGAAGATGTATGTAACTGTTTGGTTCCCTGTCTAATACATTATTACATAATCATCTCAATTGCTAAGATCTGTTAAATAATTAAATCTGTATTGCCGGTTCCGCCACCACAAAAGAAAACTGCGCTTTAATAGCCCTTCTGTACAAAAATCTGACTTGAGACAAATCGTTACTGCATCAGAGCACAAAAAATGCATCACAACGCCTTCTTGACATCTGAAATGAGTTTTAAACGCCGTCTGGGAGACGTGGCACAATTAAAATTCCGGTGGCAATATTCCACCGGAACAAAACACGAAAATTACCTCATGAAGGGCCTCGCTTCATTCGAACCCTTATTTATATGCAGACGGTGGACATCGGAAATCACTTTCTGGTTACAAATTAATGTAAATGTTGTTTTTACTTCTTGCTCTCACACCGGGAGAGTGGGAATTGAAGGGAATCAATGCCTTTCAAAGATAATATCTCACGTAGAAGGGACTATCAATGGGAGAATATTAAAAATATGCAGAAGATGATTTTCTTATTCAGGATATAGGTTTCTTACTTTATTTAAGGTGGTAAAGAATGGACATACCACAAACTAGCTTCCCTGTTAGATGAATTATTATAAAATAATCCATAATCCAATCAAATCTTGGAACAATACGGCCGGCCGCACACGACCGGTCCAACTATCCGATGACTAACTAACTATCCAACTATCCTATTGGACTGCCGACGCGGAATGGCGTGGCCCAATTTATTACCGATCCGATGGTCGGATCGGACGCGTGCGTGAAGGCTTCTGATAGTTTAATCAGACTATCGAAACCGACTATCGAATGGCAAAATTGACCGGCCTAAACAGTAATTTCGAAATTTGTAACTTTGTAAATTTGTAAAATTGTAACTTTGTAAATTTTTAAATTTGTAAAATTGTAACTTTGTAAATTTTTAAATTTGTAAAATTGTGGCTTTGTAAATCTTTAAATTTGTAACTTTGTTGTGGATTATTAGAGCCAGTTGCTTCAAAGAATTTGAACAATTTATTCATCAAATTTATAAGTTAATTTTCAAGTTCTGTAATATGTAGTTCTATCCAAGTTTTGTTATTATTATTTGCCCTGCCATAATTCACCCCAAGTGGTTCGCTACGTTTAGTGACTTAGCAGGTGTGCCCAGGTTCATGGGGTGAGGTTTTTCTCTAGGTCTTGGCGGCGAATGCGTTTACCCACCTACTGCGTGGCGGGCCGGATCGGGAGACACTGGTTGAGAGAGACCTAACTTGGACCTCTCCAGCCAGACTCTCTCAACCCATCGCCTGGCACCGCAGTTGAAGGGGTAGATTCATACGTCCGTCACTCCTGGATACATTGAGTCCCTGATTCCTACCCACTCCTAAGACCTTTTTCCTACCCGGAACTTCCAATCCTTAATTTCCCTAATAAAGACCGTTCACACAGCATCCCCACAGATGACAAAGGCCTTGAGATTTTTTTTTCTCAGGGCCTTCTTTATGGAGCAAATGTAAAAAAATGGCCATTTGTTTCAAATAACTGAAATAATAACTGAACGTGAAAATTAACCTTGAAATTTGATGAAATGTTTTCATCAAATTTCATAAATGAAACATTCGTACATAACTTTGTTCACTACTTTGTTTAAATGTATAATAAAGAGAAATAGGAATGTACACGAAGTAGTGTTTCGTGTATTAGGTAATTTGGTTAACTTATAGTTTCCTAGAATTCCTGGTGAAACTATATTTTACCTAATTATTGTCAAAACGAGTTTGGCAAAGTTTCTACGGAAATAAGCCAATAATGTAACGGTTGGTAGTTTCAGAATTTAATGTCGTAACTTTTTGTTCGAAATCAAATTAGTTTAGTTATAGTTAAGCTATGTGAAAATCATGGAAGTTATGCAAACAATAATCATTAGATTGATATGGTTGCTATGAGGTATTTTCTATTAGATTTTATCGAACAAATCGTATGCGAATGTTACACTAACCATAAACCTGTGCAATAAAATATATTTCTTTGATAATAATGTTTCGGTAATCAATTTGAACATTTTTATTATTTTTACGAATAACGTGCAAGAGTCCCGACTGCCCGGAGCCAGTCGTGGCATCCGTGATATGAGGCTGAAAGGAATGTGGCGGGAAATAAATTTACCAAGTATTTCGATCGTTCACTTGATGGTCAGACTTCTCCTAAAAATCTAAATTTGAGTTGAGTATGCAGTTATATGTAAAAGTGTATCCTCTATCTGGTACAAAACTCAGATTATTCACAAACACCACCAAATCAATATAATTGATGCAGAAAAACTTATAATGAACCATGAAAAATTCTTTTCTGGATTACTACTAGGAAATTTCAAAATTGTACTAATGTACAGGACCGTTATGCTTTCCGGTGTTATTTTATAGCATTTTTAATAATATGTAAAACACTGAGACTTTACATGTTACACTTTTCTTACACTTTTGACACACTACACTTTTCACTTGACACATTGCAATTAAAATTTATACTTGATGCTTTGTACATCTTATTATTTACTGTATACCTTAACTCCTTACTTTTACCTTTTTTCCCAGATTTAACTTGACATTTATACTGTTGCATTTTTTATTTTGTTGTACTATTTTTATGTTAATTTAATTATGTTAATGCCCACATGTTTGCCGTGTATGTGGAAATAAATAAATTATCGATCGAGCGTCATTTCATTGTCAATTTGTATGTTTCAGAGAACTCCAGATAACAGATTAATCAAATATCCACACTAGGTACAAATATTAAAATTTTACATTCAAAACTCGTACGAGTACATAGTACCTCGCGTTATATTGCACAATACAAAGTCAGAATTATTAATGATTATCAATTCTAACACGATTGATTGTTATCAATGGGAAATCAGAAGTTTCGATCACAATAGTTTGTAAGTGTCTTTATGGTATTTACTATTTGCTTGTGATAAATTAGTTGTACAACTTTGTGCCCGAGGGGTAAAATTGAAAAAAAAACTACAATAAAATCTCGAACGGTGTTCTTCGACATCAATCATCCAGAATATTGTACTGATTTTCTACCTGAAATTTCTAGATAAATGAAAAAATATATTTTAGCTCGTTGTAACATTTCAATAATGCGCTGTGGAGCTTTGAAATATCGATTAAACTCAAAATATTAATTAATTCACTAAACCAGTGAAAAAAATATTATATCTTCATACGTTCAGTCATTCCAGGTGGGTCATCTAACAAAAAATGTTATTTTTAAATTCTAAGAGCGATAAAAGGGTGCCAAATGGGTTCAAAACGGCGTGTTGAAAATTTTTCAAATTTCACTTCAAAGTTTTGAAAATTTTAATATTTTTTTAAAAAACAATTTATTTTTATTTTTTTTTACCAAACCATATTTTTTGTAATCTTCCGTAGCAAATGTGGCATATATATGTTGGCGAAATCATTTACAAAAAGTCCTGAAATTGAGTCTCGCAAAATAATACCGAAATTTGAGAGTAAGGATTTTGCTGGTATTTGAATATACTGTCTTGAGATAATTTGAATTATATTCAAACGTATTTTTGAATAAATAAATTTAAATATTCCCTTTTTTGTGTTTTATTAAAAATAGTTATTTTTAACGGTTTGTCTAATATTTTTTAAGATTTAACAAGGGTGGGTTTTTCTCTATTATGTGAAATTTCAAAGTCAATTCGGAGGAAGAAGATGATATCCAAATATTATTAAAAAAAAACTTGATTTTATATCTCCATTTAACACCCTTTTATCACTATTAGACAAATCAAAACAATTTTTTTCCCCCATACAGTCGTGACCCACCCTAATGTTCATGCACCTTTTTAATAATGAACTTCCGTCCCTTCTTTATTTTTATTTTTTATTAATAATAACTAAGTTAAGTAACAGTGTGTTGTTTTATTTTTATAGTTAGTTTTAATAGTTAAAATAACATCCAAAATTTTAATTTATCGGGTCATTTTTAACATGAACACCTGAAAAATAATTTATCGGTGATCAAAATTTACTACGAAAAAATGGTGTGACGCTATCAATGTTCCTTTATCACAGAACAACCGAGATTTTGTTCCGGGGATCATTTTGATGCAGCAATAGATCAGGTGGTCTGTATTAATGTGTTTTTATAAATTTAACCTATATTATATTTAAATTTGATTAAACTTTGGAAGTCAACTGCATATTTTCTTTATTTCATGGTAGTTTTTAGAATTTTCCTTTTGTGGTAGTACCTATAATGATAGAATTATTATAATATAAAATGATATTACGTAAGCAGATTACCGTTTAAATATTATTGAATTATGATTTTGACACGAACCTAAAAAATTCCTTAATAAATCTATCACCATCGATCGATTGCACATCAATGCCTATCACTAATTATCACGGACAATTCCATCAAAACTGTGAAACAAAAACAATTAAATCTTTAAAATACAAACAAAACCTTAGGTTCATCGGTTAAAATGTGAACATTGTAGACTATAGATAGATACCATTGGTCCGAGACCCGTGACTTCATAATCAGAATTCAGTGATTTCAGAATTCAGTCGAACCAACCAAACAGTGTGTTTTATTATGTTTTAAATTTAATAATTTCACTGGAATTCCTTATTACAATAAAATCCCACCAAGAAATAATCGTATCGTAATAAGAAATAATTAGTTAGGCAAATCATAATTTAGTAAGGCAAATTAGGCTGCTCCCTCATGAGCCGGTAAGGAAACAGCATACCGAGTGCAGTAAAAAAGCGTGATATACCGGGAGCGTTTCGTACCATAATATATTGGCGACCGTACACGGGTCGCTGCGGCATGAGAGCGGTGTGGTACCTCCAATGATTCTATTGCCCACATTCCGGTTTGCCTGGTTTTTGTCGATTCCTTACCGACTCGTAGGGAGTAGGGTTAGAAAAAAGGAAATTCTTATATTTCATCCTTTGTTCTTAATATCAACCCAGATTAAATTTAAATAACGATTTTTTTTAACACGAACCAAAAATATATTAAATTTTACAATTCGCCTTGAAATATTACATTATTATTCCAGGCAAATCCTTATTCGCAACCCTCAGCCCTTATTCACAACATTCTGTTATAATTACACATAAGGTTTGGGTTAAGGTCGGATAAAGGTCAAATGTAACCAGTAACCAGCCCTCATAGCCCCCAGAGGCAAATTAGAAAGAGAGCAAATTTGATTTATTTATATAAGGGTAGATTCATTTGCATAAAGTTACAATGCAGACCTTTTCCTTGCTCAAACAAATTTGTTTTCTATTTAAAATAGAACACGTCTTTGTTTGGAGACTTTAAAATGTAAATAAATCAATCATTTTAAATAGTAAATCAACTGATATTATGGAAAGGGGATCTATCTAATAGTGCGTAACATTATTGGGTAGTTGGTTTGTAATTTTGGTAAGCTTTCGCGGTCGCTGGACACTTTTTTAAGAAAAAATCTTTTGATTCACCGCATTCGGGCGATGAAAAATTCTACATTTAAAATTACAATTATGTATAATGAAAACTCGCTTTCTCTTATGGGATTAGAGTCATTTACAATCATTTCTATTAATGTGTGTTTGTTTGAGAGGTAAATTTATGTCAGTGTTTTACTCACTTTAAATCGACAACTGCAGTTACGTTCCCGGTTCGATGAACGCAGAAAGAAATCACCAAAGGAAATCAAAGTTTTTCCTAACTTCGCTGCACCACTTGGCTTTCAGTTTCCAGTCAATGTTTACGTTCCGAATCGCCAGAATGTTTATTTTTACACTGTCAAATAGAACTGCGCCACAATAGTTAAGTCAAGTTTAGTCAAGATTGTCGACACACACAATAATTGTAAGATTTATATGTGCATAATTTTACACCGCGCCAGAAATCTGCACATCACTTCCCGATCCACACTGAATGACCTACAGACATAGTGCCTAGTTTTGAGGGATAAATAAACACAGATAGCTGCATCCATTCTATTTTGGAATCGATAAACAGCTCTTAACGTCCCATGGGACGCTGTGAAAACACGACAAACTCCTACAGAATCTAGCTGGATTTATTCTCTCGACAGATCTACGGATTTTGACGAAAGCTAAGTCAGGTTTGAATAAAGAATGACATAAACATCGAGGTATATTCACGCAATGATAACGCGCATGCGGCCATCGCGACCACAACAGGCGTGCGGAACACACGAATTACGGGCCGTTACTGACTTATCTTTATGCGAGCCCGAGCAAGTCCCCGCTCCACGTACCGCTACTGCTACTCTCACAGCTGTTCCCAGCGGTAGGTGGCCATCTTGGATTCGGTATTTGTAGCGCAGATAGGGTGAGCCAAACAAAAAAGAAGAAAGTTTTTTCTAAAATAATTTTATCTAAGTTTTTCTAAAAGAATCTTATTATAAATAATTTTATTGTGATTGAAAGCCCCGACACAGAGTTGTTTTAGAAAAATCATTATATGTTCCATAAGCCGCCGCAGTTTTAAGCGCAGATTATGGAACTATACTTAATATATAAATAAATATTACACTTTAACAATTGCCGTAATTAAAAATACGTGCACAAAATAGGTTATTAGGTTAACTAAGTAATTCATGCGTATTTAGATTTAAAAAAAAATTAATTACGACAAAGGAAACGTTTTGTAAGGAAAATTTGAACTTTGAAAAAAATTGAATTTTGAAAACATCGTTAAGCATTTATCCAAACGTTATTAGTTGTTTCTTAAAGCAATTAAGTTGAAATGTGGTGTAATTTCCAAAATGTGTGTCTAATTAAAATGCGACGGTTTGTGGAACATTTACCGAAAAATCTCTTTGATTCATCTTAATTACTACAAAAGACAACTATTTACGAGTAAATTCGGAGCGATGGAAAATACTGCATATAAAATTTCAACAACGTAAAAAGGAAATTTGCTTCCGTCGTAAGGGATGACAGCTATTATGTAATGTCCTTATTCTATGACATTTTATATGGAAATTTTAATTGCAGTGTTTCCCACCGCGCCGAGTACAAATAATTGCCTTTTATAGTAATAAATTTTAAATTTTGTCAAAATTGAAAATGCTGATGATCGCGATGAATTTATTATTTTTTATGAAAACATATTTTTTTACTCGTTACTGCCACGTAGTAGGCACTGTTAGTAAATAAGTTACTTTTACATTGGTCTGTGGGTCACTTTACCAAAGGGTTAGAAGGATGAGGCTAGTAAGATTATGTTTTGTAAAAAAATATATTTATGATAATGCCCAAGTAACAGATTTCTGCAATGCTGTAAGTGTCAATATACACAAAATACCAAAATATTATGAAGTTCATACATACTTTTATAAATTTAGGTTAATTTTCTTAAACCACGTTGCGTGGTGAATGAATAAACAAGTAAAATAATAATACCCACGGAATACTAATCCAGAACTCGAAAAAAAACATTCTACACGCTTTCGAATGTGAAACTCAAATTTCTACAGTAAAATAATAAACAAAAAAAAATGCGTGATTGCAGTTTATTAGTTGGTTGGTTAACTAAAAAAAATATTCAATCAAAATATTGAGTAATAATAAGAACCTTTTTGATGAAATGTTAAAGGAAAGGACGGATAGGAAATACTGGGAAAGAAAAAAGTATGCGGGGGATATGTAGGAATCTAGGGGTCAGAGAATTCAGGAGTGACGGACTGCGGTGCAAGGTGATAATTCGAGAGCCCTGCTGGAAAGGCCGAAAGGTCTCCTCAATCAGTCTCTCTTGATCCGGCCCGCCACGCAACAGGTTATGAGACACATCCGGTGCCAAGACCTGGAAAAATCTCACCTCATTAATCCGGGCAACCGTTTGACGTCACCAAACGTAGGTAATCACGGTTCCATGACAATTGATCCGCCGAAAATTGACTCCCCGGCCTACTTATATACAATGTGCTGTTGGTTTAGGAAAAATACGGTATACTTCATTACACAAAATATGACCTCAAAAGTGACCTCAAAGGGATGTGCGTAGAGGATATACCGCCGAAAAAAATTCTCTTCATACCGTGTACACCAGCGCGTAAGTACAAAAAAATCAGCACTGTGTATAAATTCGTTTAATATTCATACCAAATTATTTTTAAGAGTACTTTTGGAGTTACGTTTGAAATTGGTAAATAAGGCACAAAATATACAATTTTATACTAAATATCATTTCGGGGAGCCAACATTCAGCAGATCAACTGTCGGGTCACCGTAATCACTTGGGGTGACCTATGGCAGAGGTGTTGGTTATCCAATAAATGGTTTCCGAAGTGACGGACCCATACCCGCCTCATAAATGCTGAATATTTTATATATTGAATAATAATAACAACATTACATGTATTTTAATGATATTTTTTATACAATTCACAAAGATGACTATGACTTATAGACTAGAAGGACTTGAAAAAAAACTTCGAAATTCCTGTTTAAATTTTTTGTACATTTTTGAGCATGGTATTAAAAAAAAGGACTTTGAAAAAACGCTTAGTAGATTGTAGTCATAACTTTTCAAAACAATTTTTTCAACAAAATGTTGCAGTACTAAAAAAACATTATGTTTTTTTCTCTAACTGTAATGTGAATGATTTCTGGCCACACGTTACCAGCTTCAACTCGATAATATTTACCGGGGGTGACGTTACCATTCGGCTACTCTCGGAATCGCTCGTGCTTCTTCGCGGGTCTCCGTGACGTAACTTTTTGTTATCAAACAAAATTAACCACATAAAAAATAATAACAATAACAATCTATAGATGCATTCGACAAAAAAATGTCACCCCTCGTTGAAATGGCTTCTGCCGACTTAATTCGTTTTCCCCGGGCCAGATTTCACTCTCTTTTGGGATGTTTGGAATGACCTAATTCTGTTTAGGTAGGTAGGAACTTTAAAATTTTATCAAGATTTTAAAAAGTAAGTACATAATTGGTCTTAAAGATACAGGTATATTTTTGATATCAGATATTGATTGATAAATTTTAGCTCGGCCTCCATGATATCGGATAAGTTTCGGTTATCTGTCAATATACCTACATGTAATTTTTTTAATAATGTCGTTCGTTATGCAAAATTACTGGCTTACTTAATGAATGGATTGAACTAACGAAGCTCTTAGAATTGAAAGAAGTCGTATACGAAATTCATAATAATCCATAATAATAATAACTAGCCGTTTAAAACCCGCTCCGGAGGTTTTGCTGCTAGGCTCTGCGGGCGGCTTTTGGTTCGGCTTCGCCCAGTTTAAAAGTTGGTGACCATTTTAGAGGGTCATGAGCCATTACACTTTTTGATTTTGCTTTTGCACATCATAATCATTATGATTTTTTTTTAGTGACCGACCGAAAGTTCGGTTTCGGCAAAAAAATCTGGTTTTGGTATAAGTTTCGGCTTCGGCAGAAAGTCTGCCGCATTCGCCGCATTGAAACTCTGCGTTCGTGAATTATCGCGCATCGTTCGGCTGAGTTCGTTGCTCGTGTGTCACCCGCCATCATCAACTGAGTTCGCATTCGTGGTTAACATGTGTGTTAATTTTTATAATTTTTGTTTGATTGATTGCAGGAATAAATAATTATTTTTTCACATATTTAATAATTGTTTTTTTTTTTCATTTAACAAGTGTAATAAGAAAGTTGTTATTGAAAACAATAAATAATTAAATACTCAATCAATGATTAATGATCCTTCCTTTATAATGGAAATTTTCATTATTGACAAATTTTTGTTCCAAGAAGTAGTTAATACGTTTTTTTAATTTTTGTTTGTTTTATATCAGTAAAATTTTAGCACAAAAATTAATAAATAATTATTTTTTCACGTACTTCATTTATTTTATTTTATTTCATTTAACACATGTTAACTGACAAAATAATATGTTTAATATGTCTAAAAAAGTTTCGGTTTTGGTTTCAGCCGAAACTGAGACAGATACCGAAGATTCGGTTTCGGTTTCTATAGAAAGTCCTGTTTCCGTCGGACACTATTTTTTTAATATTAGAGCGATAGGAATATAAATAAAATAGGAGATTACCAGATCGATTCTTGTCAAAGTGCGGACTTCTATTCAATATTTTTATCTTCCTTTTTTTCTCCATTTCGAAGTAAGAATAACCTGTGAATGTACTTACATCGTTTTAATATGTATATTATTCCTAAACGTTGCATCAATGTTTCATGCATGAAGGTTTACCCTATTATGTGATTGTTTGCTTATCGGAACAGGAAAAGTGGCAAGTTCGTAACTACATACCTATAGACCTTATCACCGTCAGCAGAATAAATACCTAATTGCTACATTAGTTAGGACCAATAAAATATAAATTCACTATCATTGTGTAGATGCTGTCAGTACCGGCCTATGGGAAAGGCGAGATGAATGAAGAATGACCGCACCGGGCGCTGATGATTTGAGGCTTTGAGGGCATTACGGAAGACACGGCAATCATAGCATCCTTACAAATAATGTAAATCAAATATAGATTTTTGTTGGGGTATGTGAAAAAACAAGAGTAAAGGACTTTTAGTCTAGGAGACGTACGAGGTAAACCCTACGTCATCGAGTACACGGATGAAACTACTTTGTAGTGATAATGGACATTTAGAAAGCCTTAAAAAAGCTGGTCTGCCGGTGCGCCTCTTGGCAGGAGTCGCGCAGTCATGGAAATAGTGAGCGATTTTTTTCGAAAAAATTACGTCATCGAGTACACGAACGGGAATGATTGCATATGATAAAGGTCGATTAGTAAATGAAAAAAAAGCAGGTCTGCCAACCGGCAGCCTGGCACGTTCGCAGGCAGCCGGCGTCAAAGTGGGATAAAAAATAGTAAATTTTACGTCATCGAGTACACGAATGAAACCAACGAATAACTGTAGTCTAGATCATCCCACTGAAGAATTTCTTGGTCTGCCGACCAGCAGCCTGGCAGGTTTTTGTGTACGATTTTTTAAAGTATTTTTACCATTTTAAAATTATTTTCAATATCTTCATTATTATGTTTATTTCATTATGGTTTTAAAAACTAAGAATGCCATATTTTCAAAAAATAAGTGAGAATGATAAAAAAAAATAATTTGAGGGTACCGAGTGTACCCATCGGTCTGGCGAGCCTTTCGACGCCAAACAACTCACAAAACCTGCCGCGGTGCCCCTCACCGCTGTCGCGTGCCCATTTTATTGTACAAATTTATAATAATAACAGTCCTTTTAAAATTGCCTTATAATCCATAGTGGTTGGAAGTTCGTAAAACCACCGCACCGTCGCCATGATTTCTTTGGTCTGCCGACCAGCAGCCTGGCAGTTTTTTGTGTACGATTTTTTAAAGTTTCTAAATTTTAAAAAATTTAAAAAAAAAATTATTTTCATTATTTTATTATTATTTTTATTTCAATATATTTAAAAAAAACTTTTAATGCCATATTTTTAAAAAAATAAGTGATAATGATAAAAATAAAATAAAATTGATAGTTTCGAGTGTACTCAACCGTCGGCGAGCCTTTCAACGCCAAATAACTTACAAAACCTGCCGCGGTGCCCCTCACCGCTGTCGCGTGCTCATTTTATTAAACAAATTTATAATAATAAGAGTCCTTTTAAGATTGCCTAACAGTTCATAGTGGTTGCAGGTTCGAAAAACTACCGCACCGTCGCCGTAGGAGCTGCGTTTGTCCGGAAAACGACGGAAATCTCCAAAAGTATCTTAAATATTTTCATTATCTTTATAATTATTTTTATATCATTATGGTTTTAAAAACTTATAATGCCATATTTTTGAAAAATAAGTGATAATGATAAAAAAAAATTTGACAGTTCCAAGTGTACTCAATGGTCGGGCGAGCCTTTCGACGCCAAATAACTTACAAAACCTGCCCCGGTGCCCCTCACCGCTGTCGCGTGCTCATTTTATTTTAAAAATGTATGATAATAGTACTCCTTTTAAGATTGCCTAATAGTCCATAGTAGTTGGATATTCTAAAAACTACCACACCGTTGTCGTAAGAGCTGCATTCGTCCGGAAAACGACGGAAATTTCCGAACCTCGTCATTAAAAGTTTTTTTAAATATATTGAAATAAAAATAATAATAAAATAATGAAAATAATTTTTTTTTTTTAATTTTTTTAAATTTAGAAACTTTAAAAAATCGTACACAAAAAACTGCCAGGCTGCTGGTCGGCAGACCAAAGAAATCATAAATGAGATGATCTAGACTACGGTTCTCTGTTGGTTTCGATCTTGTATTCGATGCAGCTGGGCACGCGAAACCGATATGAAACAGACATGGTTCGGAAATTTCCGTCGTTTTCCGGACGAACGCAGCTCTTACGGCGACGGTGCGGTGGTTTTACGAACTTCCAACCACTATGGATTATAAGGCAATTTTAAAAGGACTATTATTTTTATAAATTTGTACAATAAAATGGGCACGCGACAGCGGTGAGGGGCACCGCGGCAGGTTTTGTGAGTTGTTTGGCGTCGAAAGGCTCGCCAGACCGATGGGTACACTCGGTACCCTCAAATTATTTTTTTTTATCATTCTCACTTATTTTTTTGAAAATATGGCATTCTTAGTTTTTAAACCATAATGAAATAAAAATAATAATGAAGATATTGAAAATAATTTTAAAATGGTAAAAATACTTTAAAAAATCGTACACAAAAACCTGCCAGGCTGCTGGTCGGCAGACCAAGAAATTCTTCAGTGGGATGATCTAGACTACAGTTATTCGTTGGTTTCATTCGTGTACTCGATGACGTAAAATTTACTATTTTTTTTCCCACTTTGACGCCGGCTGCCTGCGAACGTGCCAGGCTGCCGGTTGGCAGGCCTGCTTTTTTTCATTTACTAATCGACCTTTATCATATGCAATCATTCCCGTTCGTGTACTCGATGACGTAATTTTTTCGAAAAAAATCGCTCACTATTTCCATGACTGCGCGACTCCTGCCAAGAGGCGCACCGGCAGACCTGCTTTTTTAAGGCTTTCTAAATGTCCATTATCACTACAAAGTAGTTTCATCCGTGTACTCGATGACGTAGGGTTTACCTCGTACGTCTTCTAGACTATTTGTATGTAGCTGAGAGTATTTGGAACTCCTTCGCAACAATCTACCCCCCCCCCCCCCCCCCCCAGGAAACAAATTGGCGTGGTGTGATTTAAAAAAAAAGTTTTATATTAACGTATTTGATGATTGAAGACTTTTAGAAAGAAATAGGTAACACAATTTAGAGAAATAGATGATAGCGATGCCAAAACCCAAAATGTGTATATAAAAATAATTATATACGAACGAACTAAGAAAATGGGTAGAAATTTATTTTATGAAATCTGTTTAAAAATGCGCTTTTTCTTAATCAGAAATGCTTTTTTAACGGTCTCCGTTGTCGAGGAGTAAGGCTCTCGACTAGCGATCCGGAGGTCGCGGATTAAAGTCTTGGCGTGCGCAAGTAAATTTTATTTGATTGATTTGTGTTTTGTCACAATTTAATTGCGGCCTCACAACGTACCTAAACAACGAATTGGGGATGCCACAGTCTCACTGGCCCCAGGCGGTTGGGAGCAGTTGGTACTCTAGTGCGGTATTCTTACAAAAAAAAATTGGTTGTCTGTAAAGTCGGTTTACGGACGATAATTTAACGTGATAACATAATTTAATAACGATGGAGTGGAAGAGAGATAGATGCGTCACAAGCCGAACGCTTAGTCCGAACGCTTGTTCCGCGTTCTCGCTTGCACGCTCGGCTCAGGCGGAACGTGACAATGAGTCATGCTTTTTCGTGAGTGCAGCCGGCGTTCATCGATTTATAAGACGTTATTACGTAAAAAAATGCTTGAAATTAAATCGTTTTTATACAGGAGGTGCCAGTTCCGATTTTCCCTGACTCCGAAGATTCCAGATCCGGCCCTGGGCACAAAAAAGTGTAAAAAAGTATATAATAATAAGTTAAAGAGCAAACTGGATTTTACGTCCAGTTTGAGAAGGACACGGCCTCAATGTCATAATCATTATCTCAACTTGTTATCTTTACCCAAATATTATACAGATAAATTATGCTAATAACCAAGTGGCAAAAGATATTATTAGCTTTTAGAGGTTTACTCAAAATGAATGCACGGTAACACGTCATTCGTGGAGGCAAGCGCACTCTTTATCAGTGCGCACTTGTTGGCGTGTGCGCAAACACTTCCTTTACACACGAGTACTACGGCTGATTTAAAAACTTTTAATTGGCGATTTTCCAGACCCCACTCTACACATGTCTAAAAATGTAGCACGTTTCCTTTGTACGGTAGTACATACTATACCTACTGTAAGAAACACCTAGAAAAGTTCAAATTTTAAACGTTAACTTCGTGATCAAATTTATTTTCATTTGAAATTCTGTTGGGCTTTACATGTTATTTTTTATTACAAAGAACGTCTCAATAAGCACAGCAAAATCAAAAAAAAAAAAACAAAAAAGTTAAGAACTTTCTAACCAAAAAATATCACACCAAATTGAAGCTTCAAGTGGGGTGCCTCAAGGTTCACATCTAGGTCCATTTCTTTTCTTGCTATTTATGAATGACATTGTTTCAATATTTGAAGGCATCCATTTCCTATTGTTTGCTGACGGCTTGAAAATTTACTATTATAAGAAATTTAAAGGACTGTCTTGTATTTCAAAATAACTTAGATCGATTGTGTAATTGGTGTAACATAAATGATTTCTTTTTAAGCATAAACAAATGTCAATCTAGTAGTGATTTGTCACATCAGGGCTGCCCATTCATAAATGCACTTTTGCTACTATTTTTAAATCTAATTTAGGATGATGTCTTACCATAGAAATCAAATCAAGAAATCAAAAGTGTCCAAAGGTACAAACGTCCATAGGTACAACACTTGCCCTTTTGTACACTTATTTTTGTAATGACTTTTTAATATGTTGGCGAAATCAAAGCAAATAAATAATTAATTTTATTTAATAAATTTTTTTTTAAATCATCTCATTCGTTTTTTTTTCGACGTTTTTCTCGCCCCAGTCACATTCAACAATGAAAATATTCAGTCTACCATGTACTGAAAAAGAAGCTGTGTCATTTAAAAAAAAACAGACATGCCGGATTTAAATTATGTGTCCATAGTTACTTAGGAAAGTACCTGGGAAGCCACCCGTTATGGTATGCACGTAATGAACATAAATTGAAAAAGGAAATTTTTGTCGTTATTAGAATTTATGCAAAACAAAATCAGATCAGCCTTGTTTTATATTTTGTGTTGAAGGTAGAACCAAAAATATATTGTTTCAAATTATTACGAAAATCTGATTAAAAATGGCGAGCATGGCAGAAACACGTAGCATCGATGACGAAAAAATAGCCGATGCGTTTACTGATAGTAATAAGTCGCCGGCCAACAGAAAATATCAGTACATATTTTTCCTGTTGAATTTGCTGATAATGGTAAGTCCTATGAAGAGGAAGCCACAAGCTAAAAATACTGTATTCTGAGTGTTTCTTTTATCGCCACAAATGTAGGTAATAAAAATAAAAATCGCTTGGCAAACGGAGGCTAGAGGTCACTCAAGCGCAAAAGTGATTTATATTTATTTTGAGAATAATTTTATAAGAAAGTGAAAAAGTTGATCAATGGAAATCGTCACAGATAATTTTAGACATAAATAATTACATTTTTTAGTAGCTTAGGCTAAAATTTTTAAAATTAATTAATAATTTTGTTATTTCTACTTCATGGAAACGATAGCGAAAGCTTCAATTTATCCAAAGCATATTTTTTTTGTATTTATAATATTATCCGACTGTGGTAAAGATTAATCTAAAACAGTGTTAGACCAAATGAGGAAATGCTCATTCTTGTCTGCTTTTGCAAATAATTTTGGTGTAAACAGTTATAGGTTATAGAGCATTCTTTCGGTGCTCCGAGTACATTCGCCGAAATTTAGTAGAATGCTCGTTCGCTTGAAGTGAGCGCCGCAACTGCGCCCGAACAATTACGTAGAGGTCCTAGAGCATTCCTTCATGTTCGGACGCGATCGATCTTAGGCGGTCACTTCAAAGTGTTCTTGTGTTCTTGGAACTTGCGTCGACTTGTTTGTACCAATTATGTATTGGAGTAACGGAAAATGTCTACAAACGATAGAAACTTACCAAGATTTCAGATGTCTCAAAATAAAACAAATAGAAAATAAAGTAAATTAGAAAAATAAGTCTCTTCCTTCTTTTCTTTTTCGATAATTGAGTCGTAACGATAATTGCAGCACTTGAAATCACAATATAGCTCTCACGGTCGGACATGGTGTAGATAACGCTACCACTGATTATTGCCTGATCTTAACATCCCTAGAGCATCTACAAGAATTCTCGTTCTTGTTGTTCTGGTTCTTGTTCGTTGGTATTATTTTGGTATAAGTGGTGAAAACATTTACACTAAATATCGTGAAGGAACTCTCTTGCTCCAGCTCTAGCTCTATGCACGTTTGGTCTAAGTCCACATTCAATTCTAGCTTTCTGCAGTACAGTCAGGTAGATTAAAAAGTGACACTTTCTTCAGCTGTGACCAGTTAGTCCTAATCTAATAAATGACATCTGGTTCCAAACATGAACTCTTCCTGATTCAAATGTACTTACCAAAATCATGACAGACCACTTACAACCGAAATGAAAGTTTCATTATTAGCGAAGTTATAAAAAATTAGCCGAGGGGCGTTGAACAGTTGATCACACGATACATCGGATCGCCTCGTAAGGTACACGAGGTAAGATATGCGTGATGTATTAACGTGCCATTCACTTGGTTAAATGAAAGCAATTTTGGCTCGTAAATATTTATCACCGTCGTATAAAATAACGTCTTCATTAAATGATTTGGAATGCTCGTGTGTCAACCGAAAGTTGGCACCGATCTATTTATCGTCCAAATATAAATTATCTTGAATAAAAAACGTTGGGGTTGACAAGTTGAGTAATTCGTGCGATATTACTTTGATCGATTTTCCTCTAGGTCCTCTAGGTTGCCAAATGAGACATTTTACAAAAAAAACATACATTTCAATACTTTGAATTCCTATATTTACGAGCATATTCTATCCCGTTGTTTTTACTGGTCACTTTTCACATTATGGATAAACTTAAAATTATTCAAAATTTGCTCGTTCGTAGTCGGCGTATTTCTTTATTTTTAGGAAAAAACCCTTTTTGCATGTTATGCTGTAAAATATCTATGTGAATTATTTGTTTGCACCCCTAATATACGTAATATGATCTTTCTTTATCCGTTCGCGTCAATAATGGAAATACGCGTCAGCGTCCCGGATTTCTGAGCGTCCGATTTGGAAATTCCCCGCCCTCATTAAAAAAAACAATCTCCGAATTTTAAAATGAATACATATAAAGTGCTTATAGTGTTAGTTAGAGAGCCATTGAATGCACCTCTATTTAACCGTTTATTCCACATTTTTAGGATTCTAAAAAAATCGTTAAATTTATCAAAGCAGAATTATTCAACTGCATACTATTTTCTTTAAAAAATATAGTAGTACCTATTTAGAAAATATTACGATTTCTATTTGTTGTATATAGCCTAGTTCAGCGGTTTTCAACCTTTTTGAACCCCTTGACTCTTACTAAAAATTTGTTGTACCCCGTACCCTCTACCTATCTTGTGAACATATATAATGAATGACATGTTTCATTTGTAATTTTTAATACTCTCATTATTACATGAATTTTACAATCAAGTCACACTAATACAATTAATGTAATTTTATACAGAGTGTAACACTACTTCGGGCATTTTTAACCTGTGTTTAGGTACATTCTAAAAAGGCAAGTTTACGTCCTATTTAAATTTAAAATATTTTTCACAAGTTTCAACCTCAAAATCCGAAATTGATAAATAGAAAAGGAGAAATCATCTTTGCAAATTTTGACATCTCGTATCGTAGAATAAGGTTAAGTGACATTAAAACCCTGTCCAACAGAATGAGAATAACAAAAATGAGAATAACAAAAATAATTCAAAAGAGATGTGAGATATCCCTTGTTGAAAATACTTAGTTATCGAAGTATACAACGCGCGGAAACTTTTCCAATAAATGTTTAAAAATATCTCTTCAAATTGGCCACATTTTGGCCAGCGAACCCTCGAGAGCTTTTGCAAATTGGCAAAAATGTAGCCAAAAACACTCTATACATACCATACCCGAATGATATCATTATTTTCTCTTCTCCAAGAATATAGCAACTGGCCTAATAATGGTGCTGATAAAGCAGATGGACATCTGGGACTACTACAGACCCGTCCTTGATATTTACTTGATCGGTGTTGGGTGCACGTTGTTTGGCGCCTACATTGTCATCTGCTCGGTCACTGTATGGTCAAATTACATCGTGAACGTTAATAGAAAGAGGCATTATCAATATGTAAGTACACTAATTAATTATTTTAAACTAAGATGACGCGTTCTTGGCTGGGAAGGGTGGGAGTAAGCAGAGATCGCCTATGTGGGGGAAGCAGAGGTCGTGTATGTATATGATGGGCTGACGATTAAGAATTTCGAATGGGTGAGAACCGCCAAGAATAGGAAAATCTAGAATATAAATATTTGAGGGAGATCTATCTCCAAAGCTGAACGCCAGAAGGCTTTTGAAGAAGAACAAAATGAACAAGATATTTGCATGAATCTTAATCTCTAATTTTCATTGTTTAGAGACCTGGTCGTTATAGTCTCAGTCTTTCAGATTCAGTTTTCCTTAATTTGTTTATATATAATATGAATTATCTTTAGTAATTCTTGTCAAATAGTAGGTAATCTTAGTACAGGGGCACACGACCAACTTTAATTGCGGGCAACAGTTGCGTCGCTGTATCAAAATTCATTGTGTGAGGTGTGCACACGAGACGACGCGCGAAGCGACACTTTGAACACTTTTTTGAATTTGTATGGATTTTGAAATACATAGTTTGGGCTTAATCTACATAGGGCCGGAATATCAGTTGGTCTTTATGATCACTTAGAGATATATTTACGCTCTATGCTAGAAACTCTGTCAAGATAAGCCGAGTGACAGGTGGCAGGTAGGTACCATTGCTAAAAACTACCGATATACCTACCGGGCCATATTCATGTGTCTGGAAACTCGAAGCAGAAGAGGGAAACTAGTGAACCTACGTCACATTTGGAATCGATTTTGTTTTATAACTTTATGACTTGAGCTTTCGTTTTAGAGTAGGTAGGTGCCTAAATTGAATCCAAATTTGGAATTTTTGAGTCATCTTTTTTTAAATCTTTCGCTAGGGGTTATTTATCAGCTGTTGGGTATTTATCAGCTGTTAGCTGCTGCAAAAGTTGTTAACCCTTCAGATGCCAAAAAAAAATTTAAAACAATCGGAATGCTCAGATTAAAAAAGAAGACTCCTGCTTATATGAGTTTGGGGACACCATGTATAATACATAATCATTGTTTTCTTTTGGCAAATTTTTATGTTAATACTAGCTGGGTTACCCGGCTTCGCTCAGGACAACATTCGAGAGTGTTCTGGAGTGTTCCACACTTTATTTTATTTAGCGGACCCGACAGACGTTGTCCTGTACACAACTGTCGGGACAAACTAAAATAAAATAGAATAATATTGAATATTCGATACTGCGATGGTAGCGCAGTCTGCCGGATCCAATGTAAAACATTTCAAAATCAACAACTCCTTAGAAATAAAAAGATAATTAAAAGAACATTTTCCAGTGGACCAAATTTTGAATCTAAACCATTCTCGAATCCCCTTGAACCCACACAAAAAATTTCATCAAAATCAATCAGTTCAGTGACATACACACGACAGAAGAAATATATATATTAAGATTATGTTTGCAGAAATTCGTACCTAATATCGAAAAATATTATGTTTTTATTTAATTAATGTCGCCTAGGGGATATTTCACCATCCTCTAGAAAGCTCTGTCAAAAGTAATATTTATAGGATACCTAATGAACATTTTCGATTTTTTTTTTAAGTCCGAGTTTATTGTTTGGTCCTCAAACGTATTGGATCAAAGTCAGCTGAACTTTCTGCCTATTTCGAGTCTTTAATAATAATAATTGTGATTGTAACAACAAGATATGGGGAGGATAGTGCGATCCCCACTTCCCGTACTTATTCATATTAATAAAATAATAAAATGGAAATAAATAAAAATTTAGAATAACAAATAAAATAAAATTAACATTAATTATTGAAGAAGAAGATAACACTAATAATCTAAACGAAAATATGAAAGAGAACAAGACACAAAAAATGAAAAGATAACGGTCGCAACTGGGACTCGAACCCAGTACTTCTCCTCTTACTGGGACGAACGCCTTACCAATTCGGCTACTGCCACCTTTTTTTAAACGTCATGTTTGTCGATCTCATATTTAAAATTTCGGAATTAACAATGCCGTCTAATTTTTTTCCATATTGTTGGCAATTATCTTTTTTATTGGAAAGAATTGTTCGAAGAATTGTTTTTAACCGAGATAGTATTTCGGATATTTGATTTATCCGATTTTATTTATATAGAATATCTATTGAAAAAAATTGTTGCAATTAATATGGAAAAAAAATAGTTGAAGATAAGGAGCCATCCCTTTCATGATTTTTTGCCCCCTCCCCCGTCCCTGTCACACATCGTCACATTTGTGAGACCCCATCCCTCCTAGTGTGACGTCACATATTTTTCAATTTGACATCTAAAAATAATAAAAATTCAGATTTTTACATGTGACATCACAGAGCCGGTTCCATGCCAACTCGGAATGAAACCAACTCAGAACCATCTCAGATAAGTCATTTAGAGTGATAAAAAAATAATTTTAAATTAGCCGATAACCCTAACCTAACTTAACCTATTTAACCAATTTTTTATTTATATTTTTTTATCACTCTAAATGACTTATCTGAGATGGTTCTGAGTTGGTTTCATTCCGAGTTGGCCGGTCACCACAGAGCCGATGACCCCCCCATACCCCTTGTCACACAATGTCACACTTCTCTACTCCCCTCTCCCCTCATTAAGGTGTGACGTAATTTATGGATGGCCCTTAATTGTTAGTTCTGAAAATTTTACTTCACTTCCCGTATTTATACATATTGATAATATGATAAAATTTAATTACAATAAATATTACAGAAGCCGAATTGGTTTTATTCAATTTTAATCACATGTTTCCATTTTTTATGTAAAAAAAGGTTGTATTGAATATTTAAAGGTATTTTTACCGTAAATTAATAAGCAGATATCACCATCGTCCGTATTAAATTATAAATGTAGTTATTTATTGCAGCAGATAGTTTATTTTGACAGCTTATCGAGAGGACGGTGAAATACCCTTCAAACCATCGCTACCCGAATTTCTACCGATTTATTTCTACCATTTGACGTTTTTAAGCTCTTAAAAAATATATGTTATTTTTGAAGATAATACCTAGACGCGTTCCACGCCGAAATACAAATTATATGAAATTCCCTCGATAAAAAAACTCGCGAAGTATGCTCCGAAAATTATTAAAAACCAGTCTGTTTCTATTATTTTACAAGTTATATAGTTGTGAAAAAATTCACAATGTTTCTTTAAATGATACTTAAGATGCATTCCATGAGATTTTTGCTCTATTTTAAACGAGTCATGTTTTGGTATGTTTTTAGGTTTTCACGGCCAAAAAGTATTTTTGTTATTGTTTTTGGGGTGTTATGCCGTGTTTCGCTAACTCCTTCTTTAGCCAACGTTTCGGACAGCGTTACAGTGTCCGAAACGTTGGCTAAAGAAGGAGTTAGCGAAACACGGCATAACATCCCAAAAACAATAACAAAAAAAGAGTCATGTTTTATTAAACATTTTCACAATTTTCGCTTCAATTTTATCATTTTAAACATTAGCGCGCTCTGTCCAACATTCGTAATTAGTAATTACATATTTCTCCATCTTCTTCTTTTTGAGTGGGGAAGCGCCGCCTTAAAGTAAATGTCAAAATGAATGTTTTAACCTTTTGATATAAATTAATATTATAAAAATATTGATGTACATACATTTATTTCAGTTCAACGCCACCATGATGACCTTGCTAAGCTTTTTGAGTGTCCTGAGTTTTGTAGGCTTCCTGTGCTACGGAATGTCCGTTGAAATTGTCTCTAGCACAATACACGATGGAATGATGAATTATCCACAAAATCCTTTAACTAAACGTGGCATTGATAAGATGCAGATGACGGTAAATATACATTTTTTAAATTCGGTAAAAATGTATAAGCCCGCTTCTCTGATAATACGGAATGCGAAGTTCGATACACGGATAATACGGAATATTCATTTTTTAATACGACATTTGTCGGAAGTACCAACCTTACAAAATAAATTCACGTCAAAATAAAAACAAAAGTAAGTAATTCGAATCATTCTCAGTACTACTGAGTTGAGGTTCAAGCTGCGAAAACTGCTCGTCATCCATCAATAAGTTAATATACATTCCAGGTTTTGAATGGTTTGTATGGCACGCAAGGTTTTTATAACGGGTGCGTACTACCATTCTAACACATTTCTTTCCATGTTCTTCTGTTGTATAGGTTCAAACGTTTCAAAAATGCATTCACTTCATCGTGAATAATAAATTATTGAATTTATTTTTTTTTTCTCTTTTTATAACTTTTGAAGGTTATTCCCATCAAAGTAATATATATAAATATTTGAAATATGAGATTAACAAATATGACGGTTTGACAGAAGGTGGCAATAGCGAAATTGGAAAACGCGCACGTCCCGGTTAGACGAGAGGTCTGGGTTCGAGTCCCAGTTGCGACCATTGTTTTTTCTGTTTTTCTGTGTCTTGTTTTCTTTCATATTTTCATTTAGATTATTTGTGTTATCTTCTTCTTCAATAATTAATTATTGTTTTATATTGCAAATAATAATTTTTCTATGATTGGCAGCTTCGATTATCTATGAAATGTAATATAAATACGGTGTAGTGCAGTTCATAAGTGAATTATTTTAACAAATTTAAAATGTAAAATGCATATTTTTTATATTATTTCGTCTTCCTCAACAGAAATTCTCACTTTTCGTGATAACAAAGCTAAATCTATTTCTTATTCCGTATTAACCGAGAACCAGAATAAGACATAAATAATAAAAAAATCTTTCTAATACAATCAGGGCCGATCCTGTGCCGAGTTTCAGTTCGATCGGTTGTCGGGAAGTGGATTAATTTCCAATTCCAAGATCTGCATTCATTCAGTCACGAAAACAAAATCGAAATTCACATAGATTTATTTAAAAGTATATTTTGTTAGGCTACCCAGCATCTAATATTTTTTGTTTATATTTCAGTTAAAATGTTGCGGAGTCCATGATCATTTAGATTGGTACGGAACTCCGTTTAACGCAGTTCCATTTTCTTGTTGCCCCACAGAGACATCTAACAGAAAACACACTCACTGCCTAAATAACTCTAGTAACCTCCACCGTGATTCTTGCCTGACTAAGCTAGTTGAGGTTTGTACTAGTTATTTAATGATTTCATAGATGGCAGTAGTTACGCTATCAATTTTATTTTCAAAATCAATTAAATAATGGTGAACCTATCGACCAAATTTCAAAGTAATAATTAAATGAAATATTAATATTTTATTTTTCAAATTTATAAGAATGGAAAAGATTCGTACAATATGGTTTCGTTTTTCGTTTTCTAGATATCTATGAATGGAATAACTGTAACGGCTTGCTTTGTGGGAATTCTTGTATTATTGATGGTATGATAATTCAATATCTATATTATATAAATCAAAATATGCGTGCTTGTAAATATATAAGTGTATAAGTGAGTTGTCTGTGTATTGCTTTATTAAGCATAGGAAATGTTTGAAACTTTCAAAACACCTACTTTACACACCCGCGAAGGTTTCTGGATTATTACAAAGACACGACAATACATCTGAAAAGTTTTTTAATAATTACAAAAACTCTTGCGAAACTGTCAAAAATGTCCCAATTTGAGAATGACATTTTGCAAACCTTCGATTGTTGAATCAAAATTAATTTTTCCAATAAACTCTTTAAATTAATGAATTTACTTGAAATACTAAGTAAGAATTATAGGCATTTTAAACAGGTACCTGTATTAGGTACCAAATTGATTGGTTATAGTATCTTATAATATACAAAAATGAATATTTATAATATTATGAAAAATGAAAATTTGACTAAAAAATTGTAGTAGGTGACACGCGAGCTGTTTTAAAACTGGATATACTGGGACTGAATATATGGAACGTGTGAGGGGGGTTGGTGGTATGGGGAGCGGGAGAGCGGAGAGGGAGGGCGGGAAGGTGGAGGGGGAATGGAAAGAAAGGGAAAGGAGACGCAGGGAGAATATTATTTAAGTCCTAGTATGCACTGTTCAACAGTTGGCAGTAATCGGTTATTCCTCACATTATTATTTGATGCATTATTTACACACCGACTTTAATGTTTTTCTTTTTCAGGGTATTGCATTGATGGTCTCCATCAAGCTGACGAGGCTAAGCAAAATGTAACCAGAGGTTGTTAGTGCCCGCGATACCTGATCTTTACTTACTGACTTTAATTTTTATCGTATAACCACTGAAGTTTATTTGTTTTAAAAAAATATTTTTTCAGGAACTTTTTGTACCAACAAAACATTGTGCAATGCTATGTATGTATATATAATATAATCATTCTTTACATTTTACACCGACCACCGGAAAGCTGCAATTACTAGGGAGCCAAACATTACCACCGAGTCATCTTTACAGTTATCAATAACGTCATGTACAGTGGCTGTAATAATTCTTCTTCATCTACTACTTCTTCTACTACTTCTTCTTCTTCTTCCCCTTATCCTATTCGGGTCGTGGACCCATTGCATCGACAAGGCTCCTCCATACGTCCCTGTCTTGTGCTGATTGTTCGGCCTCAGTCCATGGCAGTCCCATCCCCTCCTCACACCGTTTCTGGAGTTGCCTCGCCCAACTGTGTCTGGGGCCCGGGAGGCCCAATGGACGTCTACTCTCTGGAATAATTATTAGAAAAAATCTTTTTAATATACATACGAATTCGACTTGAACCTGTTGTAGTTAGTTCGAAGAAGAGAACCTGAACCTGTTTTAGTTAGTTCGATTAGAGAATTCAATATACTTACCAGACTACTTTAACATTTTTTTAACATGAGGTTGGTAAACAATAATCAGGGTTTGCATATTTTGTAATATAAAAACAATATTTAAAAAAAAAACACCATTCTTTGTTTGTATTTCATATTTTAAGACTTATATTTCGAAGGTCCCGAAGAACAATGTCGGATGTGCTATTTTGGAGTTTTGCAGTAGAAGTGTTTAAAGTGTCGTTTCTGCATTTTTAGTATTTGTGAGATCAAGAAATATGTATATTGTTGTTTTGATAATTGGAATTTCATTTCATTTCATTAAAAATGCCGAAAATACTGACTTTCAAATCAACAACATAAGCCAATAAAACGATTTTCAATTTTTAGCAGATCCGACATTGTTCTTCGAGATCGTCGATTTAGGTTGTGCACACACTAATTTATTTAACCTATGCATATTTTATCCGCTGAACCTGCAGTCCCAGCGAAGGCTTAGTCGGATGTCTTCGACGTTTGTTCCTTTCCTTGTCAAGCGCCTTGTTGGAAAGCGAAAAAGACAGAAGATACTAGAACGATGATACACACGATCTCTCGCTGGTACTAGTATGCCTTGAATTCCGCCCAATCCATAGAATAAAGAATAACACAAGAAGTGCCTTGTGGGCAACCTATTTCGTAATCCAATTATAGGCCCAATTTAATTTTTTTAATGGAATTATAGTCCCAATTTGGGCTCATAATTCCATACAAAGCTGCACTTTCGAAATTCAAATGGAATGGAGATCTACGATTTCAGGCGAGCGTAAATGAGATGGAACGTTGGCCGGGTGGTTGGGCTCAATCATCGCCGGTCTTCAGATGAAGCTATACGTGAAATCATATTTAGATACTATTTAAATTCATCTTTACGACGAATCGGTTTACAGAATGAACATAAAAAAAATATACTACGGATAAATTGAAGCTATTACTAGCTCTTTATCAGTGCGCACTTGTTGGCGTGTGCGCAAACACTTCCTTTACACACGAGTACTTACGGCTGATTTAAAAACTTTTAATTGGCGATTTTCCAGACCCTACTATATACATGTCTAAAAATGTGGCACGTTTCCTTTTTACGGTAATACGTACTATATTGACTGTAAGAAACACCTAGAATAGTTCAAATTTTAAACGTTAAACCTTAACTTCTTGACAAAAATTACTTCAAATTCTTTTTTTTTTACATGAGCTCCACGCAGGCCATAGACATAGGCCCTGAGGAACATAATTTCCCTCAGGGCCTATGTCATCTTTGGGGATGCTGTGTGGAGGGTTTTTTTTATGTAAAGGAAGGAGAGGAGAGTTGGAAAGAGGAGGTGGGTAGGAATCTGGGGTTCAGTGTGTCCTGGTCATCCGCCTCCAAGACCCAGACATACCTCACCCCATGAACCCGGCAACCCTGCTAAATCACCAAACGTAGCGAACCACTTGGGGTGACCTATGGCAGAGTTGTTGGTTATCCAATAAAAGTTCCCGGGGCGACGGTACCCATTCCCGCCTGCCAAATTGAATTATAATAAAATTATTATTTACATAACAAAAAATATAAGCGTAAATCACTAAAAAAAGGTTTTTTCATAACTTAACTATGAAGTAATATAAGAAACAATTTTTTTAAATACCCCTTCATGGCTAAGACTATTTTTGTGGTTTTGTATGACCTAACTTTTTTCATTCTTATAGAATTATGCACAAAATAAATCAAAACCACTTTTTTGCTTACTCGCCTCGTGCAAATTCGACGCGCGATTTTAAATTTTGTGGGCATGAGAATCGAAATATTTCTAGCGTTTTTTTAGACGTCTTTGACTAAATGGAAAAATTATTGTTTACATTCAAATTTGTGTGCAAAAGTCACTTCTAGTATAATATTCTTTGTTCTATGGCTCAATCGATCAGATCAGGCTGAAAGTATAGGTACTATCAGGATGTCGTGTAAGTGGGTTAGAAAAAGTACTAAGAGAGTCGCTGGTTAGGTTGCTTGTAAAGTTGATGATAGCTGGTAGAGAGCGAGCTAGTAGATGGCTTGTGGGTAGGTACGTAACTAGTAGGGAGTTATTAGGTGGCTGGTAGGTGTAACTGGCACCCCATGGATACTCCATGCCAACCGGCGTCACAACAAACCCATGGAAGATACCTCCACACTTTATACGACGTACAACTAAATGCTGATGAATCAATTCTGGGAAATATGGCATATTAATTTGGTTTACCTACTGATATTAGATGAAGGGTAAAATGATAGGTATACCTATTTAGTTTTAATTTTTTAAAATCCAATATTTTCGTATTCAACCTTTCATTTAAATTTACTGGTTTTTCACCAAAAGGGTTCTAGACAGAGTTAAGTGATTGAGTTTGTAAGTAATGTTTTTAAGGGTCTACTATTCGTATTTCGACCGATTTCTTACATATCTCCCTTAAACAAGTTTTTAAGCCCTTAAAAAAATATATGTTATTTTTTAAGATAATATCGAGATACGTTCCACGCCGAAACGCAAATTATATGAAATTCCCTCGATAGAAAAAAATCGCAAAATATGCTCCCAAAAACATTTAAAACAAGTCTACTTCTTTTATTTTACAAGTTATGTTTGTGAAAAAATTCACAATGTTTCTTTAAATGATACTTAAGATACGTTCCACGAGATTTTTGCTCTATTTTAAACGAGTCATGTTTTATTAAGCTTTTTCACAATTTTCGCTGCTATTCTACGACTTAACGTATTAGCGCGCTCTCTCCAACACTCGTAATTACATATCTCTACATCTTCTTCTTTTTCAGCGCCGTGCGTTTCAAGAGTGCGGCGAAAGATGGTGACCGGACAACTCAAAATCATACAATTTCAACACCTCCTGTGAAAAACCATCAAAACTGATAACAAAAAAGGGTTAATTGCGTTAGGTTAGGTTATGGGCTATTTTTTAAAGATAATTTCATAACCTTTAACAACTTTTTGAATTGTCACTTTGTTGAGATGTCGTGGAACCGTTAAATGTATACAATTTTAGTAGTTAATAGCAAGATCCTACCTACAATACGTAATAATAATGATACAAAAAATACGCTGAACACTCACAATACAAGATGTCAATTTTTCAGTCGAGAGGAAAAATTACTATTATTTTGAAATTGTATTTACCCTTCAAGCCTCGTGCCTATTTTGTCAGAAATTGAATATATTTCCACTAAGCAATAAAATTCAAATAAACAGAATATTTCTTAACGTGCCTATTTGAAAACAAAAAACTGTTTTCGAAAGGTGATGAAATACGCTTTCAAATTTTAGAATTCAAATTAAACGTTTAAAATTTTTGCATGAAACGTAAAAAAGTTTTTAAAATGGCTCACCGTACATTTTTTCTAACTCAAATTACTGGTAACGAAAAACTAAAAACACACACGTATTTCATTACACAAATGTATTGTAAATGTTATCGTAACTTTATCTTTTTGCCGTTACATGTGAATATAATTAATAAAAAATTCCACAAGTTTCATAATTTTTTTTCAAATTGCGGTCGAAACCGTTGGTTTCAAATTTTTACATTTTTAATATTTTGAGGTTAACTTTCAGATTTGAATATGATGCGTGGTGTAATCATATTTTTCACCGTGATATTAAAGAAAGCAAAATAATTTCTATGAGGTCTGTATGAGCTATTGAGCGAACAAATTAGCCTAGGGGGTTAATCTTAATAAATATGTTGAAAAACTCTGAAAATTAAACTTCAAACCATAAATTTTAAAACATTATTTAGAAAGTAGAAAACATTGTCATGATAGATGGTTCATAAAATGTATTTAAAATAAATTTAAAAAACATTTTTCTGCACTTATTTTTAACAGATTTTTGTGGGTTGTTGAGAACCGGGGATTGTTTTCCTAAAGGATTCAACCATGTGTCCATCTTGAAGAGAGAATATGTACTTGTCCTAAGTCAATGTCTAACAAAAAAAGTTATTTGGCTTATAGGTGAAAATGATTATTAATGAAGTCATGGAAATGGCAACAAATTTATATACAAGAAAGGACGCCGGCAGATAAGAACGCTAAAAAATCCTTATTAGATAAAAGTATAAAGCGACCAGTTTCTTTGCAGACAACAACAAAATAAAATTAGATTCCAGCATTGATATAATGCAGAGATTAGACAATAACTGAATCGTGTAAATACGGAAATATGTATCATTAGTTCCATTATTCTTTGAATATAGTTCAAGGTTTCCTTGTTATAAGGGAATAAGAAACATTTCCTTAAGGTAGGTTTCTACGTCTGTTTCCCCTAAGCGGTAAAGTCACGCAGTCAACTGCGTACCTGCGCACAATACAAGTTTCGGGGCTAATTGTACAACTAATCACCGGAGAATCTGGTTATTGGATTTCTTATTCTACACTGCTACACTCACGAATATTTTGTTCCTCATTCAAAACAAATCCTTTTACCAACTAATATTTCAACCTATAATCTATACATTTACGTAAAAAAACTTCATAAAAAAATCATGTTAGTAGTAACATATTGATCTGAAAATTTGATCGATTTGACAGTAATACAAACAGATTTTCTACTTTACACTAAGAGGAAACGCGGTAGTTGAGAAATTAGAATAATAGGTATTTTACAAAACTGTCCGCACCTCGAATGCTGATCTAAAAGGGACATCTGCACCTCACGTTGATTATATATCTTAATAAAATGTCATAATCGAGGTTTGGAATTCCCTTCCTTTTCCCTCCAAAACTGGACTGATTTAAACTTTTTTTCACCAACTGTATTAAAAGAAAATACTCCATAACTGTTCGTTTTGCTTTTGCCAAATTTGTACACTGAACGTCTGCTGATGGCGTTGGCAATTTTAAAGGGCTTGGAGGGTCCCAACTCCTAAGAAGTAATTTATCAAAAAAAACATCAACTTTTAGAAGTAATTGTAGTATCAACTGTAAGAAGTAATTTATCAAAAAAAAACAAAACATGGGGACATGCCAGTGGTTGATTTCTAAATTACATTAAAAAATATTTGAACTAGTGTCTAGGAAATATGGCATATGTTTTTACGGACAAAACAATTAATAATATTTTCTCTGCTGAAACCAGATCCAATCCAAGTGGGCTAAGCTACAAGCACCCTTAACAACCTTCACAGTTCACAATCAGCCATTAGGTTAGGTATGTAGGTTAGGTAACACAACACGAGTTAGGGGTGGTAGGTGGAAGGTGGCAACCAGGTGGTAAAGTGTTCCCCTCTGCCCACAGTCCAACAGCAAACCTATTGGGCATCGCGACGCTGCTTCAGTCCGACGCCAACTGTGAAACCGACGCCTGTTCTGTGTAAGCTTTGTACCAAGGATAATGGAATACACTTCTAAATTTGATATTTTTTCCAAAAGACTTGGACCGTTCGAAATCTTGCCTGAGACAAGGAACTAAAGTTCTGAAGCCAGCATTTATACAAAATAAAAGTTCTTTGTTGATTTAAATACCATACCATAAACATTTTACTGTTAATGAGCAATCGGAAATTTTAATTTTTTTTTCCAATAGCCCTTATTGCTATTTTAGTACTTTAAACACCACGGTCCAGATAAAGCCAATACAAATAATCATTTTTAGAATTGAATTGTAAAGATTATTTTTAATGAAAATAAAAAACCAGAATTAGAAAAAAGTATTGTTTTTATCATTGGTACAAAGTTAAAATTTTATTAATTTCAATTTTACCTTAATAACAGTGAAAGTGTTGAATTTTTGAAAAACAGTGATATAAAAAAAGCAAAAATGGAGTCCTGCGGAATGAGCATTATCAAATACCTTCTATTTTTATTCAATGCTGTTTTTGCGGTAAGTTTCAATTATAAATATCCATATTTTTCTTTTTCATTAAATTATTTAATTAAACAACTATTATAGTCAAAATTGCAGTATTCAAATAATACATCGGTGGATTAGATATTTTATTTTATTTATGAAATCATGCTTCAATAAGAAATAATTAAAACTTATGTTTATTAATTTCATAATGATTGCAAAGTTATTTAAAAATTACCTTAGTTACATATTTTATGATCTATCAAATTATTATATTAAAACAATATTGTTACCTTTTCTGCAACAGGTCTTAGGCATTCTCATAATAGCCGCCGCCTCCTACGACATCGCCCTAGCCAAGGAGTACAATAGTATGGGAGATGCGAATGGAATTGAAACTGATATACTGCTAATAGTCATCGGAATCCTGATCTTGTTGATAGCTGTATTCGGATGCTTTGGAGCCATCAGAGAAAGCCCCAAGCTTCTGTACCTGGTTTGTACACCGTATTACTTTAATCAACTGTTATAGCCGTTTTTAAATCAGCTCAACGCATCATTGTCAATATGGTTTTCAATGCCACTTGAAATAATATCAAAGTCTCTGTTCTTATAATTTTTGCCGGAAAGTCTAGTTTCTGGTTCAAATACATAGCACAAGCGGAAAAATGTGAGGGCTGTCAGTTGGACTCGAAAATGAAAACACAAAAAGTTGCGATGCTTTTACTACGAAAACTTACAACATTTGTCGTATCTTTTGTGGTTCTGGGCCTAGCACCAACCCCAGAAATAATTCCTTATTAGAACAACTTTCTGCAATTAGGCGAAATATTTTCGAATGATCTTTGTGAGATTTTGCCAAAATAACATCAACGCTTCTGGAAAAACTGTAACTCTGATTTGGATTCCTGGACATGTTGGCATAGCGGGTAACGATATTGCGGATTTCTTGGCAAAACAAGGAGCGTCTAAACCTATTGTTACCCTCGTAAACCATATTCCCCTATTTGATATTTTTTCCATCATCAAAGATAGATCCCGCAATTCTTGGGCAGAGTATCGGAACACTGCTAGTCAAGCCAAGGAAGCCTGCTTTGCTTCAATACAAAGGACTATCCCATCAAAACCATGGTTTCAAAAATTCCCCCATTTTTCCAAAAAAGAAATTTCCTCTCTTATTCGAATGAGAATCGGACATTGTTCCGTACCTTCTCACTTGTTTAAAATTCACGTCCTTGACTCCTCAGATTGTACATTCTGTGGTCTAGATGTGGGAACTTTAGATCACTTATTTTTTGGTTCTCCCTCTCTAAATAAATATCCTCTTTTCTATCAAGCGTTATCTAAAATTACTTCCCCTCAATACAACATCTCATCTCTTCTAAGTCTGAACTCGACTGCAATCTTCCATATAATTCTGAAATTTGCACATTTAAATAATATTAATATATAAATTCACCTTTCCTTTCTCTGTAATTTGAAATGATGGCCTAGAACACCCTTGAAGGGTGAAAGCCAGAAATAATTGAAAAAAAAAACATCAACGTTTTTGTTCGACTTGAAATTTTTTCTTTGACTTGAAATGGTAGGTAAGATATTGCGTAGCTAATTAGCTTAATGCACTACTTATATTATTGTTTTCCATAGATAGGGGTTTAAAAGTGCTAAAGAGGCCATAAATAAGGCCGGTTTGAAGGCGTGAGGCAATCCACCCACTCCCTGTGAAAATAAAAAATATTTCTCACACTGATACTTCGGCCAATCCCATGTGAAGTGACCAAAACGAAAGCCGAAAACCTAATATTTCGAGGTCTTTTTATAACAGCCATGACTCACGACCCTTCAGCACGGGATTGGTGGGTGGGGGAGGGTGGGTCAGTTGGGTAGTTGTGACATATCACGCGAACTGGATGTTTATCTGAAATATATTTATGTATGTGATAGAAACATTGCAAATTTGCCGTGATCCCACCTCATAATATTAATTATTGGATAGATTTAATTACACATGTCAGCGAAATATTATACCTGTCTTATTACATTTTGTGGTTGTTCGTTACGGGCAAAAGTGATGACGCCATGACTCGGAAAACTGTTTACTACCTAGGTAGTAAAATTGTTTACTTCGCGTTTTAAGGAGAGGAGTGTTTTTTTTATTAAAGCTTTATGCGAAAGGCTTTTAATTAATTGCTCGATTAACATGAATTCGTGCTTATTCACACGCGAAACTCAATCATATTACCATTAAAACAGTCAGCTTAGAGCTTAGACCATCAGTATTATTGTAATGCTTAAAAAATCACGAAGTTTTTCTTGTTAATAAAACTAGATTCTGAAAACGCTTTGTCCTTGGATGTTTTTCACACGTCCTTTGAAAAGATGTTGTTAGATGATTCTGACGTTTGTTCTCAGTTCGCTGGCTGCCTGATCCTGATCATCATCCTGGAGCTGTCGGTTGGTATTGCAGCGGCTGTTCTACGGCCTCAGATGGAGACCACTGTGAAAAAACACCTTCGCGAGTCTTTCATCAAGAACAAGGCCGATTCTGGACACAAAATCTTCTGGGATAAACTGCAAAAGAACGTGAGTTATTTGCCGAAATCTATTTTTTTTATCGAAGCCGCAAAGCACTAGTTCTAGCGAGGCCCCTCACGGGTCGGGAAGGAATCGACATAAATCGGGTTCAGGAAAGTGCGTTACTTGGAACGTTCCTTACTGTACCCGGTTTACATCGATTCATTACTGACCCGTGGGGGATTCGGATTAATATTTTTGGAGTTGCTTCGCAGGAACAATATGTAAAAGCAATTATTTGACTATATTTAGCCATGAATGGTTGGAAGTTTGGAAGTGCTAATTTAAGCGCAAAACTTTGCAAAAGGGTGCATAACAAAAGATTGAATTGTCAGTCCTGTGAATTCGCAGAACTATGTTAAGAGGAACGTATGCGCGGCCCATTTCGGCCGGTTTAATACAAATCTTAATTCCGGATTTGAGAACAAAATACCCAACCAAAATGAAAAATAATTTTTGTAATCAAAAGTTGTATCAAATATCTAGTAGGTACGGATGAGAGCTACTTTATTAATTTTTGCTTTAAATTATAAGATATAGGCCATTAAAGATTTTAGTGTTTCATGATTTTAGAGGCAACTTTGGCAATTATTTGTGAGTAAATGAAATGAAAAACAATGAAAAATTAAATTTACTATATTTATCATTGAAATATAAAATTAATAAAAAACATCATTTTGATGGGTGTAAAGTTAATTTACAAATTATCTATTTACGGCGGAACAAAAATTTGTCTTTTTTGTTATTTAATTTTGGGGTGTTATGCCGTGTTGATGGACACTGTAACGCTGCCCGAAACGTTGGCTAAATAAAGGAGAATTTATATATTTAAATTACTACCCAAAGAATGAATTATAAACAGAGTGCTTAATTTTCTTTATTTTATTTTTCATTATATTTTTATGATAAATATAGTAAAAAAAAATTTTTTTTCATTTACTCAAAAATAATTGCCCAAATTGCCTCTAAAATCCTGAAACATTAAAATCTTGAATGGCCTGTATCTTACAATTTAAAGCAAAAATAAATAAAATAGCTCACATCCATACTAGATATTTGATATACCTTTTGATTACAAAAATATTTTTTTAGTTTGGTTGGGTATTTTGATCTCAAATCCGGAATTAAAATTTGTTTGAAACGGGCTGAAATGGGTCGCGCATACGTTCCTCTAAAGCGTAAAGCTTTGCAAATGGGTGCTTAACAAAAGATTGAATTGTCAGTCCTGTGAATTTGCAAAACTATGTTAAGTAGATTGCAAATGCATTAGACACAAAGCGAGCAGTTGATTGATGATATCAGTACTGTGGGAAGTTGTACTGGAAAGTTAAATATCGACATCGTAATCTATGCATGATGTGTTCATTGATTTGTCATACCGAGACAGGCTGTAATAATTTATCATTCATGTTTAAATGTCAGCTTGTCATTATTTGCATTTCAGGCATTCATCATCATCATCATCAGTATAAAAAATCAGATCAACTTGCTTTGTTGACATACTTTTGACAAATGTTTTAGCTCTGCCCATTAGCTAATCGTTACCAATTGTTTCAAAAATCGTGTAATCAAAATCATATTCATCTTGATTGTGACCTTGGATCAAAAGTATGTATAATTAAATTTATTTAGTTAACTCCACACAGGAGGCTCCGAGAAAATAATTTCTCTCAAGGCTTATGTCATCAAGAAACGATGAAACACGAAACAAAACGAAACGAGGAAACACAGAGGCCGACAAATAACCGAGGCCCACAACCGAGCTGTTGAACTCAAGAACGAATTGAAGAAGCGACCCATTTTCATGTGACAAATGTCAACCGTGTACGCGATGGGCGCGCATTTGGCATATTTATCGACAATGCACCGCTGCCGTGAGGATCAATGACGCTAGTTCCTCGGAGCATCTTTCATTGAAATACCGGTAGAACAAGGTTAGCATTCCCACCGACGCCTGCGCTCTAAAACCCTTTTTTAAGATGGGAGAATCAATCAAACGGATTGATTTGCACAGAGTTTTGCCGATTTGCCGGCCTTTGTGTTTCCTCCTGCCTACAACATGGGTCTTTTCAAGACTAATGTTCATATCTTCCTCTCCTCAAAAAGCATCCCAGCTGACAAAGGCCCTGAGAGAAATCATTTACCTCAGGGCCTCCCGTGTGGAGTTATTATAAAAAAAAGGAAAATCGGTAAGGATAATCAATAGGTACATATACACAGTAAATTAGAAGAATACATTACTTTCAAGTGTATGAAGGAAGAAATCGGGGGTGCTCGAGTAGGACCAGGACATGGCAAGTAAAATTAAATTAAAAAGGTTCTACATCTACAGGGACCAAACCAAGTCCAAAGTCGGAACACATGATATACTGACTGCGAGCAGTTGGGACCCTCTTGCGGTAATCAAAATTTATGCATATCATTCATACTGTGGTCATGATCCGAATTAAGTATTGTATTGCTTCCTGGATGTCCTCGAGTTGTTCTTCCATTCACATGCCCGTCGTTGGTAAATTCTCCTGACACTCCAAAGATTATTTGAGTTGATTCTTGATTCCATTAGCGCGCTAAATAACATTATATAATTTGGTGTCCAGCTGATGTGCTGCGGCGTGATCGGCCCCGAAGACTACAACGAGGTATCCAACAACGTGCCGGTGCCGCCCTCGGCGTGCTGCCCGTCGGGGGCGGACGCGGCCGCTGAGAGCAGCGCCGCCCAAGCCACGCAGGCCGACGCCGCGCGCCGCTCCGAGTGCGTGGTCAGCCGCTCCTACTATTCCACTGGCTGCGAGGACAAGATACTGGAGACGGTGCATGGGGCAGGCATAGCGGTCATAGTAACAGGGATCGTCTTTTGCTTCCTTGAGGTACGCATATATTAAAAAAATGTATAGGTATATCTTCTCCGGAGACATCTTTGAATTTAATTCAAAGTCACGTGGAAGCTAATTTTATGGAAATGTAGAAGTGAATCTCTTGAAATTACCCAGGTCTCCAGGTTTTAAGCGGCGTATCCTGCGCCAGAATACACATGAACACTAGCTTGAACTGCACCCAAAACATTAAAAATTTGAACACTTCGTGTTCAAAAACCCTGTGTTCAAGCTTTACCAGAGGCGACGGAAAACATTCATCTCCCGGGCGTAGGGGGAAGGCTGGCGGGGGGAAATTTGTTCATATTTTTACAAGAGCCGCGCGATGCGGTCATGTATGGAGAATCAAACCGAACAAGTTTTTGAGCTTATGCACAATGATTGAGCTTAATAATCACTAGTTAAAAATATTATGATACCTAAATACAATATTATAAATATATTTGATAATAAAATTATAATATAATAACGAATATTAACAATATTAATATTATTTTTGAAATGGGTGAAGCGGGAAGCGGGAAGGCAGGCGGGGCCGGCGGGGGGGAAATAAGTTCATATTTTTACAGGAGCCGTACGGAGCGGTTGGTACCGGAGATAAATCGAATGACATTTGGGGTTATGTCAACCGCGCGAGCCTGATACCTAATTATGACTTTAAATTGTAAATAAATTCTGTCGTAATGGATGATTATATCTTTCGTGAACTCACTTGTAAATAAAGTCTATTAATTTATAAATCGGTTTCAGAGACACGGAAGAAATTGACCAATTAAAATAGGTATTCTATTCTTTCCCTGATAAATAAATACCAAATAAAAATCTAGATAGGTAGGTTAGGTCTTAGTTGAAATCTGCGTGTTCTCGCTATTATCGCTAAATTTCTTAACAGAACTCCACTTTTGACGTTTGAATTTCGAATGCGTAATTAATTACGCATTCGAAATTCTTAAATACTAACTTTAGGTCATAATAATCGATATTAGTCGGAAATCTTCCCTGGTAAATAAACATCTATTAAAATATCTCTGTTTTCTCCCTGATGTAGCATCTCTTCTTCATCGGAACATATTTTAACATTTATTTAAACGCTAAACGTCAAACGTCAAGTGTTCAGTTGCGTTGTTGCGTACGCGTGGACTCGTGGACAGGCCACTAGCAAAACTTCACACCTGTTCACACCAATCTTTCAAACCATGTTTCAAAAAACGCAGGAGACGGAAAACAAAGAACGTTTATAGTGTGGTTCAAGCTAGTGTTTATGTGTATTCTGGCGCAGGAGTTCCGCCTTTAGGGTGAAGGAAACTCAAAGTACGGCAAAGCATTACAACAACTGCTGACGGTAGAATGTTTTAAAACGATATGTTCTCGTGTGTTTAATGCCGACTACTGTGTCAAAATGTTTGGCATGCATTAAGCGTGTCTCCCAGGTGCACATTCTTGGCAAAGAGATCAATGACTCTATTTCTTTGGAGCAGCTTCCATTTAACTTTCGCATTAATAATGTCTATTTACCCTTGATTTACCCGGTGACTTCATACATATACAATTTACCTGGTGTAGTCCCCAGGACCCCCGGAAATAAAATCGTACATGAAATAAACACTTCTTTAAATGAAATGCTAGTTACATTTATTTATTATATATTTGGTTTTACAAAGGCGTAGGTTTTAACTCAAAATTAAAGAATCGTAGCTTTTTATTAAGGAACTTCTAGAATATGGCACTTTTTGTAACAAAATTACGAGACCAAATTTCTAGATTCAACATTTCAAAAACAAAACAATTTTTCAAAATAATTCTTAAGGAAATATAACAAAAACATAATCAATTCTTATAAAAAGCAATAAAAAGAACATGATTCTTTTTATTGCTTTTTATAAGGCTAGAACTATAACAGCCGCCGCTATCCGAATTTCGACCGATTTCTTACATCTCCCTAGATAATATCTAGATATGTTCCATGCCGAAACGCAAATTATATGAAATTCCCTCGATAGAAAAAAATCGCAAAGTATGCTCCGAAATTATTAAAAACAAGTCTATTTCTATTATTTTACAAGTTATATTAGTGAAAAAATTCACAGTGTTTCTTTAAATGATACTTAAGATACCTTCCACGATATTTTTCTCTATTTTAAACGAGTCATGTTTTATTAAGCATTTTCGCTTCATTTTTATCACTTAAAATATTAGCGCGCTCTGTCCAACATTCGTAATTACATATCACTCCATCTTCTTTTTATACCGAGAAGGGCCGCCTCTAGCTTGATTACTTATCAATCGGAGCCGCGAGCATCAACGTCCGCTCTCCCCCGCGTTTGGCGCGTCCCGTGTGAAGGTATTGGAACCCACAATTTGTAATTCCAAAAACTAACGGTTTTATGAGCGCTGAAAGTTTTCAATAGAATCCCAGGGACCTACCGGGTAAATTAAGGGTTAAATCTCTCCAGTCAATATTCGGGTTCAGCTCGGTCGGCTGTTCCTCCTAAACCATTCAAAGGTAAAAACCCAAAAAGTAAGGTTTTAGCTATTGATCTGTTTTGAATCGTGATGGTGTTGTATTTATATTTCTTTGATAAACCACAAAGCTAGCATATTTCAATTGTCTACTCCAAAAATATTTGTAATAACTGTTGTTGACACAGATTGGCACATGCCAGTTGTTCAAGTATTGCATCTGCTTTGGACAACTGCAATAGAATAAAACGTTGCCATTGTTTAATTTACAATGTTTTTGGTTCCAATAAGGTTTTGAATGTTTTTTAAACGTCTCCTATATTTGGATTTATTTTTTCAGGTGATAGGAATAATTCTCGCGCTTTGGCTGGCACAGGCAATCAAGAACGAAGGCAAATCTGACGGTACTGAGACTGGATGAATTTCTGGAGAAGCTATCCGAAAAATATTTCACTCCAAAATACGTCTTCTTTATTGTGATGATCATCAATCAATTAAATAGTAATATTTGTAACAATGTATATTATTATGCAAATATTCTATATAGAAATATATCAGCTTATCTTTTTATTTACCTTCATGTGTTGGAAAGCGTGAGGGAATTTACAGAAATAATAACAGTCTTTATTCCAAAACCTACTGATCAACTGTTGAGCCGAAATTTTGGCTCAACACTCCTCAAATGCACAAACACGCTCAACTCAACGCAACTCTCCAACCAACAGGCAAATCGAACGTTACTAAACAAATCACTTCGCTGATCAGAGACTGATCAATCGAAAAGTTGGGAACAACGGCTGTAAGTGCGATTTTCTTCGCATGTTTGTGGGCATGGTTTGCTAACATAAAGAATACTTCTATGACTCTGATTTTTTGTTATTACTTATAAATATGTTTTATAATTACTACAATTATTATGTGTTTTGCAAGTGTAAACTGAGTCGACCTCTGGGATTTCAAGAAAAGATAATAGTAAAATTGTTTACGTAGTTTCTCTTCTGGAAGTAAGCATATGATGTTGTTCAGGGAAAATCCTTCGAAATTACTGGCCTAACGGAATATTATTTTTTTTAAATTCTATGAATGAATGTTTTCCATTACTTTTCACGTTATTATCAAATATTAATGATAAATTATGATATTTTATTTAGCACGTAAGATAATTTTAAGAAAAAGAAGCATATTATAACTACATATTTTCCATATCGTTATTCATAAATATTCTATTTATATACACTACTTATTGTTGTTACAAAGCTTGCTGGAGTTCCCCGGATTGATAGCATCTATGATACTTACAAAGTATGAATCAATCAACTATATAAATAATATATTGCATTCCAGTTTAATATAACACATTTTGGTTGTGAAAAAAAATTATTAAGTTGGAATTACCTGTATTTTAAAGTTTTTTTGATACGCAGATGCCATCGAAATTATTTTTAATTGACGTAAAGATAATATTATATTAACTTTAGAAGATACTTACATATATTTGCGACGTTCAATGTATCGCATATTGTATCTAGAAGAAATTCATCATCCTAATAAATAACTAATAAATAAATTGATTGTTTTATTTCCAAAAATGTTTTAAGTAATGTTATAAACATAGTAAGTTTTTCACTGATTAGAGTGATTAGATACCTACTGTTGGCAAGGCTGCAAGTGCGCTCTGAAGTATTCTGTGGGGTCAACAAAAAGTAAAATTTTAAAAATATATTAAGCTAAATATCAATAATACATTATATTATATATAAAAAAATCTTATTTCTGTTCTTAAATAAAAACATAAATTTAAAAATAACAAGAAACCGATCGAAGCAAAGCATGTAAGCAACACCTCAGTGCAAAATATTCCTTTAGATTTTAAATTGGACAGATACAAATTCCTGTCTCTGACGTCTTTTCTTCTCTCAAATCTTTGTCTTGTTCCTGGGATGAAAATTGGACAGATACGAGCACCCGAACTGGATCTTTTAGTATCTAGTAAACCTTGATTCCATGGCAAAAAAAAACCAAAAGATTTATTTCCTGTATTTCGAGAACGAGTATTGGTTCATTGTAGTTCATTTGTTTAAAATCCCAGTCCTCGATATGTCACTCTGCCAGTGCGGTGTGAATGTCTTGACCGTGTCTTCTTCAATTGTAAAAATCATTCTTCCATCAAAATCATATATCGTTTGCTTATTAAAATCACCCACCATTCTCCCCTGATGATTCTGTATGTGCTTTCTCTCAACAATTCTAGCGTTTTTTCAGTTCTGTGTAAGTCCGTATCTTCTTCAATAGTAAAAATCATTCTTCCATCAAAATCATCGTTTGCTTATTAATTTCACCCACCATTCTCCCATGAGGATCCTGTATTTGCTGTCTCTCAACAATTCTTGCATTTGTTTCAGTTCTTTGTAAGTTCATAGACTTGAATGTCTTAAATATTTGATTTATCCTGTCCCCTTATAGATTATTTTCAAAATTATTACCATCTGCCTTAACTTCAACGGCACAAAGCACTATTTATAGGGTGAACTACATATTTCAAAAAAAAAAAAATTCCTTTCTACCTACTTAAAAAAAGTACGAATGAGGTTTTATTTACAAGTTAAAAAATATCCATTTAGTAAAACTCGTCATTCATCAGAATATTCTTAATGTACCCTTCATTAATCAATATGGAACGGAAATCTATTAAATTTATCGTCCAACGAACCAACCTATTTGTTGTACGTACATACATTCTAGCTAGAACATGCATATCAGTTTCAGAGGGTGAAAACATGAGTCTGATAAAATAAAAACAATAAAAGTTCTCGATATACGTAGGCAACAACCTACGTTTTACCTTCATCACAGTAAGGTTAATTAAATTTGCACTAAGACTAAATTTACACCGACTTGATCAAAAATGTGAAATTTACTATGATAACCGTATTTTCTTGCACATTCTTGAAAATTCTAGTCTAGTTGTAAAGAATTGCGTTCCGTTAGCATCAATGAATAAAAATCAATAACTTTTTTGTAGGGCACCCTCTTCAAACTTATAATGGGTTCCTGCCACCACTTGACTTTATTGTTACTTTTTGACAAAAGAACACTCACATTGTAAGCTACCAGTCATTGAAATTATATTGGTAATCAAACCAAATGGAAACCTCCCAAGTTTCGGAGTTCCGATATTTGGCATTATCGATAATGTTGAAATCAATTATAATTTATTGACTGTCACCTTATAATAAAAATCATTTTTGGTATAGTGAAAGAATATTGTAAAGATGACCTATTATTTTGTGTACTTTACTGAACAACGAGGAGGATACCCACATCAGAAAGGTCGCTATAAAAGTGATCATTGGTGAAGCATTAATTCATTATTCGACACAGGAAATATTCTAGTGTTATAGCTTATATTTCAATATCTTTGTTTATATAGTAGAGTAGTTTGGGTAAACTTTTAGGATCGTTGACCACGCTTAATACGAATATTTTTTTTAAATAACGCTTTGATTTAATAACTGAAGACAATATAAGCGACTTTCAATCGAAAATTTGAAACAGAAAATCAAAAAAAAGATACGGTCACATCTTGTAGGAATTGAAACCAGAACCTTAGCCTTGCAGGGGCGCTGCTCCAAGCTTATGGGATGCTATCCCCTTTGGTCATATTTAACTGTATCATGCTTCGACTGAGAACTACTAATTTTATCTTCATTTTTTTATCGCATATTGTTTTGGCCGCTATCTTTATGTATGATTGAAACTTTGATACTTAATTACTATAAAAGACAACATTCATGCATTCGGAGGAATGGAAAATATTGTATTTAAAAATTACAACTAATTAAAATGAAAAATTGCTTTTATATGGGACTATCGCCATATTGATATTTTTTACATCATTATTCTTGATATTTCTTGTTAAATATTAAACAGGTTTTTAAGAAAATTTTATTTTTTATCTTAAAAACAATTTAATACGAAGAATCATTATTACCGACCAAAATGCCATAAAATGGACAGAAATTATTGTAAAACAAACAATACGGCGGACGTCCCAACATAAGAAAATTTTCATTACACGTAATTTTGCAATATTTTCCGTTCCATAAGGGGCTATCCATAAATTACGTCACACGAATTTCATGATTTTTTTACCCCCCCCCCCCCCCCCCCCGTCCCTGTCACACATCGTCACATTTGTGAGACCCCTCCCCCCAGTGTGACGTCACATATTTTGCAATTTTACATCTAAAATTTTTTTGCGTTTTAATAATTTAGATTTTTACATGTGACAATCACAGAGCTTATGACCCCCCAAACCCCTTGTCACACTTCTCGACTCCCCCCCCCCCCCTTAAGGTGTGACGTAATTTATGGATGGCCCCTAAGTTCCGTTCAAAAAATATTCGTACCAGAGATTTCTATTCAGTGACAACTTTTTCGCTTGGAAATGCGAAGACGAAGAGAATTTTATAATTGTGAAGCACATTTGTTTTGTAGAACCGGATTACTCGAAGGGCGTATTTATTTTTGTTAGTAAATCAAAAGCTCTCTTTAAAAAAAACTAAACAAATAAAATAATTATACTATGTAATGAAATAAAATAACTAAAACAAAAAATAATGTGCGATGGCCGAGAATCGAACTCGGATCAACTGCTTGGAAGGCAACTATGCTGACCATTACACCACCAACGCCAGATGACGAAGATGTGGAATTTGCGCTACATATATTGTGTACTCATAATAATGCTCTGCGTCTCGGATTCGTTCGAGTTCGGCACGCTAAGCACCTGGCGGTGAGATCAGGAACTACAAATATCTACGTACATTTTTCATGCCATAATACATCACAATAACGCTAGAAATAATTATATCTTTAAATTCATTATAAAAAAAATAATATTCGCAATAGCTTAAAAAACTCGACTAACCTATAAAATGTATAAAAGATTGGCGGCCGGACAACTCAACAACATAAAATTTCAACACCTCCTAAAAAGTCATTAGTATTTTTCAATTTTTTTGCACACCTTAATGACTTTTCAATGGGTTGTGCAAATCCCACTTTGTTGTATTGTCGTCGAACCAAAAAATTGTACGTTTTTAACATTAAAAAGCCACCAGAGACCAAAATTATTTTTTACTCTAGTAATGCCAAGTATCACTTATTTCCTGGCGTTTTACCGTCCTCTTGAAAACCTATCCGTAGGATAACGTATATTTTCGATTAACGGTTTAATTCTTTATAAAATCCAAGTTTACTATCAAGAGGAACGTTAATTACCCCCTAATTCCCAACACGCTGTATAAATGATAAGAAAGAACATTACCTACCTTTAATATACATAGATAAATCTAAAAGATCTAAAACATACCTTATACCATGGATAGTGCTTTTGACAGCTTATCGAGAGGATGGTGAAATACTCTCATTGTATTAGAACCAACAATATTTTTTGATTGTCAAAGGTCAAGTGTCAAGTACCTTCTCCCGCAAGTATTGGGGAGATTGAACCCGCATACTTTCCTCGGCTAGCGTGCGCTACCACCGTTTTATGTCAGAATATATAAATTGAATCTACATATTATTATGACCCACCCTCTACTCTTTTTGGCATTTTAAAGATTGAGATAAAACATTGCGGTATTATTTTTGGGCAGCAAAACCAAAAGAGGTGGGTGATCGTGGCGCGACTTTCTAAATATAAAATCGGCTGAAATTCTTACAATCCATGGAATAAAGTTGCGTCTATGAAATGTCTGTTTTTTTAATACTTTGCATTTGGAAGAAACTTCAGTGGTTTATGCATAATATTACGTATTTATTATGTATAAACAGTATATTCTAAATTTAAATTACACGCCATCCGAACAAAATTTGTCAAATTAAGTTGTTAAATATTTTTTTGCGAGATAATTGCACGCATTTTATGTAATTTTCAAACTTTTATATCAAAGAAGCTTTTTTGATGTACAAGTTTTTTTTTCTTAAATTCTACATAAGAGGCCCTGAGGAAAATAATTTCCTTCGGGGTCTATGTCATCTGAGATGCTGTGTGGAAGGTCTTTTTGAGGAGAGGAAGGAATTAGTGGAGACCCAGGAAAATGGAAACACAGAGGCTGGCAAATCGTTCCTTTGTTTTTCGGTCGTAGTACTGGTATATGTATAATAAAAAAAATGTTCTACTTTATTTAATTTCTACATTTTATTGTCAAACTTTACTTATCTTATGAACAAAATAATCTTAAAATATAGAATCACCCACCCCTAACGATTTCCAATCGGTGTAATACTCCCTCCCTAAATTATGTATCAAACAAACAACGTGAACGGCGTCAAGGTACATACAAAATCATTAAAAAAAATAATCTTAAAAGGTAAAACATACAATTTGACTCGGACTAACTACCCGTGAAAACGATTTATTTATTTTACAATTTCACCCCTTCCAGAGGGCGGTGGCAACAGTTGACCACACACTATTGATTTGAACCGGGTCGTTCACCCTGGGTTCATGTGTTACTTCGGGTTCCTTTGGTCAGAAATACTTATGGATTCTTATAGTTAAAATTAATGGGGATCTGGTCTACGTCATTGCAGTAAGTTCCGCAGAGGTCGTGGTGTGATCGCCTCGGTGCCTTTCTGACTTTCTATAGGACCTACGTAGGTACCTAACCTACGTGTTCTTTATTCAAATGAGCGCGATAAGAAATTACTGTTCAGAACAATTTGTTTCAAGGGAAGGAGAACGCATAACTTGTGGGTTGCGAATAATTTTGGATTATTCCGAGAATCAAAATTAAAATTTCGGCTGTGTGTCTGTCTGCAACTCCGGTTCAATGAACTCAAGAAATCGAATTCATTTTGAATATATCAAAGTTCCAACTGTGTGTTTGGATAAATTCAGACAAGCGATTAAGTACCCACCTACCTATAATGAGTTAGAAAAGTTTGGAGACGGATTTGCGAACCGTCGCCCCGGGAACCATTTAATATAACCAACACCCCTGCCACAGGTCATCCCAGGTGGTTTGCTATGTTTGGTGACTTAGTAGGGGTGCCCGGGTTCGTGGAGTGAGGTTTGTTTAGATCTTGGTGGCGAAAGCGTTTGCCAACCTACTGCGTGGCGGGCTGAATGAAACTGGTTGATGGAGACCTAACCTTGACTTCTCTAGCCGGATTCTCTCAACCCATCACCTTGAACCGCAGTGGGAAGAATGGATTCATACGTCTATCATTTCTGGACACATTGACAACAGGTTCCTGCCCACCCTTCATACCTTTTTCATTCCCTGAAACTTTCCTTCCTTTCCCTAAAAATACCCTCCACACAATATCGATATTATGAGTTAGGATTTTACATGAGCTCCACACAGGAGGCCCTGAGGAAAATAATTTTCCTCGGGGCCTATGTCATCTTTGGGGTTGCTGTGTGGAGAGTTTTTTAAAGGAAAGGAATGGGAGGAGAGTTCTGGGAAGGAAAGGGGTTTAAGGGGTGGGCTGGAATTTGGGGTTCAGTGTGTCCTGGTCATCCGCCTCCAAGACCTAGACCAACCTCACCCCATGAACCCGAGATTCCCAGTAAATTGAGATGGAGAGGTGATGTTTGATATGTGGCCTTCTGCCTATTCAGATTTTGTCACTAAAGTCGTACATCAGACACAACACGCAGAAGATTTCAAAATATTGTCGGGTTATTTGTAATTTTCTTTAAAAATACAAGTTTAAACGTTTCGAATTTCAGTGGTGGTCACTTATGATACTGATAGTCTTCCACTCAGAAATTAAATGGAAATAAAAATATTATATGGTTTTTCGTAGAGCAATTTATTTTTCAATTACTTTATGTGAATAAAACCATAATATAAGTTTCATTGACTTTTATTTGACCTCGCTGGGTTTTGAACTCTCGATCTGTTGCGTCCGGAGCCAATGACCTTACCGTTCTGCCACGAAGGCCGTCACATGATAAAATTAACCAACATTATTTGATAGTAATAATAACTTGATTTTTTTTTCTTAAACAGAACAGAACAGCTTGTAATTTTTTTAGAAAATACCATTTCTCTCTTTGGAAAAAAAAAATCGTTGCTCAGTCCAGTTGAATAGTCAGACATCTCCGAAAAATCAAAAGTTGAGTTGAGTATACAGTTATATCGCCCAACACCTAAAAAAGTGTCGTAAATCAAAATTTTCTTTTATACATTTTATCTCTAAAAAGTAAAGTGTTTATTATGTATTACCCGTATTTAAATATTAAAACCGTATTTAAGTTAGATCACTCCATCTCCGCAAGATGTCGCTAGTATCTCTTTTCGACGGGACCACTTGTTCATCACTAATTCATTAGTTTTCGCCCTCCTGTAAAATTAACTTTTTCTACGAGATGTGCGATCTGTAAAAGTGTACCCTCTATATGAAACAATACTCAGATTACTCTTAAACACCGCCAAAATATTATGCAAAAAACGTGTAGTGAATTAAACAAAATGTTGATGTTTTCTGGGTCACTAGTAGGATATTTCAAAATTTCATACTGACATACTGGATCATTATGCCTCCCAGTATTATTTTATAGCATATTTAATATGTAAAACACAGGCACGTGTAAATCATATTAATAATGCTTACAGCATTCAAACATTGCTTTAAGCATTATTTCAAAACTTAATATTTGGAGATGTCTGACTAATAAACCGGACCATCGACTGGTAACCGCCTTCATTTTTCTTACAACCTTACGTGCAAGTGAACTAGGTCATCTTGATAGGAAACTAAGCATAAATTCTACTTATCAGACTAAATCCTCTTTATGAGCTTTATCTCTTAATACTCTCAATATCGTAATACTCTCAATCACTGTGGGTTACAAAATGGCGAATAGGCTACCTTTTATTTATATACATAAACATTACATAGGTACTTCAATCTACTGTCTCGAATGTGTCGTCTAAATAATACCATTGAATGTGACCGTGTATCTATGCAAATGATGTGTCACGGAGAACAATTATGTGATTGCTCTATTATCATTTTATTATCTTTCTTTTCTTTCTCTGCAGGTTATGTTTTGTATTTGACACTACTTTGTTTTATATTTCATTTTTTAGTAACAACTAAACATTGATTACGCATGCTATGAATATTTATAATTGGAGTGTTAATACCTATGTATATCCCAATGGCAATTTTATAACTATAATAATTGTTGACACTCTGTAAATGCTTCAAACAATAAATAAATGAACGAATGTATGTTTGCTTGTTTGTTTGTTGTTTATGTAATGCTATATTAAGCATAGGAAATGTATAAACTTTCAAAATATCTTCTTTCCACCCCCGCGAAGGTTTCTGGATAATTACAACCCTATGACAACAACTCTTATGAGGGGCTATTTCACCAATCTCTTTAAATGTTGCTCTTAACTACCGGTCACATAACTTTATTGGTAGGAGAATCATGCTCAAAAACCCGTGCGCATTTCGCCACAGAAAATATGGTGCCAAGTAGCTATTTTGGTCTACTGCCACGCCTGTCTTAGACGTGCTTAGACGCCATTGTTTCTATGAAATCACAAACGTCAAAAGTGTCAACATGGTGTCAACACAGTGTTCGTTTATTGTTGTTTACGAACGGGATTGGTTTATTTATGCAAACTATAAGGTAAGTTCAACGGGTTTTTGTTATGTTTTATTGATTATTGAGTGATATTACTAAAGAATTTAGTTGAATTTGTAGATTTGTCTTAATTCATGCGTCACAAAATGTTTTACTCTTTCTTCTTTCCTCATTGCTATTTTTTGTGATTTTCTGCTGTTAAATCGTTTAGGTACAGTGTCTTTAACATCTATTGTGTATTTGTCTGCAGAGCCTTCAGGTGAACCAATACATTAAAGTGAAATATGAGGGACTGGAGAGACAAAAGTGCACCCTCATCAGATAGGGACCCAGCAACGCTGTTCCCTTGGACAACATAGAGACGATGATAAAATGTACGATCTCCCTCACCAGAGGCACCACCAGCGGCTGGAATATCGATGCCTCTGCTCTAGGTAAAACATTTACATTGCATATTTAAAAATCAACCTGTACATTTCCTATTGTATTTATTAAAACGCTTTTTAGGGACTTTTACACAGAAATAGTAAAAAATATACAATATTATGTACAACTGAGCGACTTCAGTAACAATATTTTGTATTTGTTTAGTGTTAAATTCTGGCTTGCCATTGAATTAAAATAATGCATGGTTTCATTGCGCTTTTACAAAAACAAGAAACTTAAATTTTGGGTCGCACAGTTTACAAGCGTTTCACACGTTGTGCAAGGGGGTCACAATCATAAATCGCATCGGACCATCATAAATTGAAGACTCGGCATAATTATTTCCCTCCATTCACAAATCAACTGGCTGTTGATTTGTGAGCATGCTCATTGATCCACAGGTGGAATGTGGCAGGTGGTTAGTGTTTCATGAATGTTTTATCCCTTATTATTACTTTCAGATAAACCGAATGCAATTGAGGAGTACACCGCTGTGCGTTGTGGATGAGGAAGACTAAAAGAATAGCCATCAGCCATCCAGTCTCCAGAGCTGCTAACATAATGATTATATAAAACAGAATGTATTGTTTACTTTACAATCTAGAATATTCATTTAGTAAGGTGTTCCCAACACGAAGCTAGTTATTCTCTAGCTAGTTCTAGTTCATTGAAATTTTTGTAATGTTTGTAGTTGAACAAATGGGTGTAGCTAGGTATTGATTTAGGGTGGGACAAAAAATAAAAATCTAGAGTAGATACCAAAAACAGTAGGCTTCGACAACATATTCATGCTTTGGGCTCTATCAACATGAACGGAAGACGGAAAAACCGTCATTTGAAGTGCTGTAAATTTGAAAACGCAACTTGATCTACAATCTAAGAGGTCATGCATCGCCCAGCCAGAGTTGGCAAATGCCCCACCTTGCCCCACCGTGCCTACACATGGGGCAACATCTACTAAATGACCTTGCGTGAGAATGATTATAAATAATATACAATCATTTGTCTGTACCATTCATATTCATCCATACAATATTATAAAATATTATGGCTGCCGTCGTCCCACTGACTCCTGATAATGTTGCCATATATTTATAAAAACTAAGTATAATCTACCGTATTAGGTATGTTCTTACAAAGAGAAATGTTTTTCTCTCACATGTTATTAAATAAATATATTGTACAGATATACCAAAATATTCTGAAGTTTTATTACAGTTTCCATAAAGCTAAATAAGTGTTTTTCACAATAAAAGTACAGGGAATCTACTCTTTAAAACACAGTTGTACAAAATTTCTAGGGTCTCATACAGAATCACTTCAATCAGCACGTCCACCTGGAGAAGACACCTTTTCTGTAGCAGTTACTGGTTAAGGTTACTTCGGCATTTTCTCCGTCTGAAAGAAGAAAGTCATTTCAGTACTTGGTTTTTTCAGTTGGGGAAATCGAATACTGTTGGAATAAGGAAATGAATACTACAGGTGTGTAGTGAGGATATAGGTACATTTTATATACCTTCCCTGTTCCTGTGAATTCATTGATAGTACAAATATTGATTGTAAAAATATCCGTTACAGTAGTATGATATTCAGAGGTACTTACTTGGTCACATTGCAACATGATTGCAGTCCATAATCCCTTGACCCTCGGGAACTGGGTCAAATTATAAAAACCTTTTAAAAGAGCCGGGTCCAGAAGGAAGCGAATACACATTGGACGGCTATATCCAATAGCCTCCGACTATCTTTTTATAAATCTGCAAGCAGACACCAACAAAATCTCCGGCTGACAACAATGAAATTATTATTTGTTGGAAATTGTTGGAATGGAATTTATATGGTTATAGAATGACATAAAACCTAATATACTTGTTATTGTTGTTGAAATATGATGTAAGTACTACGATTCTGTATTATTCTTCAATATATATATATTAAAATAACACACCAAGTGGTTGAGAGTTTTTGTCTTTAGGCTGGTCATGGATTACAAGAACGGCATTTTCGTAAGTAGAAATCGTGAAAAATTCGGGTAATGCAAATACGATTTGACAGCAGCTGTCTGTCATATTTATTGAACCCGTGGTAGAAAACTTCGCTAATATGGTAGAAAACTTTGCTAATTTGTACCCGGTAAACGTTACTGGCTGGTCAAAGTACCAATTAATAAAAATAAACTTTATCTACCCACATAAGCATCCTTGAAGGATGGTGAAATCGAAAAAATGCTTTATCCTATTGGTAGTGCTTGTGAGCAAGATGGTGAAATACCCCCTGAAACTATCAAAAACTTCACAATTTGAGAATTTTGCAAAACTTCATTGTTCAATCAAAATTCAATTTTCGAATTAACTCTTTAAATTAATGAATTTAATTGAAGTACTCACCCAAGATGCTAATCCACTCACCAAAATCGAATCCTTTGAATCTAATCAAGAATTTATAGGTAATAGGTACCTATGTTAGGTACCCCATTTAATTGATTGTTCTTGTAATATTCAAAAATGAATGTTTGTAATATATGAAAAATGAAAATTTGCATAAAAAAATTTACTACCAAAAAATAAGGTGATACGCGAGCTGCTTGAAAACTGAATGTACCGAGAGTGAATATATGGAACGAGGGAGGGAGGTAAACGCCGAAGGGAGTGGGAGAGGGGAGAGGGAAAGCGGGGAGGATGGAGGGTGGAGAGGGAACGTGTGAAGGGAAGGCGACATGTGAGAGGAAGGGGAGACGGAAGGGTAGCGGGACAAATGGGAAAGGACACGCACGCAGAAATAATTTCTTTTTTAAAAGGCGTTTCAACGCACGCCGGGAACTTACTAGTATAAAATAAGTATTTATGATTTTTTTCTTCTTCAAAATCTTCACCTTGCCTTATACTTAGGTACCAAAATATTAGCACAAACCAACCTTCAATCATAATAATATGTTGCTTTGAAAGTATGGCTTGTCAGATTTAAACAGACTTTTCATTTTTACTTTCATCGGCGTTGGTGGTGTAATGGTCAGCATAGTTGCCTTCCAAGCAGTTGATCCGAGTTCGATTCTCGGCCATCGCACATTATTTTTGCTACGTTTTGTTTTTATGTGGGTGCACCGTTCACTGGGTACGTTATTTTTGTAGGAGTCTGTTTTACATTTTTAATTTAATTTTATCTTTTGTAAACTCCATAAATAAATTATCTACTCTGATGTACCTTTCTTTTAATTTGACTGCAATGCGGTGTTTTTTTAAATTATTTTTTGCATAAGACTTAATTCAAGATTTTCTGTCTACTTTATAGAGCTCCAAATAAGAATGCGTCCATTCTTTGAGTTGAGACATTTATACAGGAAAATATATTATTTTTAATTGAAAAGAAAATATCATCGAACAGCAAAATGGCATGTAGGTACATTTTTTACTCCAAATACTTCGGTACGTGCTGTTACACCCTACATATAGGTTTAATTTTTACTACTTATCTGCACATCATAAATATACATATTGATTTTAGGTAGTAGAGTGATGACGATAACTGATAAAAAACGTAAAAATCACACTTATCATTGAGCCAAATAAAACGGCCATAAATTTCACTGATTGTTTTAATATTTTCCCACGAATGTGATAATTTTGACGAATATCACAGGCGTTGGTGGTGTAATGGTCAGCATAGTTGCCTTCCAAGCAGTTGATCCGAGTTCGATTCTCGGCCATCGCACATTATTTTTTTTAATATTCATTCTATACTGGCAGTTTATATAATGAGATCTCTTTTACCAGGATTTTAAATATCAGGAGTGTTTTGAAGAAATATCTTTAAATAAATGTGTAACTTATTAAGCAGTTCTTGGAAATTCCTTCCTGCCGGGAATTTTTTTTTTAAATTTCATACCTTCTTCCATTCTTCATACTTCTTCAGTGTTATCCTATTGCCTCTCAAAAGAGTACAACGAGCAGCACTAAAGTTCATGATTGATAAACACATCTCTCAGACATCCCACTGAAGCACTGTGTAAAGAATGTCATTTATTTATTCATTCAAGAGACCATCCCAACCTAAACAAATCCCCATCAGTATCCCTCGACCGCCGTCCATCGGATAATCTGCACTAGTGTTGCAACAGAACTCTGCTTCCGCTTCCGCTTCTGCAGAAGTTCCGCAAGTTTTTCACTTCCTTTTCCGTTTCTGGTTCCGCAAACTTCATAACAGATCTCTAAACGAAAGAAACCCGGTGGAAGACGATAAATACACTATCGCGACTTATTTGGATCCGCGATATATATCGCATTTTTTTACCAGCATCATTACAGAGCAGGTTGAATCTAAATTACTTAAAACGACGATTAACACTATTACAATTAGAACCAGACAATCCAATTCCATCCAAGATGATGACCGCGTACCTTCCCCCAAAAGAAGCCGAACTCAATTTGCGATTGAAGATATCGAAGTGCAGGCTTCTACTTCAAAATCATCATCATCATTACAAACATTGGAATCGATGTTAAGTGTAAATGAAGACCAGGAAGAGAACTCTTCAACAACTGACGATGGTGACAATTTATTTTTAGAGATACATTCACACCTTCGGGAGTACAAGAAAGAGAAGAGACTACCTCTCCATGAGGATCCCCTTATGTGGTGGAGAGTAAATGCGCACAAATACCCCCATGAGACTCAAAGGTGTAAAAGCAGCCAAATTACTTTTTATTAAATATAATATACCTCTGTTTAATTTCGAGTACTTAAAGTACAAAATATAAATTTAATTAAACAAATCTTAAAAAATAGAATTGTGCTTTTTCTTCATAGTATTAACACTTCCGCTTCCGGTTCCGTTTCCGCTTCCGCTAAGATTTATTTTTGACATCTGTTCCGTTTCTGCTTCCGTTAAGACACTTCCGTTGCATCACTAATCTGCACAGCCTTCTGTACTCGTACTGCCTTCGGACAGAGATCCCATATTTTTCTTGGTCCCTTTAAATTTAATAGGCTAGATCCCAACTTGTACACGAAAGGTATTCAATACTAGATTTAAGAAAAACCTTATAAAGAATGATCTCTCGGCAGCTGAAAATATCATCCATTCCGTCGGTTAAATTTAATTTGTTCTTTTTAGATTTTCACGGCCAAAATTATTACCCCGTGTTGCGCTACCTCCTTTAGCTAACGTTTCGGAAAGCGTTACAGTTACATGTAATCACACATCTGCCCTGATGATGGACACTGTACTAGTCCAAAACTTGGCTAAAGAAGGAGGTAGCACAACACGGCGTAATAACCCAAAAACAAATCACTATAATTAATTTGTTCTTTATTGTTAACCTTTTTTCTTTAAGAGGGATTCAGGTCGCCAAATTTGAATAATAGGTATTTTACCAAACTGTTGCTCTCACTGTCACTCTTACTCTCCGGAACACTGAGTGAATGGGACAACTGCACGCAAAGCTGATATACCTAAATAAAATCGTCAAAAGCGAGGTTTTGTATTCCTATTTTTCTCCTCCAAAATCGAACCGATTTGTTAAAATAAAATAAAATACTGTCTTGGAAAAATATGTCTGTACTCAAATAAAAAAAATTAAAAATACGTCGCCTAGTTTGTTTACTGAAAGTCTTTTGATGGCGTTCAAACCAGGCAATTTAAACGATTTTCGAAAGGTCGTAAGTAACTCCTATAAAAGTAACTTATAAAAAAAAGTGATTCGTACTGACACGCCAGTAGATATCTGTATTACTTTAAAAAAAATTGCAGTAGTGTCAGAATCCAGAGAGGATAAAATAAAACAAAAATTGTTATAAAATCTAGATAAAATAATCTTTCCAATGGTGTATATTAGAAATTAATAACTTTATTTGTAAATATTAAATTTTTTATATTTTTCCCATACTTTGTAAATACACCTCTATATTGGTTATTTTTATCACTTGGCAAAAACAAATTTTTTTCTAAAATCTAGATAAAATAATCTTTCCAATATGTATATTAGACATTAATAATTTTATTTCTAAATATTTAAATTTTGATATTGAAAGTGTAAATTGTCGCTACCGCGACTGAACCGTTATGAATTTTGGAAATATGCCACCAAGTATCCTGTCTTTTTAATTTTTATCACACCGTGATCATTTCTTCATTACATTCATTACTGTGAACTAACCATACAATAATAAAGTCATAGACTTCTTGCTACAATGCAGCCCAAGGCGTAGCAAGTAGGCAAAATAATAAAATGTAATTATTTTATGTTATAAAATTTCTTTTCTTATTTTTGTTCTTAAATATTATATACACCAATATTTTAATAATGTCAAATGTTACCCAAATTATAAATTATGAGTGTTAGGAAGTGTTTTCTATTTTTTAGTTAGCTCTAAATTGTTATTATTATTAGCACTAACTGTAAGTGGCAGTTATCTTGTCAAGGTTGTTTTCATACTACTGTTATAACCGCCATTACAATTCTAGCTGCCGTCACAACAAGAATCTATATTTAAACATCGTTTAATTTTTGACTCAGATTAAAACGTTCTCAAATCTTATCACGAGCGTTGGTGGTGTAATGGTCAGCATAGTTGCCTTCCAAGCAGTTGATCCGAGTTCGATTCTCGGCCATCGCACACTATTTTTGCTGTTTTGTTTTTTTCGTGAATTTTATGTTAGTATAGCATGTATTTTCAGCAATATTTTCTTTACATATAAATATTTGCAATAAAATGGAAAATTATTGTGATGGAAATGTAAGCTTGTAAATCTAACATCTTTACCATTTATCATCGTATAATATTCATTATTTTTTTTAATAAGAAGTAAACATCCAGTTAAACAGTTTTTTTTATTTAACAATAAAATTAATTTCACAAAATTGAAGTAGATAATAAATAAAAATAACAACAACCTATTGATTAATTTGTTAGTTTGTAATTAAATACATTAATAAATAAGTTTCAAGGCAGCATTTTAAATATTTTAAGTACCTACACAGTATTACACAATCATAAGCAATGAGATTCGAGATTTATGTTTAGTGATGGTTTTGATAACCACTATAAAGTAATAAAAAAAGTGTTGAAAATGTTTGGTTCGACCTCTACATAATACCATTAGTCAAAGCAAATATAATTAACGTCTATAAATATAGTATTATTTAAAGAAGATTAATAAGCTGACTACAAAAAATATATCCATATTTAGTACCTACAATAAGATGAATTAATTTCTAAAGAAAAACTTGTTATTTTTTTGGTAATCAATATTGAAAGAAAATCTTTCTCAGTGCTCATAGAAAATTCCTCAGAGAGAGAGCAACGCCAGCCACCCAGATGAAGGAATATTTCAGAGATGTCGCTGCATTCGGTTCCTCACTGAAAAAAGAAAGAGCATAACATTATTTTTAATTTGAAATCAACCGAAATTAAAAGTACATAAAGGTTATTCTCATTTGGTGGGAAAAAACTTTTCCATGGTCGAAATTGCACGAACCGTTCTCATTAGACAGCTCATTGGACCATGAATCGCAGAAGTCTTTGTTACTGAAAAATACTTTTAGTCTTGAACACTTTATGAAAAACCACAGTAAGAATATTTCACCATCCTCTTGATAGCTTATCCGTAGGATAACGAATAGTAATAAATAAATAAATTCTCGCAATAGAAAGAAAACTAACAAGCCAGTTTCATCGGTTCGAGTACCGAATAGTAAACTGGGACTTCATAAACAAATAAATCGCAAATCGAAAATACACTTTATCCTTTGGATAAATCTACCAAGAGGATTGCGAAATACCCCCTAACCGGAATGTTTTGGAAAATTTACTTTAATTTCAACCTGTAAAAGAAGTTAGATTATATTAAATAATGTATATTACTTTCCCTTCTAATGACATTGCAATTCCTAATTCTGATAAATTTCTCCCAATCTTACCCTCCCCCCCCCCCCTCCTCTTCACCGTTCTATCAATCGCCACTAAATATTGTTAAATATTGGGGTGCTGTATTACAATCTCATTCTCCTTGAAAGCAGTTGAATCATTGACAAATATTCAACACGACAACAAGAACTCCGTAACTGAATTGAAGCAACGGACCTTTAAATTAAAATGTAGGTAGGTACCTCTCCTCTAGTTAGTTACTCATTGGTATATTAATCTAAAGATCGATCACACTCAGATATTTTATATGCGGATCATTAATGACATTAAAAAGTATTACTTAATAGCATAATATATTATTACAAATGAAATTTCAACATATGGCCACCCTATATTTTTACTTTATTAGGTGTTAGTTTTCTTCGGCTCGGTAGGTATCCATTATCTGTAAATATTGTTCTTGCAATACCTATGTTATTTGTGTTATTTTTATTACTTTATAAAAGTGTTAACCTCAACACAGGCTTGTCCCAGGAAGGTTAAAAATTGAATTGTAAACAATAATATCTACCACGTAAAGAAATAATAAATGGAAAAATAATTGTGACCAACCGAAGGTTCGGTTTCGGTTTCGGTTTCGGTTTCGGCAAGTTTCGGCAAAAAAATCTAGTTTCGACATCAGTTTCGGTTTCGGCAGATAATCTGCCGCACCGAAATTCGGCCGCACCGAAACTCTGCGTTCGTGAATTATCGCGCGTCGTTCGGCTAACTTCGGGTGAGTTCGTGGCTCGTATGTCACCCGTTTTAATTTTAATCACCTAAAGAACTAAGTGCCTGTATATTGTTAAGTTTTTTAATTTTTGTTTGTTTTATAGCAATAATATTTAAAAAAATCATTATTTTTCACATAAGTATTTTTTTTTGTTTCATTTAACACGTGTAATGAGAACGTAGAGTAATGAGATTGAAAACATAATTAAAATTAAAATTCTCCATTAATGAGGTCTTAATGGAGAATTATTGACAATTTTTTGTTCCAAGAAATAGTTAAAATGACTTGTTAATTTTATAATTTTTGTTTGTTTTACAGCAGTAATATAAAAAAAGAATAATTATTTATTCACATACTTCAATTATTGTTTTTTATTTTTTTATTTCATATAACACGTGTTAAATGAAATATTAATAGATTTTTAATGTCTAAAAAAGTTTCGGTTTCGGTTTCGGCCGAACTGAGACAGATACCGAAGATTCGGTTTTGGTTTCGGTAGAAAGTCCTGTTTCGGTCGGACACTAAAAAAATTAAAACATGTGCAGCATATCATGTTCCTATCAATACCGTAATTAATATGATACATATTCGAAATCGATCATAACTTTCAATCACCATCACACCATTTCGCTCGTCCTTGCAAAATCAGATAATGGTCGAGCAAGGTTCCGAAATTGTAAATGCCTTGAGTTTAGTCTTACATAATTCAATTCTACGTTTGTGAGATAGCAACATGAAACAATATACGATTAAACTAAATAATGGTAAGCAACGTTCCTGGGAAAAGATGATGATATCAATCTAGCCTCCGATGCGAAACCAGAGGTTTCAATCCCACGATTTCGAGAACCGGGAATCCCACAATATTCTTTAGATCTACGGGTACATGTAAAGATTTGGGGGTAGGTTGTGTTTCTTAATGGAAAATTAAGTTTGGTTGAAATCTGAATAACATTCAAAATTTATTCTTGAGACACACCGGAATTGTTCAGGCAGACGGGCTTCCACGTCTCTTTGTTTTGCACGTGCAATTCACGTTCTCTACAAGAAATCTAAACCTAAATCCTTACCAGAAGAAAATTCCAAGTCGAAGAAAATATGTTTCTTTCCGTGTCGCAATTGTTTTTTTAGAAATTGTAAGGCAGGACAGTTTAAATCTGTCTCCACAAGAAAAACTCCACAGAGCTTATTGATCGTGGAATTCATAATCTTCTATTTCATAGAAGGCGGGAATTTTACTATTATTAACGCTTTTTACAAGCAATGCAGTACAATATTACGATGAATTGCAAGCAATGTGCAACAAATCCATATCTTTCCAAAAAGGCTAGCAAAAACAATATTGATCGTGACTTTCCAGAAAGGCTAGCACAAACAATATTATTCGGTGATTCCTACAATAATTAATTTATAATTATTATTTCGTAATCGTGCTCTTTTCAATACTTATCCTTTTCCTACTCATTAAACTTTCGCAATGATTCATAATGCTTAGCTTACAAATATTATTCAAATACTTACCAGTAGGTACTTACAAAAAAATGCCGTTGCTCGGTTAATTGCGAAAATTATGAAGGCGAGTTCGTTTTGTAATAAAGTGATTGATTGAAACGCTTTATTGATAGATACTTCTTTCTGTTGAATTTATTGATCAGAACGATCACTCACAACCAAACGCTTTGACAATGCAAAATTCCATTTTAATGGAGGTTCTTTCTTTAACACGAAAACCTTTAAAAAATTCTAGAAACCACTGCGAAATTCGCCGAAAAGCTCAATAAAAATAACCTAGCTCTGATGTTTATAATAGACTATTAACCCTCCTTATTGAGCGTTACATTAATTGCCCCGTGAAACGCAAGGGTGACTACTTTTAAATTTATTCACTCAAGTATTAAATTTATATATATATGAATTGCTTTATATACTGCAATCTGCAAAAAGCATCTTCAGACCAGGTTAAAAAAAATAAAAATTCAACAAGTTTTTGAAGTGAAAACTTCTTTAGCACCGTTATGATTTGAAGATACAAAAAAACATACATCTACAGGATTTAGCCTGCGAGAGAATGATATAAAATAATCGGTATTCTCTTTGTATGGTGCTTCATAGCCTTCTCATTATTGTCTACTTTTCTGAAGGTTTCACTTCTACCGTGTGTGAACTGCACACAAATTCTTTTTTCTTTCATAAACTCGGCCATCGATTCAAATGACAGAGAAATGGTATATTTTTTTGCATTAGCTCCACACAGGAGGCCCTAAGGAAAATATTTTCCATCTTTGGTGATGCTGTATGGAGGGTCTTTATTAAGGAAGGGAAGGGTAGGAAGATCTGGAAGGGAAGGAAAAAGGTGTGAGGGGGGAAGGTAAAAATCTGGAGATCAAAGTGTCCAGGAGTGACGGACGTATGAATCCATCCTTTTCACAACAGTGCAAGAGAGTCCCGCTGTAGAGCTAAAAAGGTCTTCCTCAACCAGTGTCTCCAAATTCGGCTCGCCACACATTAAGTGGGTAGACGCATCCGCCGCCAAGACCATGACAATCGTCAGCCCATGAACCCGAGCACCCCTGCTAAGTTACTAAATAAATGGTTCCTGGGACGGCGGTACCCATACCCGCCTCCCGAATTGAGAGTTCCTAAATCCTAATAAGGCCTAATAATGAATAATTTTTAAGTAGGTAAATGAAGAATGACAGACGTAATATGTTGGACAGTTCATTTCTGGCCTGTTGGTTCAAAAATACACTGGGTCTTGGAAGTCAACTTAGGGTTCAAGGAGTTAATATCGTGCGAAGTTACGTGTAAAATCAATTCTTCATCAGCGTGAATGACTATGCGTGTTTGCGGTGTTTTATGCCACCTTTATGCCTTTCAGGGTGCCAACAACTTTACAAAGTTTGTTATTTAGCAATTGTAAAAGTTACTGTTATGTGTAATATTTTTTTTTACTTTCGAAATCTGTATCGTGACAACGCTGAGGTCAGTGATCTGGCATTGATTATGAACTATCTCATGTGTGGTCTAAAGCAGGGTCTCCTCCAACAGTGAACTTGAACATTCGCTAGAACATTACTATTTTTTTTTTTCAGTCTCCTCCGTATGTTGAAACATTGGGGCGAAGTGTGCGTGGTTTCACACATTTTGTCTAGTGGTCTGTTGTGAGGACGTATATATGCCTACGCACTGAACACTTGACGTTAGGTTTATGGGCCCTCTATATACAAATTAATAGACTTTATTTACAAGTGAGTACACAATAAAAATAATCATTTATTACGACAGTATTAATTTACAATTTATTAAACTCAAAATTATTAGGCTCGCGCAGTTTACATAACCCCAAAAACTCGTCTAGGTACTGTAAAAAAATAACTGATCGCCCCCGCCTGTCTTCCCCGTTTCACTCGGGAAGAAAATGTTTTCCACCGGCCTCGGATAGCGTGAACATTGCATCTGCGAACAAGAATCGTTCAAAGCCATGCCCCCATTGACAAAGGTTTTTCTAATGTTAATAATGCTAACCAAATGTTCGTGTCGAAGGTCGCAGAAAACGCGGCTTAAAATACTCGTGTACTGTATTTTTTAAATTGATAGATTTTGTGTTACTTACGGCTTTGGAGGCAAGTGAATTAGATGACAATTATTAATTTAGTTTTATGAATACATTATCGTTTTTACGATCCTAAGAAGAGGTATTGTCGTGATAATGTTCAAACATGAGTATTCTAAAATCTATCCATCCATAGGAATTTTTTTTTTTAAATAGCTTTTCTGGACTTACCTATTTATTATAACATTATTTTATTTTCCTTATAATTACAACGTACCTACCTATTTTTAGATTTATTTATGTCAATACCGCACAAGTGTCCCAGCCGCTCCCATTAGCCCATAGATTCTCAACCTTTTGCCCACCGCCCATTTTGAGAATATTTTTATTTCTAGCGCCCCCTAACTCGGAAATCCGACACAGCAATTGATTACAACGGGGGGGGGGGCGTACCGGGATACCACGACGAAGGGGGCGAAATGGGATACCACGATGGGGTTACATTTGCCACAATGGAGGGGGCGTAATGGGATAGGGAAAATATTTTTGTGTATGGATGGACCCTAATGGGATGGGATGGGGAAAAATAGGAAGGGGTGGTATGGGTTTCTCTGGGTCTCCTACCACCCCCTGAAAGTTTGAAACGCCCCTCAATTTTCTCTAGGTCTTCTACCTCCCCCCCCCCCCCCCTAAAACGTGCCACAATTATTTCATTATTAATTCCTTAAATTGTGAAATAACATAAATCAATTCAAAATTATTTACTTGCGCATGCCGGGATTTGAACTTCCGACCTTTGGAACGCTGGTCGAGAGCCTTACCCCTTGACCACGGAGGCCGTCTGCATCATTATTTCGATAATGCATTATCGATGATGCATTAAAATGTTCATTTGTTCATAAATTAAACAAAACGCCAAAGATTTCAACAAATCTGCCCTGGGATGAGTAGAAAAACTTGTTATTTAACAAAGTTAAAAAATATGTTTATGCTGCAACCCTGCGAAAGCCGCTATTTTTATGAAACACACACTTCAACATCTACTATATATTCTCCTCCCCTTGACTCGTGTTTTACCAAGGTTATCCGATTAAAGTTACAAAAGAAATCCACGTTTCACCCTATAATAATTTATCACAATAATCAGCGGAGGTAGAAACAAGTTTCATTACTCTTTTCAGTGATTTTTCTTTGTTCGCCCTGACGGATTCAAAGAAAAAGAAAAATAAAGGAATGACTTGGGAAAATTATTTATGCTCACGAGGGTAAAAAACGTTTTTAAACTCTGTCGTGATTTATTTTTGGGTTATTATGCCGTGATGCGCTAAACTCTTATTTCGTCAATGTTTCGGATAGCATTACAGGGTCCATTGTGAGGGCAGATGCGTAATCGAGATTACACATATGTAAGAGTAATGAACCCTGTAATGTTTTGCGAAACGTTGGCTAAGGGAAGAGGTAGCGCAACACGGCATAACAACCCAAAAATAAATTACGATTATTCTTTTGGCCGTAAAATCTCAAGTCGTATCATGAGGTACATCGTGTGGGCAGATGCGTAATCGAGATTACATATAGGTGTGTAATGTGTAATGGACCCTGTAATGTTGTCCGAAACGTTGACTAAAGGAAGAGGTAGCCCAACACGGCATAACAACCCAAAAATAAATTGCGAAAATACTTCTTGCCGTGAAAATCTTAAGTTGTGTCTATTTGTGTACACGTTTGTGTTATTCATTCACTAATTTTAGTCAATTCCGGGGAGGAGTGGGAGGGGGGAGGTTCAACGGTGTTTTTTCGGTACATAAATTTCTGACGTCTTTCTAATTTTTCAAGAAAAATACAATATTTTTATAAAGAAAATTGGCAGTATTGGTTTTTTAAAGGCAGTGAATATACTGAGGCAAATATTTTATGAATTATTTCCGCTTCAAATAATATCCCGTGATTTTTTACGGGTCTGCGCTAGAAATAAATTATGATTAAACTTGAAGAAACTGCGTATTGATTAAACAGAACATGATTCCTGTTCTGCGAGTGTTTGAATGCTTTTTATTATTATTTGTAACTTCGTGTTTGAAAGCTGTTTTTTATTTTTTTTTTACTTTTATCAACTTTGAAAAAACTTTTCTAAATATATAACCATTTCAGGAAACCTGTTGTAAAATGTCTTCATAACTACTATTTTGTCAATTTTATTATAAAATTTCGATGAACATCTATTACGTGGATACTACAAAAGAATGAATCAAAAATTATAGATAATAACATAAAATTATTTATAATAAACACGATGGTATAACTTTGTTTAATTCCACTTTTTATTTTCTTATCCAACTAGTTTAGGTTCAACCTGAACCTTCTTCAGGGAAGAATAAAAATATACTAAACATAATACAGATATTCAGATATTACATGTTAATTACAAGAGGAATTAAATCTATTGCATTAAATAACGGATACCCCCACAGCCTAATTCATAGAATTCTTTCAAAAAAACTTAATTTCATCTCTACCAATAAATTCCTTTATAATAACAATACATCCAACAGTAGAGACAATAAAAACCACGGTTGGCGTAGAATTTTATTCATAAATAATTTTTCATCCTCTTGTGTTTCTAAATTCCCTATCGAAATTAAACCTGCCTTCTACACTAATAATAACCTTGGTAAACTGTTAATTAATTCTAAAGATAAAGAAAATAATTTAAGCCATTCTGGCATATATAAACTTAAATGTAATGATTGTCCAGCATTTTACATCGGTCAAACGGCTAGAAATGTTCACACAAGGGTGGTCGAACACTTGAGATGTTTAAACAGTGTAGGGTTTTCAGAATTCGCCACCCACCTAATAGATACAGATCATTCTTTTAATAAATCTTCCGGGATAGATATTTTACACAGAAATGGGATAGGTCTACGCCTTAATAATCTTGAAGCCCTTGAAATAAAAAAGTCATTAAAAATAAATAAAACTAATTTACTTAATAAACAATTTGTCCAACAGCCCCATTTTTTAAATATTTCCACTAGCCCCGCCCACTTCCACCCCTCCCTCGTAGCCACCTCCCCTCCTCGCCCACACTTAAGTTGATGTTCTTTCTCCCTCTTCTAATTAACATGTAATATCTGAATATCTGTATTATGTTTAGTATATTTTTATTCTTCCCTGAAGAAGGTTCAGGTTGAACCGAAACTAGTTGGATAAGAAAATAAAAAGTGGAATTAAACAAAGTTATACCATCGTGTTTATTATAATTATGTATTCCCACAATGTGTTTGCTACATGTGAAAAAATAAAATTATTTTATACAAGACGTGTCAAGCAGTCTCATTGTAATAACACACACACACCCACACAAACTTTATCTAAAAAATAAAATAAAATCACAATGAATGTTTTTATTGCTTATTCAATGACATAAATACTTATACTAGAAAATTGGCCGATTATTATTGAAGATCAAAAAAAATAAGCCGCTGATAGATCCGTTGTAACCATAGATATATAATTAAGTTGGTCGATGGTTGTAACTACTCCCTGTATCACAAATGACACAAAATGTATGTAGATGACAGAAAACTCTCAATAGCATGACCAAAATGTTTTATAGCAGATCACTTTATCATAAACGACGAATGAAAAGGAAACCTTTACAATTGGCAGAACCGTTAAATGAGGGACAGCATCAGAATTATCCGTTGCAACATCTAATTCTTATAAGCAAAGAAACTTTCAACAGAGCTCTCCCTCTTTAAAATGTAACAGAATTACAGGTTACAATTGTTACAACAGATCTCTCAGTGACGGGACCATAACCTCTCTCTAAAGTCTAAAGACAGGCGAATAATAATTATCATCATGGATGTCATTATTCGGTTTTAATCTCTCTTTAGGTTTTAGAGAGGATAGAGCAGAATAGTGAAAGTGAGGTTATAACCGAACTCTTAGTGGCAGATCCATAATGTTGACATTTAAATGATCCATTGTAACCTATCCCTAAATCCAAAAGAAACGTTAGAACAGAACTCTCAGCGGCTGAACCATAAAATATAGTTTACAGGATTCCAATGACTCCGCAGGCGGCCCTGGCCCCCGCGTTGCCCGTGGTCTTGGAGTCAGGGTGGTTGGTTCTGCCGAGGTCATCCTGGCCCGCGTGCACCACGAGCGCCCTGCCGATGACGTTGTTGGGGCCGGAGAGGGAGATGATGCTATCGACGATGTGGATGCGCGCGATGCGGTCGCTGCCGGACTCGATGTTGCCGAGGTCACCCACGTGGCGGTCCTCATCCTCGGGCGCTCCGTGGCTTTTCTGTTGGGGGTTGAAATTGTTAGTAACACATAATATCAACTGTCGCACACGAAAAACAGTTTCCCTCGGTGGTTGCCGTGTTGGAGGGTTTTCACAAGGAATGGAAGGTGTGGATCAAATGTGGCAAATTATTCCATTGTTGTAATAAGAAAATAACAATTTGGGAGGCACGTACACCCCGGGAATATATTTTTGAATAACGAACACCTCTACCATAGGTCACCCCAAGTGGTTCACCCCAGCGTTTGATCACTTACCAAGGGTGCCCGGCTTCATGGGGAGAGGTTGTCCGGGTCTTGACGGTCGATGCATCTGCCCACCAACTACATAGGCCAGGATCGGCAGAGACTGATTGAAGGAGACCTTCTGACTTGTTCAGCAGAACTCTCGGAACATCGCCTTCGATTCATACGCCTTTCACTCCTGGATACACCGACCCCAGATTCCTTCCCATCCACCTCTCCACATCTTTCTCCCCTTTCCTTCCTTAAAAAAATCCTCCACACAGCATCCCCAAAAAGGACAGAGGCATTTTTAACACGACCAGTTCCGTGCCATGGGTATGAAAACAGTGAAAAAGGCATAAAGATTTTTTTATTTATATTTTCATCGATACGTATTTTGGAAGAAGTAACACTAAAGTGAATAATATTTACCTTGTAGGGGTTGAAGTGAGGTCCAGCAGACAAGCATCCTCCGGTGATGTCTCCCTTGTCATGGACATGGAAGCCGAACAGGCCGCCGGGCAGTCCAAGGATGACGCCCTCCACGGTGACGGGTCCTCCCTCCCTCTCCTGCGTGAAGGTCACATTCCCGTTCACGGTGTCCCCGACCAGCTTCACGATGGCCCTCTTTTCCTGATTGGGAGCATTGTTCTGATAGTACGGCTGTGCAATGGGCCTCTGGGATAATCGGCTATCTATCTGTCCCGGGTTGTTCAGCACCACCGACCTTTGATAGTCTGGTTGGGGCTGATAGAAACGGTTCGCGAGCTGTGCCTGGTAAGTTGGTTGGAACTCGTAGAAGGGCGTCGGCAACGGTTGGAAGCTGCGCTGGTATTGGGGGAAAGGCGACGGCGCGTTGTAGTGATACGCTTCGGGTTCGGGGGACGGTTGCCATTGCTGCCAATGCTGGTGTGAGAAATTCGGTTCATTATCCGCCATAGCAGAATTCTTTGAATGACCACCGATTTACCTCCTGCATGCTTCTATCCAAAGCTCGTGCGATCAGTTTTCTTGGACAGCAGCAACCACCAGTGACAAAGAGCACACTACCAGACAGGCTGCTGTTGTAGGAATATCGCTGACAGCATTGTTGTTACATGTCCATCATTCTTCGAGTAACAGGATCAGTTGCAACAGTGCTCTCAACGGTAAGACTACAGACATATGATAATAGACACTATTCCAAAACATTACCACTCATATCTCAATCATAATATGTGAAATCGATTCATTCGAACGTTTTCATAAGTAATAAGTAAATTGTATCGTAAATTGTCATTTGCTCACTGAAACATTCATAATGATTGTTGTAATCATCCCATTGATATTGATAGTTTTTCTTTCTTAAATTAAAAAAATCTAATGCATCGACAATATAACTAATCCTGAAAGAAAACACTTTTTTTTAATTTAACTTACAAATTTTACAGAAAAAAATAATACGAAACTTGCCAAAAGTAAGACACAGCGAACATAGAATCTCAATCTGAAGACAACAACAAAAAATGTCAGCAAAAAAATTAATTCAAGCAGTTTTTCTATAAAGCAAAAAAAACTGTTGGTTATGAAGCAGCAAAACTATAAATCTACTGGCGTCATGAAATAATACGTCATTCTGGATTTTTTAGGACATTAGGCATTCTGGACCTCATTATTTTTGGTTCGCAACTACATTTACAACACAAGCAATGGAGTTTTGAAAAACTGTCAAATAAAAACAATACTCTTTAGTGCAAGCTTTTCAAAAAAAAATATCATTTTTTATAAAACAAAATTTAATAGTTACAGCAACACACTTAACAGTCGGTGGTGTCTCTAGTAAATAACAAAAATCTGTTTAAGTATATAAAAAAAAATAATTCCTTCGTTCGTTATACAGTTCCTATCTTGGTATTGATTATTGATTGATTTTGAGATGGAGAAATGATGTCAAAATTATATGTGTAACCTACAACTTTATTTACTTTTCAATATTCAAATGATCATAATTATTCGTACATATCATGTCTTATGCCGAAAAATTCCTGGCAATCGAGTCACTTGGTGGTCGCTCTGTAAAAAATAGTATAGATTTTTCATGCGATAACATCACAATGTCAGATTTTTTAGTTGTGTGACATTACTAAGGATGCATTGAGAGTAAAAGCAGCAATTGAGCAGGCAAAGGTATAATAATACATTCTTCTTGCAAGTTGGCGCATTCCGAAAATGTTAGCATTGGCAGCACGAACAAACAATTTTGAAAAAGCCAAACAAAGACATGATTGAATTAAAAAATCATAAGAACGACAATCACTATGGATTATAGACGTTTCTTTCACGTAAGTATATTCTTTGTTTCGTATGCTGTTTTCAAAATAGTTTAGCGTATCACTTTTGGAGAATAGAGGTTTTGAAAAGTGCGAATATAGCAGGTGCGATAAATTTATCCTACCAGTTTAATTGCTGAACGGTTTCCTAAATTAAAAGGAAATTGATGCAATGAGTTCGAATCCAACAACTAACGTGAACTATAACCCAATCAAAGTTTTGTACGGCATCCCAATATCCGATCAAAAACTTTGTAACCAGAGGGTGGAATTGTACCTACGATATCTAACGATAACATTTTAATTTTGTGCTATTTATATATGGGTGTTTTTAAATCAGTTCATAGATTTTTTAAAACGCATTCTTCCCAAAGAATGTACGATGGTAAGATTGGCCAAAGTACTTGCACAGCCGTAAAATTATGAAAACGATGGTATTATAATTACCCTAAAACCTAAAAGCAAGGAGGTACTCTGGCAATTTACTAGGTAAGTTAATTTCGCATTCAATAACAGCTACTAAAATGCAAATGTAATAAATTATGTCCAAAAACCATTTTGCTTTTAGGCTCTTGGGGACGATATTGTTTTGTGTAGTACTTGGAGGAATTATAGTTGTGAATAAAAAAACATTTTGCTTATATAAGTTATAAAATTTTCGGAAACAGTTTTAAGCAAGTCAAACAATTATAATATTAATCAAGTATATTATATACGTGCAAGGTGTTAGGTATCATTTAAAATAAAGGAGTTTAAGGTAGTTTAGGAATTGAAGGATTCATAAAGCCAGAAATCCTATTTTGTACTAACAACAAACAAATTAGGATGTACAACTCCAGAAAGGAAAAAACAAAGAAAATTGTTTATTGAAAAATTTTTGAAAAAATTGTTGAAGTATTAAATTTTTATAAAACAGTATCTAGTAGAACTACAAAAGCGTAGAAGTGTTAGTAGAAGAATAGGTTTAACAATTTACTTACGGCTTGCGCATTGGCTAATGCGCACACACCCAATACCAAGAATACAAATCGTAGCATTTTAATCTGTAACAAATAAATTATTATGCTTTAGTACCATTTTCCAAAGGTCACTTAAAATTAATACCAAATCCGGCCATGATTCAATGTGAACTTTAAAAATTAATGCCAGATTTGAACAGAAACTTAAAAATATATGTATAATTAATTTCGTAACGAAAATTTGCATAATATTCAAGTTAAGAACCATAACCAAAAAAATCAACAGAGTTTAAAAACAAATTTGAGTCTAATTACATAATCTATGTAATAGTCGTAATGTATGGCCGCAACTTTTACAATCGTGTTCTAGATTACCTCGTTAACACATCAATCGATGATGGTCCGTTTTCCATAGCATAATATAGGTTATCTAAGTATTTTATCATGTCCTCAATATTTATTTTTTTAATATGCATACAGGTCAAGGTGGTGTCAATGATTTTGTACCATTGCTGAAGTACGCAGCTCTGGCCAGAAGCTACTAGATAGTCTTTATAGTTCTCGTTTTTCAATCCATCTTTAGTAATCAATCAAGACCAACAACTGGTTTACCATTGCATAACTATCACAGGTTTAAATTAACATTGAAATGATAATAATTCAATATATTCATGCAGGAATCAATATCTACATATCGATGGTCCAGTTGATTTCAAATACTAAGTTTTGAGATAATGAGGCAAGCAATTTTCGAATGTTCACCATAATCAAAAATTATACACACGTGTATGTGTTGTATATAATAAATATGTTATAAAATAATACCGGAGGATTAAGGCGGCACTCTTGAAACGCACGGCGCTGAAAAAGAAGAAGATGGAGAGATATGTAATTACGAATGTTGGACAGAGCGCGCTTATATTTGAATTCGAAATAGCAGCGAAAATTGCGAAAAAGCTTAATAAAACATGACTCGTTTAAAATAGAGCAAAAATCTCGTGGAACGTATCTTAAGTATCATTTAAAGAAACTTTGTGATTTTTTTTCACAAATATAACTTGTAAAATAAAAGAAATAGACTTGTTTAAAATAATTTTCGGAGCATACTTTGCGATTTTTTTCTATCGAGGGAATTTCATATAATTTGCGTTTCGGCGTGGAACGTATCTAGATATCTATCTATCGTATATCTTCAAAAATAACATATATTTTTTTGAGAGCTTAAAAACTTCAAATGTTTAAGGGAGATATGTAAGAAATCGGTCGAAATACGAATAGTAGACCCTTAACGATCCGTTACATTAGTATGATATTTTGAAGTATTCTATTAGTGACCCATTTTGTTTAATTCACTACAAGTTTTTCTGCGTTATAATTGATTTGGTGGTGTTTTTGAGTAATCTGAGTATTGTACCAGATAGAGGGTACACTTTTACATACAACGGCATACTCAATTTAAATTTCGATTTTTTGGAGATGTCCGACTAATCAACTGGAAAATCGACATATAATTGTGATAATATATTTCAATTTTATGACATGAGAATCTATTAGTGTAACTGCTATTATATTCATGTACATTATGAAAATGTGCTCTATTTCATTTGCCTATATGTAAATTAAAACGTTTTTGAAAAACCCAGAAGTAGATACTACAGTAAACAAAACTAAGTGACGCAGAAACAGATCAATATTTGAACAATGTTTTACTAAGAAATTTTCTTCGAAAATACACTCTCGGCATATCAAGTTTACCTACAGCCAAAAGGTCAGACGACATCATAGGTCAAAAAAAATATAACAAACAACCGTTGATAAAATAAACAGAGACATCCATCTGTTCAAGAAACTAATATCGTCAATTAATTGGAAAAAAGACTTTATCTTCCGCGGTACAAGAACAGAAACTACGTCATTCAGTCGTTATATTCGGTTTTGACATTTTTTCATGATGACACTCTTTCGAAAAGCATGTTTTGAAAGAGCGTCGCGTTCTAAAGATTTCCCCTTTACACAATGATGCACTTCCGTACGTGTTGTTTGTATGAATTCAAAACAGTAATTGTGAGTATTCGCAATCACTTCTCGCAATTGAACACATTCACGAACGAGTAGAACTTGTATGCTGGTTTCTCAACTTGCAGGGTAGGTACCTCAAGAATGCATAATGACCATAATGCAATACCCACATAACATAACACTGGATGGTGGACACCTTAAGGTCTACGAAGACAGATTTAGCATCGATAATTTGCTGATTGTGCTGAAAGGACATTGCAGATAATGTTAAGCATACTTTAATAATTTTGATCTAAAATAGTTGATTATTTTCAAAGAGTTCTCAAGAAAATTACAAATCGTAGTATTGAGTAATAGATATAAAGTACAACAATAGGAATAGGAAGAAGTTAAATCGTCTGGTAAATTTTGATGCACATTTCTTGGCTCGAATATTTTAAAATTGCTCAATGTGCCTGAGAACAAAAACATAAGATGCATTATCTAACATCTGCAATTTGTTTAACGTTGGTGTTCGCCATGGTTCAGAAGACATCCCCTTACACAATTGATAAACATAAACAACCCAACATTAATAATTGTTGTTAACCAGTTATGTAAAATTTTAAGCACAAGGTATGAGTGTTTTCTGTTTAGCATTATTAGTAAGAATGAATACTAAAACTCTTTCTATACTAATCTATACTACATTCTACTATTCTATACTACAAAGAGGAAAGATTTGATTGTTTGTTTGCATTGAATAGGCTCCGAAACTACTGAACCGATTTTAAAAATTCTTTCACCAATAGAAAGCTACATTATCAGCGAGTAACATAGGCTATATATAAAGGTAAGCTCTAGCGTTGTGAAATTTGTATAATTGAAAATGTGTGTATTTCATATATTTTCGCAGGAGGGAGGAAAGGTAGGAGGAAGGTGGGGTTCGCTGAGAGGGAAGAGACGAGGGAGTGGGATGGCGGTGAAGGTGGAAGGGAACGGGGACGCACAGGAAAAGATAAGAAGGGAGAGTCAATTTATTTCATTGAATGGCATAGCAACGCATGCCGTGAATCAGCTAGTTCAACAATACTTTTAAACTTTTATTAGTAAGGGGGGCTGTGTTTTGTTTTTAACATTGTAAGAATAAATAATTAAACTCTATTCAATCATACTTTTGTACATTCATTAGGTGATTTACTTTCCACAAAATGTGTTTTGAATAAACTAACCATTGGACATTATGCGATCAATACATTGTAACACTGGTTCCAACATGACAATGACCAACTGTAAAACTAACTACGAAAGCGTTAACTACAAAACATTAATTATTTTGTAGATATCCATCAATATCAATATTGTTTGTTCCACATCCAACTTCTCTACAATTTAAAAATTGTACCTATTTACCACGATTCGCCTGGTCGGCCAACCCATTGAACGTCATTAGGCCACCCTTATAAAAAAATAGGCTACACTTTCAGCACGTTCATAGATGGCGGTAATTTATTTACTTTAGGACAAAAACCCTTTTTGCAAGTTACGCTGTAAAATATTAAGATGATTTGTTTGTTTGAGCCACTAAACCCACAACATGATCAATATGAATAAATAGTTTTCTCCGTACAAAAACCCATTTCTTCCACGAAAAGCAAATACATTATTGGATTGTATAACCGATACAATATTGTATTGCATGCTTTTCTTGAAAGAATTAAGTTTTTGGACAAACAAAACTATTTATTCATATTCATATTGCGTATTTACGGGAGCAAATAAACAGTCATTCATCCTAATATGCAAAAGGGTTTTTTTCTTAAAGTAATTAAATTATCGCCATCTATGAACGCCATTTTAATTTTTTTTTAAAGAAAGATAAACATTCCCGAGTTACGAATAACCCAATAATGTTTGAAAATCTCATATTACCACCACAGAAAGCCGAAAATGTTCCTTGTGTTGTGATGGAGGACTTAGCCAGCCGAGGAATCGAACACGGGACGTCCGGGTGGAACCCAAACGCGATGCCCACTCAACCACTGACCGGTCAATTATTTTACGTTTACCCAAATACTAACTACTATGTGCTTTTCTTCCAGTGTCGTCAAAAATAGAATGGCTGAAGGAAAACTTTTGCGAAACTATGAAGTAAATCATTATTTTAATTTTAAATATAACATATCAAATATCCTTTGTTTTCCATAACATTCTTTATTTTTTTAAATACATAACTTTTATCAAAATAAATACTACATCACACATGTATTCATGTACAACGAATTATTTAAGTACTAACTAATAACAACATTTATGTACACTCCCTTTCCATACTCAAGCAAATGCTTTCAATGGAAGAGTAGTAAAAACCGAAGATGTAAAATTATCGTTATAGACCATGTAAAACCATGTATTAAAAATTTTAAAAAATAACGCAAAATACTTCTAAAAGGTGAATTTTATCAGAATAATAATTATTATGTCCCCATAATAGCCAAAGCAACGGTATTTACAAACCAAAAACAACAATAACAATGTATTCACGAGCGTATCTAAAACCGACTAATTCCGCCATATTTTGTTTTTTCAATAACAACCAATGACATTAACTATTTTCAGGAATTATATAATTAGCATTAGATACACATCATCAAAAATGGAAAAAAAATAATGTGCATTAAAATCTCTATATGTTGGTCTAAAAAAATTTTTTTTATTGCGATTTCATAAAACGAATTTTACTACACAGCTGTAAGTCTTTAAGAAGTGATTGCAAAAAATTAAAGAAAACAAGTTTTTAAAGAGAAAACTCTCCGAACTTAATCTTACTAAAATAAATACTGTCACTGTTTTATTTATCATATTCCTTTCGTACATCAATTAATATTATCAACTTATTTAAAAATTAATATTATGGACGTAAGTCAAAAATAGTGTACACGAATTTTAAATATTGAACACTCGTTTTTTGGCACAATGTAATCACTTAATATAAATTTATAAACACTTTCATTAAAACCCTAAAATATAATTCATCCACCACAGCCACCTCACTTACCCTTGTTGCACAGAATCTCACAAGTGACTGAGGAGCCAGAGATGAATCTCGACCATATAAACAATCGGCCTCGTGTGGTGCCGGGCGCTATAAAATCAAGTCACTCAAATCAGTTCCATCCAAGAACAAGTTATCTTCCCAGCAACTTGGCAATTCCTAAAAAGTTCCCGAGACTCACCTAGACGATATTCGACAGCTAAATGACAGTTAGTCCAGTTTTACAGAGAGACAGTGCATGCCTACTTGAAGTGGATTAGTTGAGAAATTTACCTTGTACATAAACCTGATTCATACCGGGTCCCGGTTGCATAACCTGCACGCGGGTTTTCCACTACAAAAACATATCATATCAATTCTGAACTCATTTCGAACTATTTACCATAAGAACGAGAGCGAAAGAGACCGGTTTCCTGTGAATATGGTGTTTGTAAGGAACAGCATAATATGTATGGTTCCATGCCAACTGAGAATAAAGTAAACTCAACACCTCTTTGAAAAGTCATTAAAAGCTATAAAAAATAATTTTAAAATAGCCCATAACCCTAACCTAATGTAACCTATTTAACCATTTTTTATATATATTTTTTTTTCATCACTCTTAATGTCTTTTCTGAGGTGGTTCTGAATTGGTTTCGTTCTGAGTTGGCTTCATTCTGAGTTGTCCGGTCACCAATATGTATATATGTTCCACCAAAAACGTTCGAGCTTGGACGGAGTGAAATTAGCACAGCTTATTCTGAAAACAAATTTTAGGTCAGCACAACTATTTTCGGTTCGAACCGCTTATTTTAATATGAGTTGTGAGGCTTTGAAATGCCTATATTTATGACAATTTAAAAAATTCCTCTTTTAAGGTTTTTCATTTTTCAGTAAGAATACGTTATGTGACACGCGAGAAGCCGGGTAGTAGAACGGTTATTCATAAAATATATTGTCTTAATCCGTTAATCACAGGAGTCACACAGAAATCGTTGTATCTCCCTTTCTAACATAGTGAGAAATATGATCTAAAGTTCTAAACGATATTGGAAAGAGAAAATAACACTCTCTATATTCAAATCTAAAAGTTAACCACAAAATAATTAAAATGTACACCTTTAGAAACCATATTAAGAAATTTTGTGAATTTTTTATGAATTATTTTTACATAAAACGACAAAACAATGAAGTAACGATAACGTTTATAATTTATTTATCTAATAAAATTTGTGGGTGTTTTTTTTTTACGTTTGGTGATTTAACAGAGGTGCCCGGGTTCATGGGGTGAGGTTTGTCTAGGACTTGAAGGTGGATGACCAGGACACACTGAACCCCAGATTCCTACCCACCCCTTATACTCTTTTCCTTCCCAGAACTCTCCTTTCCTTCCTTTTCTAAAAAAAAAATCCTCCACACAGCATCCCCAAAGATGACATAGGCCCTGAGGGAAATTATTTTCTACAGGGCCTCCTGTGTGGAGCTCATGTAAAAAAAAATCAACAATGAATAATATTTATTATATAAAATATAAATTTCAGTAATGAAAATTTCAGCAATGAATAGCAAGACCCAATAAAATAAATAAGAAACATAATTACACCACATTAGTAAAATAATCTCTTCTTATGAATCGAGTGTTATCAACAGAACTTGGGGTGCCCCGATCCCAGATGTCTACTGTGAATATTAAGTGGTCATTGTCGTCAAAATGACAAAATTCAACAAAATAACTACCTAATCTTTTTTGTGTTATCCGAAAGCATTTTCCTGTTATTTACCGTTAATTATTAATAAAATTACTAGGAATTTCGCATTTGGTAATTGGCATTCAAGCTTTCAATAATAATAATTGACAAGATTAAATAATAAATCTAAAATAACACACATAAAAACAACCAACTCATTAAATTATTATGAAATCACGTATATTTTCGTACATTATTTAAAAAAAAATTAAATATCAAACCTCTTTCAAGGTAAAAAGACTTAAAGCAGAAGAACCATAGAAGAACGTAAATATTTCGTATTTGTAAAAGCACTAACTGTGTGGCTCAAAATCCCTAAATAAAAGTACTAGTTTTTTGAATAACCAAATTAATTTTTCTTTTAGCCCCATTCTCAACGTATTTCCAGTGATCCGCGTTGTTCTTCCCGGAAATCCCGCAAATACCCCTACCTCTTTGCTTATCAACACTCACTACTTAATCAAAAACACACTCACTACTTACACAAACACTTACTCAAACAACTAAAATTTGTACGTTTGTCAATATTCTATATTTTAAGACAGTTATAACATTCTCCTGACGAAGGAAGGGTGCTTCCGAAACCGGTAGAGTGTTAAAAAAATAAAAGTGGTCTACAACAAATTTATGTGTTTTTATTGTAAATATTTCAGGTCAAAGAAAAGTATTTTCCATAAAAGTATACAAAAGTATACAAGATCCATATTACAACATACATTCCACGAAGGTTGGTGGATTGTAAATACTTTTGGTGGTGGGTTGTAAATACTTTTGGTGATTGGTTGGTGGAAACAACTAAAACGACTTTTGGACAAAGATATATGCAATATTTCTCCGTAAAATTGTTTAATGTTCTCCCTTTTGCAATGAAAACAATTAAAAAAATAACCCAATTCAAAAGATGCATAAAGATATGGATTATGGTCATGGGAAGGAAGAAAATAGATTTAATGTTGCAATGTAACAGAGATTAATGAATGTATTGCGTTTTCTTCTAGATATAACTTAATAATTTTCCTCTTGTAATATTTTAACATAAGTAGTTACTTACAATTCAACCACGTAAACATGTACAATGTGACCTTAGAACGGGGTACCCCAGCAAGGACATATTATTTTCTAAAAATTTGAAAAAAAATAAAAATAAATAAGCCTTTCCTTTAAACTCGGTTGTGTCAAAATTTTGTTTCAAAATAAAATTTATATCTCTATAGTCTATACTTGTATGTAGATAGTGTTAGTAGTTGAAATATTTTCATGTGTCAGCGCTTTTGGTTGATAAGGTTGCCCTGTTTGTGACATTGTGATGTAAAAAGACCACAAGAGAAGCAATTGCTACTGTTCAGTAAAATTTTGGAAATTTAATAATTTTAGATACATTTTTTAGATTTTCACGGCCAAAAGTATTTTCGTTATTTGTTTTTGGGGTGTCATGCCTTGTTGCGCATTTGGGGTGTTGTGCGGCAAAACGGCAAAATACCCCAAAAACAAATAACTTTAATAATTTTAGTACATTATTTTGTCTTTATTTATCCCAGATGGCAATTCAATAAATAAATATCTTACAGTTTGGTAAAATATGAATAAATCATTTGAAGCGTTTTTATTTTAAATGAATTGACGAACCTATCAATCTGTAATCTGTTTTCAAATGATAATTCAAAGGGATGGAAATGACTTCGAGCATTTGCATTGACCATAATAACGAGTGCTATGTAAATATCATTTAGTAGAGCTTTTATTTTTTTTTATATGAATACCGCACAAGAGTCCCAACTGCTCCCGTCTGGAGCCAGTTAGACTATGGCATCCCCAATTAGGGTATGTTGTGAGGCTGAAGTTAGTGGGGAGGGGAAGGAGATGGGGAAGAGGAAGGTGGGAAGTACCTGGTCAGATGGTGGTCTTACACCAGGGCGATACTGAGAGTATCTTCCACTCTGGAACGTGCCGCAAATATACTATCTATTATTTTAAATGAATAAATTGTGAAATAACACAAATTAATCAAATAAAATTTATTTGCCACGCCGGGATTCGATCCCGCGACCTTCGTAATGCTAGTCAAGAGCCTTACCGCTGGACTACGCCGACCGTCATTGCCGTTTTATAGGCAGATATACAAATATTTATATTGAAATGCAGATTCATCACTTAATGTAATTGTAACGTATCAGGGATTCCTAAACTCCACGCGAAAAAAACAAACAATTTGATAGAGGTGTTTCGCAATATCACTTTCACATAAGAGATAAATTATGTAGAAAAGATAAATTTGTGATTAACATCACTAAAATACTCTATTTAGACAAATTTAGGAGACACTTTGAGAAATTTGGAATACTGGCTTTTACCCGCGGCTTCGCTCTCGCGTGGTATAAGTAGGGGGAAGAAATTGCTGAACTAAGAATTTTCCAACCGGAATATAATGTTTTTCCGGGATGATGTCACTTCCCAGCCCTCCAAAATAATGCTAAAAACGACTCAATCGGTTGCTACGTTGCAACGTGAAAGAAGGACAACAAACCAACACATTTTCGCATTTATAATATTAGCCAAAACTAGTTGCTGGGTTTTTGTTACAAGACTTAATCAGAGACTTGATGAGAATTTCATCAATCTTGGAAAAAAGTTGTGGAATTTTTGCATAAAAATCAGATAAACATCGCCGGCCCGGTGTCCGCCTGAACACCATACACAGAATAGATAAAAGGTAGATAAGGTTATATATTTTTAAATAATAACAGTTGATATTAAAAATAAAGTTGAAAGAAGTGTTATGTAATATCCATTTGTGATCTCAAAAAGTCACACCAAAATAGCAAATGACTGTTCCTCAATTTATTCCATTAGAGATAAATAAAAGAGAAAATAAACAATATTTCAACGAACCGAAAAACGTTATCAATAATAGTGAGATTAATGTCAGAATATCATAATATTATTAAAAGTAGCTACCTAGGTATTATATTTGTAATAATAATTGGAAATTAAATTACGTAATACTTATTGTTGTTGTTCTACTGATGTTAATTTAACGTTTCTGTAATTATACATTTTATAATGAGTGTGTGTGCCTATGAATATGTTGCCTGTGTTTTATCTGTCTATCAATGTATTTATGCATTTAAATTGTATTTTATTCTTCTATAACCGTTTTTATTGTGGTTTCTCGTTATATGTGTGCTTTAGTGTTATAGTAATATTGTTAAATTGACCTGCCGACAAACAGAGTTTGGAAGTTTAGCGGGTGCTTATAACGAAGAAAAAAAAATAATAACAATAAAAGTAAAAAAATATTTTTAAAAAAATTAAAAAATAAACAATAGTAGTATCTATATATTAAAGAAGTGCATATGCTTATATACCTATTTAAATATTTAAACTTCATAAAGTCCTCCTGCACAGTTTTTCTTTTTTACTCACTGAATTAGTATTTATATCGTATACAAAGATTAAGTTAAAATACCGACCTCATTTGCCCTTGTACCTGTACCGATCTACCTTCATTACATTTTCCACTGCGTCTTTGCCAGTAACCGAGTTAAACAGGTTTTTGTATTAGTAATATATAATAACAAGATGTTTCTGTTGACCTTCTGGCTGCTCCAATATCAGATGCCATGCTGCTAAAGCCACAACTATGGGTATAAACACCTTGCTACATTAATGCCAATACGAAAACAACTTTAACACACCCACGAGATCTAGCAACAATATTTACTAACATAAAAGGGCGGAGATATGCGAGCAACTAGACTAAATATTCTGCTCTAAAATATTCAGAAGCGTATTCGTATTCTTGAAATGGCCTAAAGCTTTTCATTATAACAAAGAGCGTAACTCTGGCGAAACCCGTTAGTAACTGCACAACATGCTAGTATATAAAAGTATTCTGCATCTCAAATAACACGGCCTTGCACGTCGAAATCGACACATCTTGAGAGCTTTTTAAAAATATTACGTAGGTAGTCAACTGACTTCATTACTAGATTTAGCGTTTTTTTTATTAGTCATCCAAAAATATCTGCATACTTTTCAAAGTTCATCTAATTTTCCATACATATAAAAAAATCAAGATTAATCAAGATGAGATCGATTGTCAGCGTAATTGGTGCATCTGCAGATTACTGCAAATGCTAACCGGAAAAACCGAATCGTGGATAAGGACTCCACACATTAAGAAGGTTATAAGACTGAGTAAGGAGATATTCTTGTCAGCTTTGACGTACTATCTCATTTCTCTAATGTGCCTCTAGAAGACCCCACGAAAATGCTTAGTGAGATGTATGAGAAAGATTACGGTAAGCTCTATGAACACTGCTTCAAAACGGGATACATTTCAGGATGAAATTTTTGAGCGAGTGGAAGGAGTTGCGATGGGCAGTCCGATATCGCCAGACGAACTTTTTATACAGAACTCAGAAATACGTGTTCATTTCTGCAAAATATTGAACTCAATTTTGTTCTTGCAAATTGCAACATGAATTTATTGTTAAACCTTCGAATTTTCAAAGAATACTATTGCAACAGGATGAATAAAACTTACTGTACGAAACATTACGATTTGCTTAAGATCTGCTACAAAGCCCATTGCAAATAAATATTTTTCATTGTTTTGTATTTTTGCATTGTTCTCGATTTAGTGTCACTGTTTGTGTTTCCCAAGCAAATCTATTTCCCTGAAATCTTTTGGCGTCTAGAATATCAATGTCGAAAAAGACAATGGAAAAAGCAAGCTAAATTCATTGAAAAATTGTGGTCCTTAATTTATCAATTTCCAGATATTTTTGATACTTCTATTTCACGCAAAAATTTTGATAAACTGAATGCATTAAATATGTATAATTACGGTTCTCATAAAATATAAATCATCAAGACTAATTCAAATTCGTCAAAAATTCAATTCAAATGTCAGTTTCGTAATGCAAATATAGAATGTAGATTTTACGAAATGAATTTAGGTTTCATTTAGGTGTAGGTACCTGCGTTTATTTATGTACGTGCTTATTAAATTCGTGAGAAAATTTTCGAAACTACTCTTTCGTCTAATTTACAGCTAAGACTAGAAAGAGCACGATGCGATGTGGGTATTTTTTTAATGAATTCACCTTTTATTTTATGTTGACCTTGAATCTGAGACATTTTCGACGAAGAGGAGTGTGAGTTAATCAATTTTGTTTTTGTTTTGGGGAAATCCCGTGAGATAAAGGCATAACAACAAATAAATCTCTTTCAAAAAAATAGTAAACACTACACAGTAAGAATAATAATACTACGGAAAACAGTTATTATGCAGTACGTTATTTATTTTCAAGATAATTTTCAGGAGATTTCAGAGTTCATTACCTAACCTATTCGACGGCCGGCGTAGTCCAGCGGTAAGGCTCTTGACTCGCATTCAGAAGGTCGCGGGATCAAATCCCGGCGTGGCAAATAAATTTTATTTGATTAATTTGTGTTATTTCACAATTTATTCATTTATTTTATTTTTTTTATTTTTATTTTATTTATTCATACACGCCTTGAAGGCTTTTACAGAATCACATTATTCAAGTTACACATGTTATTCAGGAGTATAATTGTAAGATTGAAGTATATAACATTATAAACTGTACTTTAAGGATACAAACAGGTTTAATATGTACATAGGTATGTAGTTTCGTTATCATTAAAATTGTACAAAGGAGTTAAAAAGTTTACATAGTGTAATAATGGTAAAACAGAAGAGTGCTTAAGATACTTAAAAGTAGTTATTGAGGAACGTGTAGGTATTTACTATGTTGATTTTATTATTAACTTGATCATGAATAAATTGTTCGAAAGCAAGTTTTTCAAGAATTCAGCAAAATTAACGCAGCGATAAATAGTACCTACACATAGATGAAAATAAATAAAAAATACATGAGTTGTAATATCTTGAAAAGTTATACAGATGAGTTCAACAAGTGTATAGTGTGATAGTAAAAAAGTAAAAAATAGTACAAATTATGGTACAAAAAGTACAAGATAATATTAATACAAAAGAGAGAGGATAAAAAGGTAAGTACTAAGGTAATCTTTGTATACATAAGTATTAAATTTTGTTTTTATTGTGAACATGAAGAGACCATCGATTTTAATTTAATCATTTATATATTATTATTGCTAGGGCACCAAGATTTAAATAGAAATTTAAGTCAATGTGAGTTAGTTATTATATTTATAACAATAAATACGAGAGGATTGTTGTTAATTGTGTTCTTATTTGGCTACCTTTATTATTCACATATTTCATGTTTTGCGATAAATAATAATTTGATAAAGGTGCAATTGATTGATATTTATGGCTTTATTTTAAATATTCTAATATACTGAGTTTGAATTTAGACACAGATTGGTGACGATAAATGTCGATTGAGTTGTATTTATTTCCGAGTAAATGGAGTCTTTGGATGGGAGAGTTTATAAAATAATTATTAGCGGAATTGGTAACAGAATACAATGCATTCGACCGAGTTTCGCGAGTAGGTACTCGCAAATTAATAAAATTTGTCAAATCAAGGGCGTCCAGTCTGCCATTCGAAATTTTGAAAAGACAAACTAAATAACTTTTTATGCGCCTTGATGTCAAATCGGTTATGTTAAGTAATTCCATTAGGTATATATAATTAAGTTCTTCAATCGGTATACCCAGTTTGTAGTTAATAAATCTTAAAAACTTATGCTGAACTCTTTCAATTTTTTGTTGGAGGGTTTTATATAATGGAGCCCAGATAGTAGAATTATATTCTAAGTTGCTTCTCACCAACCCAGTGTACAACAATTTAAAGGAATTAATTGATTGAAATTCTTTAACTGTTCTCATAATATACCCCAGACATTTCATGGCCTTATTGGTTATTTCATTTATATGAGGAACAAACGTTAATTTATTGTCAAAAATAATACCGAGGTCTTTAATTTGTTCTACTCTTTTAAGAAAAATGTTGTTGATGCTATAATCAAATTTAATGGGATTTTTTATTCGGGCAAAAGTAATTGTTTGACATTTTTCAATATTGAGAAACAGTTCATTTAGGGTGCACCACTCTTGTAGCCTCACAAGATTTGATTGTAATATACAACAGTCATTCGGATTAGTAATTGTTTTATAAATTTTAAGGTCATCTGCAAATAATAGAATCATAACTCCATCGAATATGGTGGTTATGTCGTTGATAAATAATGAAAACAACACTGGACCCAGATGTGACCCCTGTGGAACACCGGTGTATACTTCAAACTGGTGTGAAAAGTGCGAATTGAGTTTAACTGATATTTTTCTTTTACGTAAATAACTTTCAAACCATCTCAAAATATGCCCCGTTATTCCAAATGATCTTAGTTTATGTATAAGGATTTTGTGTGAGACTTTGTCGAAAGCTTTACTAAAGTCTGTGTATACAGCATCTGTCTGAAGACGATTATGCATCGTACTAAATAAATTTTCCTGATAGATCATTAAATTTGTGAGAGTAGACCGTTTTGACATGAAACCGTGTTGTCGACGTGAAATTACTTTATTGATCTCAGGCGAGAGTTTAGATAGCAGAGCAGATTCAAATACTTTTGGGATGGACGACTGTATACATATAGGTCTGTAATTGGAAATATCAGATTTATCTCCTTTCTTAAAAATTGGAGACAGAAAGCTTGTCTTCCATTTTTTCGGAAAGGTGCCAGTTTTTATTGACAAGTTGAAAATTTTAGTAAGGGGATAAGTCAAGACTGATATGCATTTCGATAAGAAGATTGGGGGAATGTTATCAGGGCCAGCTGATTTGTTCAAAACGAGAGATTTTAATATAGTTCTAATGTCACTTTCTTCAAATTTGCACTGATTGAAATCGATTTGGTTATAATTGGATGTAGTGGAATTAAACAATGGAGAATTATTTGTTGATTTAAAATAATATATAGTATATTTGCGGCACGTTCCTGAGTGGAAGATACTTCCAGTATCGCCCTGGTGTAAGACCACCGTTCAGAATTGAAACGTTGCTTGAAATAGCTTAAGCCTTGTTTGGTGACCAGATCTGAATAGCCAAGTACTTCCCACCTTCCTCTTCCCCATCTCCTTCCCCTCCCCACTACCTTCAGCCTCACAACATACCCCAATTGGGGATACCATAGTCTAACTGGCTCCAGACGGGAGCAGTTGGGACTCTTGTGCGGTATTCATATAAATAAAAAAACCTAATCCAAATGTCCGTTGCCACAACGAATTTGGTAACCATAATTATGGTACGGTGCGAGGCTGAGAGGAGTGGGGCGGGGAAGGATAAGAGGAAGAGGAAGTAGTTGCCTTTTTTTACTTTAACTCACACAGAAGGCCCTGAGTAAAGTGATTTCCTGTGTCATCTTTGGGGATGCTGGGTAGAGGGTCTTCTAAAGGAACAGATGGAGAGGACGTTATGGGAAGGGAAAGGGTACGAAGGGTAGGTAGAAATCTGGGGATCAGTGTGTCCAGGAGTGATGAAAGTATAAATCAATTCCTCCCATTGCAGTGCAAGGCAGTAGGTCGAGAGAGTCCAGCTGGAGAGATCAGAGGGTCTCCCTAAACCGACCTCTCCCGAACCGGCCCGCCACACTATTGGTGGGCAGTCGCATTTACCACAAGGACCTGAATAAACTTCACCTCATGATCCTGGGCATCCCTACTAAGTCACCAAACGCAGCGAACCACTTGGGGTGACCTATGTCAGAGTTGTTGGTTATCCAATAAATGGTACCGGACGGCGCGGCGGTACCATACCCGCCTCACAAATTAATATCTGATCACTGAACACGTCTAAAGTTATTTCAAAAAACTTTTCGATACTTAAGGATGATATTTCACAATGAGAATGTATACCACTCCATAATTAAGTAAATACACCTATAAGGTCTACATATTGAAAACAGTTTTCAAAAAATGATGCTTATGTACGGACACTGGTGTTCTGAAGTTGGCTCTTTAAGGCACCGTATACCCGCTCAAAGAGAAGAAGATGGAGAGATATATGCAATGAGTTTATTAACTCCTGGGAGTACAATGCTTTATATAATATACTATATTCTGTATTGTATACTTTTGATAAATAAAAAAAATAAATATAAATACGAATGTTAGAGAGAGCGCGCTTTAAACGGCCCGTTTAAAATAGAGCAAAAATCTCGTGGGGAACTTCTAAAATAGTATTGAAAGAAACACCGGGAATTTGTTCATTGATATAACTTCTAAAATAAGTGAAATGAACGTGTTTATAATAATTTTCGGAGTAAACTTTGCGATTTTTTTCTATCGAGGGAGTTTCATATAATTTGCGTTTCGGCGTGAGGAACGTCTAGATAATATATTATCTTAAAAATAACACATATTTTTTTTAGAGCTTAAAAACATCAAATGTTAAGAAATCGGTAGAAATTTGGGAGGCGGCGGCTTAAAATTATAATATTGAGTTGACTAAATTGGCAGGATGAAGATGACCTATTTGTCGTTGGTCTGTAATTGCTTTTTTTTAAATATTGTAAGTAAGTGTGTCTTTGTTGTATTGTTATCTATAATCGGCATTTCGACTGAGGTAACCGTAACATTAACATGACACGACATAATTATGGTTTTGCGATCAAAGAATAGATATTAATATGTGCAGTAGACACCTCTCCATTAGATGGATCTGGTAAATATATACATATATATACACTTGCAGTGGTATGCAATGACGAAACGTGTAGCAAGAATAATAATAGGTACCTTTCAACGTTTTCAATCAATTCACTTCAAGGAAAAGGCTACATCCCTACCTAATGGTGTTACAGTAGATTGTTTTTTAAATGGGACAAACATATTAAAAAAACCTGTAAAAGACTCAGATCAATTGCTAGCAGAATGTACACATTAAATTTTTTCCTATCAATTGATACACTTAAAATAATTTATATGTCACTAGCAGAATCAATAATAAGATATGGGTAAACAATATGGGGAAATACTATTGTAACCAACCTGAAACAAGTACAAGTTGTACAAAACGCAATTGTAAAATTATTAGTTGTCCCTAACATTTTCAAACAAAGACACAATACTCCGTTGATGTTTCAGAGTGCAAAAATTTTACCTGTGAAGGCAATACTATGGTATAAAATTATAATTCAGCATATATTTACCCCGCAGCATAAAGAGAAACTAGATCATAAATATAGCACTAGATTCACGCGTAACGACGGGTTAATAGTTCCGAAATTTAATAATAAGTACGGACAGAGAACGTTTGAATACAACATACCGAAGATATTTAATTTATTACCTGACAATATAAAGCAACATAATTCTATGAATAAGGTTAAATATATGGTGAAAAATTGGTTATTGGAAAAAGAATATTTATTTTGATACTTATGATAAAATTATGAAAAAATGTTTAAACTGTAGATAAAAGATGTAAATTATAACTTTAAATATATTTGTAAGTAATTATAAACACCTGCTGTCAAGCCAATTGCAATTGGCTTAGCGGGACTGGATTGTTGATTTATAAAATAAATAAAAAATAAAAAAAATAAAAAAATAAAAAAATAATAAAAAAAAACAAAACAAATCTGTTACTCCATTTCGGAAAAATGCTGAAAAATGTATGTACTTTCATTTGTTAAACCGTTTGAGTGCCAAAAAATGCATACAGTTTCTTAATACCATTATTTATAGATATTAACACTCCAATTAACAATGTTCACAGAATGCGTAAATCAAGGTTTAGTTGTTACTAGGTGGAGACGCTAATAGTGAAATAATAAAAATAATGATAAGCAAAATTTAACCCAAAACGTAGTAAGTATACAGTACAGAGAAAAAGAAGAAAGAAAGAAAAGAAATAATATGGAAGCGTAACATAGCAATTACATAACTTTTAATTTTTATTAGAACAACTCTCTCTTTAAAGATTGTTCCCGTCAATGAAGTATATATGATTGAAGAAGAAGATAATACTAAAATCTAAACGAAAATATGAAGGAGAACAGAAAAATAAAAATAAAACAAAAAAAAAATAAAACAACCGTTATCTTTGTATTTCTCTATTTCTTGTTCTCTTTCATATTTTCGTTTAGATTATCAGTGTTATCTTCTTCTTCAATGACACATAACTTTTAGTTCAAATACTTATTCTAATCATTGAAGACAATATTAGCGACTCTCAATCGAAAATTGAAACAGAAAAATGAGAAAAAGAACAGTCGCATTTAGGAACCCAGGACCTTAGACTGGAAGGGGCTCCGCTCTACCACTGAGCTAATTCGGCCCTTCTATAGTAGACATTCCAAAATAGAATCAAATACTTCTATTTGATTTTTTATAAAAAAAAACTCTATTTTTATAAATTTTGAAGATTATTCTCCCGTCAAAGATAATGGTCGCCATTATTTTATTCTATTTTTCTGTGTTTTGTTCTCTCATGTTTTCGTTTAGATTATTATTGTTATCTTCTTCTTCAATGATGTATGTACTTCTATTGGATTTAATTTCAATTATATTAGCTTATAGCTAGTAAAATTAGAACATGTTTTTTTTTTTAATATGCAAGGCTGTGCTAAGAATGGTGTCTGGTCATACAGCATCGAATAGAAAAATATTTTCAAATAGCAAACTTACATCTTCTTTTGACCTATCACATTATAAAATAAAGTGGATATTTCACACCTTGGTTTTTAAATACTTGCATTTATTTTTTTATAATCAGATATTAGTATACAAATCGGCGCCCTTGAGGTGATTTTTCACAAAAACGGCGCTACATAAATCATCCAAATATTATTATTATTAAATTAGTTATTACGGCACATGCATTATGGTAGTGCCTACGCAATGAGCATCTAAGTGTGGTACTGTATTTTAAGTTTTGAAAACAGCTTTAAAAAATTGATATTTTAAGATATGTATGGGCACTGATGTTTTAAAGTTACTTGTTAAAAATTAAAAATAAACAGTTTAACAATAAACAAATTATAAATTGGCAGGAACAAGTTAACCTATCTGTTGTTGATCTGTAATTGTTTATAAGAAAATGAGGGTAATTTTATTGTTTTGTTATAGGTACTTATAATAGGCATTTTTATTGACTGTGTGTCGATGTAAATAGTTTTCGGTGAATAAACCCGCAAAAATGATATCATTGGTTGGGTCATTCCTTGTTTGTACCGTTCAACTGCATCTGCGTCACAATAAAAAGTTGTTTTTTTTTGGTTATCTTATTTTCGTGTTTTCAAGAGAGCTCAGCAAAACTGCATCCATCGATCATCCTTTGTGCATTTTGTACGCTAAACCAGATCGACCTTAATGCACTCATAGACAAGCACGATTTTGGCATTAACAAAACATGTTTCACCAACACTTCCTCGCCCTCGTCTTAGTGATTATAAAATATAATTATATATTTTCGAATGTTTCGCAATGTCATAATATCGACTGTGGTTTTTAAACCATTCAAACTACTCGTATAAAATTAAATCTCTACAGGAGAGGATAAAAACGAATATTTATTTACCGATTCGTTAAACTAATTTAAAATCTTGAAAATTATGTTACATTTATATTTGACGGCTGGAGTGGTCTAGGGGTTAGGCTTTTGACTAACAATCCGAATTTCGTGGGATCGAATCCCGGCGTGGGCAAATAAATTTTATTGTTTCATTTGTTTTATTTCACAATTTATTCATTAAAAATAATTATAGTTTATTTGCATCAGGTTCCAGAGTGGAAGATACTCTCAGTATGGCCCTGATGTAAAACGTACCACGAATTAAAACGTTGCTTGAAATTGCTTGATTGATTGAGACAAGATCTGAGTAGCCAGGTTCTTCCTCACCTACCTCTTCCCATCTCCTTTCCCTCCTCACTACCTTCAGCCTCACAACATACCCCAATTGGGGATGCCATGGTCTCACTGGCTCTAGACGGGAGCAGCAGGGTCTCTTGTGAGATATTAACATTAAATATGTTTTTCAAAATGTCGGTGTGAAATATTTCGATTCTATTTATATCTAATATTAAAAAAAATTGAGGTTGAGTTATTTCATCTACGGTTAACTCGTATAACCTACAAATACAATTACGAATTAATTTAGTTTTAAAAATTCCTTAATCAGAATTTTTTTACCATGTTATGCTTTGAAAACTATTCCATATATGAAACCACTGAAATGTGACTTTCCCAAAAAATGTGGCTTGAAGAGTGTTTTACCAAACAGTCGAAAATACCTCCGAAAAATGCGTATATATCCGCGTGTGTGCGTGCTTGCCCACAAAAGTTAATAGAATGATTGTCATTGACAACGATGACAATGTACATAGACATTGGATTGGATGTCGGGAGATGGATTAAATTCCACTTCATTATACATTCATTCAAACAAGAAAACAAAAGTATTTTTAAAAGTATTAAAGTATTCAAATAAATGTATTTAAAAGAGATGCCATTCACTAAAGTACGGCGTTACGGTCAAGAAATAAATAATAAAAAAAACAGCTTCAAAAATTGGGTGCAGAGCATGCCGACTAGCTTTAAGAATGTTCATCATTTACTAGATATGATCCATTCGTGTAATTTAAATAAGTATATATTATCAAAGTTCGCAAACTAAAAGAAAATACGCCTGCAGACGTCCGTACGAAATAAATCTCGATACCATCCAATTAGGATTTGACGAGTTAGCGGTGTTCACTCGTTTTAGCTAGTCCTTGGGGAGGAAGGTTCAATCCTCGGTTAAGGCCACACTTCCCGGCGCAAAAAGAAGAAGATGGAGAGATATGAAATTACGAATGTTGGACAGAGCGCGCTAATATTTTCTTATTTAATTATGAAAATGCTTAATAAAACATGACTCGTTTAAAATAGAGCAAAAATCTCGTGGAACCTTCGATCAATAACTTGGTCGATGCGTGGAACGTATCTTAAGGCGGCACGGCGCTGAAAAAGAAGAAGATGGAGAGATATGTAATTACGAATGTTGGACAGAGCGCGCTAATATTTGAATTCGTAAAATAGCAGCGAAAATTGCGAAAAAGCTTAATAAAACATGACTCGTTTAAAATAGAGCAAAAATCTCGTGGAACGTATCTTAATTATCATTTAAAGAAACTTTGTGAATGTTTTTCACAAATATAACTTGTAAAATAAAAGAAATAGACTTGTTTAAAATAATTTTCGGAGCATACTTTGCGATTTTTTTCTATCGAGGGAATTTCATATAATTTGCGTTTCGGCGTGGAACGTATCTAGATATTATCTTCAAAAATAACATATATTTTTTTAAGAGCTTAAAAACTTCAAATGTTTAAGTGAGATATGTAAGAAATCGGTCGAATTCAGATAGCGGCGGCTTAAGAATGTTCATCAATTACTAGATACGAGCATTCGTGCAATTAAAGTAATTATATGTCATCAAGGTTTGCAAACTAAAAGAAAACATGTAATAGTCTGCAAACGTTCGAAATTAATCTCGGTACCATCTAATTAGGATTTGACAAGTGTTAGCGGTGTTCACTCGTTTTAGCAAGTTCTTGGGGAGGAAGGTTCAATCCTGTTAAACCTAATTTTTTTTTAAGTTAAAACTTTTTACTATGTGACTGGCGAGACTGGCTCTTAAAGCGCACAGCAGTTAAGAGCCAGTTCCTGGAGAGGAAGGTTCAATCTTCAGTAAAACCAAAAAAAAGGATATTTTTAGAAATTGGCTACTACTTACTAGTCGTCCCAACGGATGGCGATTTGTCGAAATAGATGAAGAACTTCGATTTTTACAGGTTGATTTTTTGATTTATGCAAATGGTTAACATAGACGAGGCGACGCGACGGAATATCAGTTTGATTTTCAAACAGCAAGTTGCAAGTCACCGTGTATTAATTTGTAATAATATTGATGCAGATTGTATTCATGCAGATTGATGCAGCTGTTGGCATTTTTACATATATTAAAAAAAAACTTGTGAAAAATAAACCCATGACGCACATCCCCCTACCATGAAAACCACTTGTATAATTTAATATTTTATTTTATTATATTATTTTTTTAATTAAGAAAAAAATGCTTGTAGGTACATGATAATGTTCTTAATGACACATATTACCTAATAAACTACCACCAGCGAGACGTCATCGTTCTAGAATCTTTTGTCTTTTTCGTTTTCAAACAAGATGCGTGAGAAGGAAGAGGACGCATGAGCTCGCTGGGACTAGACATAATAATTAAACATTTTAATTTTCAATCGGCGGATTTGAGATTAGTCGTAGAATCGTAGATCATCGTTTTGGATATAAAGAGTTTTCATAGAACGGAGGCATTTTTTTTAAATACTCATTTGTGCCTTTAGAACTTTCGCTTTGAATTCAATTTTCATTTTCAAAATTGGAAGTGTTTGTTTTGAGAATTCAGACAAGCGAAAAAATACCTACCCATAATTGGTTCCGAGACAACTTAACACAGCGACACCTCAACACACTTTTTCAAAACATAAGCCCCTAACCATCGAACACCTAACCTAACCTAACGAAACCTATTTAACCTACTACGCTTTTCATCACTCTTTATGACTGTATTTAACTTTCAAGGGTGTATGCCATTCTGTTGAGTTGGGTGACCAGACAACTCGGAATGAAACCAACTCAGTATCATCACAGATAAGTCATTTAGAGTGATAAAAAAATATATTTAAAAAAATGATTAAATAGGTTTTGTTAGGTTGGGGTTATCGGCTAATTTAAAATTAATTTTTTTCATAGCTTTTAATGGCTTTTCAAGGAGGTGTTGAGTTGACTTTATTCTCAGTTGGCATGGAACCGTTGAGTTGTCCGGTCATCCCTATATCTGTAATTAAAAGGTGTTAAGGAACTCACTTTAATTACTTTAACCAGTGATTCCTGACATTATTTGGAGCAAAAGATGTAAATAAAATTTTGGTCTCCAGAGACATTTAAAATTCTTTTTTTCAAAATTTTCTTCTTCAAAATCAAACAAAATAATTTTTTGTGGTTATACTGAACACGGTACGAATTAGCGCATCTATAACTATCCTATGATTTTTCACGGGTCAGCACTAGTTTAAAATATAATTTCTTTCATGATGTAGGTAACATTCTAAAATTTTAAAAATATATAACAATTTTTTCTCATTATTTTCAGTACATGCAATGAATTTATACCGCCGTTATTACACTCGTAGATGGTGTAATGGTCGGTAAATAATAAAATGTATATATGGTATCACAATTTGGAAATCGGATATTTGTACCGCCGCCCGGGAACCATTTACTTTAGGTGACTTAGCAGGGGTACCCGGGTTCACGGGGTGAGGTTTGTCTAGGTCTAGGCACCTACTGCGTGACGGGCCAGATCGGGAGAGACTCATTCAGAGAGACTTTTTGAACTCTCCGGTCAAACTCTCTCAATCGATCGTCTTGCACGGCAGTAGGGATTGATTCACACGTCAGTCATTATAGGGCACATTGAATCCCATACCTTTTTCCTTCCCAAAAAGACCCCCCACACAGCATCTACAAAGATGACAAAGGCCCTGAGGGAATTATTTTCCTAAGTGCTTCTTGTGTGGAGCTAATGTAACCTCAAGTGTTACTTTTTTTTCATTGTCAAGGTTTCAAATAATTGTCATAATTCGCGTGAGTAGTCGGTTTTTCTAGTTATTATTACGTATGGAATCACAATGAGACATTTGTTATGACTGTAATACAATTCCTTACAAGTAGTTCATGGTTATTCTGAGAATAAATGAGAAGAACGCACAAACAGCAACATAATTCCAGGAAGTAATTTAAAAACAATAATTTACACACTTATTCAAAAATCAGTCCATTGACCGTTAAAAAATAATCCTTTCGTACACAACTTAAATTTGGATTTTAGACCAAAATATTTATCCAAACCGAAATTATCTTTTTGAAGTGAATACCTCCTTAGCACCGCTGTGATTTGAAACTCGATGAAAAGGAAACGAGCGACACTAAAAAGAGGCTCACGCATCTATAGGATTTAGCCTGCAAATGAATGAGATAGGAATAAAATATTTATTTAATTCACAGGTACTCAGTTCCAATATAATGCGATAAATCCAGTCCCGCGCAAGTCTCCTTTGGTGTAGTGGTATAAAGCGCCTAACCAAGGATGGAATCAAGGAAAGCCAAAACAAAATATATATTATTTTTGTAAAATCAACATCCAATCTTCAAACCACTCCAAAATGAACAGGCAAAAGAAAACACAAAAGGAAGCAACTCCGAAGAAGAAAACACAAATACTCATAAGATAACCAAATGTATAGGAAAATTCGAACTGGAATTCGACGAAAAAAATATGGAAATAATCATCCTTCACATTGAAAAATAAAGTGCTTTTCATAGTCTCCCCACTCTTGTCTACTTTAGTTTTCTGAAGGTTTCACTTCTACCGCGTGTGAATTGCACACTCTTTTTTTTTCATCATAGGGTTAGCATACACCTAAAACGGATATGTTCTATTTTTTATTTGTGTTTTAAATTTTTAAATATGGGTAATTAAAGATTTAAAAGTTTTTTGATCTTAGAGACAACTTCGGCAATTATTTGTGAACTAAAGATAATTATTAAAAAAAAATAATGTTGCTTTATTTACTACGTAAATATATGCGAAAAATCAAATTACAAACAACGGATTTAAGTACCTATTTCGTATTTTTATTTAATTTTAATTATGTTAGATCAGTACGAATGGAGAGATTGTTATTTTTTAAAATTATAATTGACTCACAAAAAAATTGCAAACGTCCCTTCTAAAATCATTCATAATTAAATTTTTAATTACCAATATACCATAATTTCAAACAGAAACTAAAAAAAGAGCACATATTATATATTAACTCATTAAATGATTATGAAAATAATTATTCAGTTGGTTGGGTAATACAAATTAAAGTTTTGTTGAAAAAGGTCGAGCAGCTGAATAATGATTACATTTGAAAGATAAAAAGTCAAAATAAAATATTAGCAAAAAGGTTGCATCGGCCGGGAATCGAACCCGGGCCGCCCGCGTGGCAGGCGAGCATTCTACCACTGAACCACCGATGCTTGTGAGGATGTGCCAAATAATCAATTCAGCTCAATTTGAGATCGCCTGCGTCACGATAAGTGAATGTTCTCTTCTTCTTGGTAAATAAGTACTCGTAGCCACTGACGTTCTAATTGACGTTATAAAGATCTCACAAGTTCAGCAGTAAGAAGTCTGTTTCTGTGGTATGAAACTGAAAATCAAGCGGACTTCTTAAAAAAACTTATAAATTATGAAACGAATACAGTAAATATTTTGCTATGAAACAATTATAGTATAATAATTATTAAAAGGTTTTTCTCATTGATTTTATATTTTTGTGCATTTTTTAAACCCACGGGAAATTTATATTGTAGGTAGTTGATGTTGATTGTTTTGTAATTTATATACTAAGGGGGTATTTCACCATCCTCTTGATAGCTTATCCATTGGACAACGTATATTTTCGATGTTCGATTTATATATTTATAAAGTCCGAGTTAATTATTCGATCCTCGAATAGTTTATTATTTGGTACAAATAGTGGCTCTATATAGGTTAAGGTAGCCGATTTCACTGCATATTCCGAGTGTTTTTTTGTTAACATTCGTTATCCTATGGATAAGCTTTCAAGAGGGTGGTAAAATACCCCCTTAGCGTAATCTTAGTGATTCTTGAAATTCTTGTAGAAAAATAAACTTGAAGTAAAACGGGTAGCTGTCACTAAATAAAATACATGACGTTTTTGCGTTGGAGTTACCCTAACAAAATTATTATAAATGCATTTCTTGGCTTCTTGTTAGTAAGCCTTTACGGCAAGAAAACATAATTTACTATCGATAAGAGTAATAGAGACTAAAAAATTAATACCTTCAGCTATTGAGAATAATTTCGTATAACTTCTATAATAAAGACGAAATCGAAACACAATTCATTTTGTCGAGGAAACAGCAAAAGTTAATTCTTAAGTTTTCCTCGCTGTATGTAAATATCGTCGAAGTTGTAAATCGTTATTTTGGTCTAGATATTAAAAAAAAAAAAAAACAAATTAATCTGTGCTAGGCCAAGATTGTAAAAACACGGTTTAGTACAATAATAATTGACAGCTTTGATATAAAATACTAAAGGCGACTGAATAATAAGCCTTTGAGTCACCTAAAGAACATAAGCCTAAGTAAAAACACATTTTTTTAAAGTTTTGCATATAAACACCAAGAATTTGATGTTTGACATTCGACTACTCGGGAAACCTTGAAGGCTTCGAATAAGTTTAGTGTGATATTTTTATCGATGCTTGGAGGAAAAATAATATATTAAGCACTCCAAGCTCAAACCTATTCCAAAAAATTCGAATTTTTTTATTAAAAAATATAAGGTTAGTCAGATTTTAAATAGGCTTCCCTTTTAAAAGTTTTTTTGTTAATTCTGGACTGTGTAGTTCCAATATTTAATTTGAAGACGATAACACACGAAGTGAGCAAAAATTTTGATATTTTCATGTCGGTATTTCTGCACACAGAAGGCCTTGTGGAAAATAATTTCCATCAGAGGAAGTTCTGGGAAAGAAAAAGTATGAGGGGTGTGTAGGAATCTAGGGGTCAGTGTGTCCAGGGGAGACGGACGTGTGAATCCATCCCTCCCACCGATGTGCAAGACGATGGGTCGAGAGAGAGCAGCTGGAGGAGATCAAAGAATATCCCCACGCCGGCCTCTCCAACTTAGCCCAACTTACGCGTTAGGTAATGAGACACATCCGCCGTTAACACCCAGACAATCTGCAGCCTGTGAACCCTGGCACCTTGCTAAGTCACCAAACATAACGAAACACCTGGAGTGACACATTTCAGATGTATTGGTTTTCAAATAAATGGTTAAAAATAATGGTTTCAAATAAATTAAAATAAGAAGTGAAGAACTGTTATATAATAATAATTAGGATTTTTAAAATAACCCAAACTAAATACCACATCGTAAATGTCGTTTGAAGTTCTGCAATTTTTAACGTTAAATAACAGCAAACGGGTTACGTTTCGCGTATTTCAAAAACTCAAAGCGTGATATTTTACAATGATGAATGTGTCCAACCATAACAGAACGCAGTTAAATACATCGTTAGGGTACGAAAATATTAGGAAAATTAAGGTCGAACCTCGGTGAATATATTGATTGAAAAAGCGGTAAAACTGTAAGGCGTTTCTAATGTCATTTTTGGTGTTCCAATTTCATGAGGTATTGATTTTTAATGACTCCAAGTTAACAGTGTCACAGTCATTATTCCTCCAATGGAAAAACCTTTTTTGTTACCATAGATTAGTTAGAGAGTAGAAGCTTTATAATTTTACTGATGGAATGGTTTGATTTGCTAACAGACAATAATTAAGCAAATGACTTTAAGACTGTACATGTTGAACTGAAGATAGTGAGAACATTAAAATTAATTTCGATTGAATTCTTTCAGTACAATTAGTACAGATGATTAGGTATTGTGACACATTGGTTATATAATATTGGCCTTCAGCTGAGCCATGATTGCTTCTTCAGAATCGAATCACATTAATAATATTATATAATGAATTGTCAGTTTAGTTTTCCATTTAATGTTTAGATGGCTAGTAGCTACATTTCTTAATTATGGATTGTTACGCAAGCCTTATAATTTCTGGAAAATTACGTTAGTGAAAAGTTATTTAAATTCTTATCTACGCTTGTTGCATTAAGAAGAATATAAACGCTAGAAATATTTCGATTCTTGTACCTTCAAAATTTAAAATCGGGCATATTTGCACGACGCAAGTAAGCCAAAAAGTGGTTTTGATTTATTTTTTGCATAATTTTATAAGAATGAAAAAAAGTTAGAACATACAAAACCTCAAATATATTCTTAGCCATAAAGGGGTATTTTTAAAAATTGTTTCTTTTATTACTTCATAGTTAAGTCATGCAAAAACATTTTTTTAGTGGTTTACGCTTATATTTTTTGTTATGTAAATAATTATTAAATTGTAATTCCAATACATACAAAAGGTAGTAAAAGCTTCAATTTATCTGTAGCAAATGTTTTGATGTTCATAGTATAAACCGATTCGTCGTAAAGATTAATCTAAATAGGATTTCACGTACAGCTTCATCTTAAGGCGGTGCATCATTTCGCTTGTTTTGATTTGCACAAGAAAAAAACATCGCCCAAAGCGATATTATTGTGCGAAATTCATGCATAAATATTTATATGTTTTGCGATCATTTTCTAAAACATTTATTTTTCTACATTATTCAATAAAACCATAACCGAAAAGGGGTTTATAAGTAGGAGATTTTGAACTTTAAGGCAGTTTTTATGACTAATAATTTATTTTTTCTGGGATTATAAAAAAAAAATTCAAAAAAAATAATCGATTATTTATATTCGTATTAATGACGTATCTGACATGCTTCTAAGCGATCGTATTTTCAAACGAAAACACCTGATTTTGCATTGCTTCGTAGTGCTTTATCTTAAACCAGATCTATGATGAAAGATTCCACACGGTCATTAAAACATTTAAAAAATAAAGAATCTGAAATTAGTTTGAAAAAGGTGTACGTAAATAATTAATTCAAATTCCACATTTATACGGAATATCTTTGGAATGTTTATGAAGCAGGAAAAAAACAAGTTGTTACTTTTTACCACACGTCAATGAATAAGCACTGCACTGCAGGTGCAAATAAGGTCACAAAAGATCGTATATTTTAATTATAAGATGAAAGACATGTCATTAAAACATATGGTGATTTGCAAGGACTTAGGAATTGTGTATGACGCTCGCTTAACATTTCATGCTAGTATTGAAAAGATCTGTAAATCAGCTACAAATGTGGTTGGTTTTTGTCATACACAATTCAAAGAAGAAACCAACCTTACAGTTTATAAGCCTGCTTTACTTTAGCTTAGTGCATAGCATTTTCGAGATTGGATCTCAGATATGGGGACCTGGGGACATCGTCTAAGTACTAATGGTTGAAAAATAATAATATATAATAATAAAAATGTTAATGTATAAACATCTGAAAACCAATATATGTTTAAACATCTCAACAACTAAAATAACGTTTTTGGCCACATTTTGGTCAATTTGCAAACACCCTCGAGTGCCTGCCTGCCAAATGGGGACAATTTGAAGGCTTATTTTTAAATATTTTTAAGGATTTTTTTTTTAATTTCCTTGTATTGCGATCTACGAATAATCACAAAGCAAACTTAGCAGTATCACAGTTTAACAAGAGATGTCTCTCATCTCTTCGGAATTATTTGTTGTTGACATTGAATTTCCGCGAACTGAAATGAAAGAAATATGTTTTTCTAACAAATCATTGATCATATGATTACATATAAAAAAATGCATGATCGAATTCAAATTTATATCCGTGATAATCAACTAGGCCGTAGACAACACATGTGTGATATTTTCCGAGTGGGTACGAGTGGGTACGACGGCAATTTTAAAGTAAATAATACACAGAATTCACGCGTCTAAAAACATGGGATGAACGGTCAAATACAGGTGCTTATTCAATAGCTTTCTAATACTTTAAGCAGTTAATATGTCTCCTTATTAAAATTCGGAGGTATGATTTTTCGAATGAGGGCGGTAAATTTCCAAAACCGAACGCTTAAAAATTTTCTAGCGCTCAAGGCTGAAATTGATCGTACAGCAGAACACTCTGGTGGTTAATACATTATGATATACCTATAGTTAACGCCACCATACATCCCGTTTTGAACGGGAGAGTCCTGTTTTTCGGTAGATTGGATATTCTGTGCAAGTTTCAGCATCAAGGATATTGACAACTGAAGTTTATCGTAATAAAGAGATGTGCCAAAAATTTCATTCCTCTGCTGATAAGAATATAATGATATTTTTATTTTTATTTGTTTATCTCAAAAATGGTACATTTAAAGTAGTACTGGTCTTCCATTAAAAGCATTTGCTTGTGGATGGAAGAAGAGTTTACATTCCATATTTATTAATACATTTAAACAGTCACTTGCGTTACATAAGTCATTAGTGCAGTTAATACAAACACATCGCAATTTTTAACTAAAAGACATCCATGCATTCCATAAAAGTAAAAACAAGTATAATTTTTAGTGTTACATTCATGTGGAAATAGGGGAAGCAGTCTTCCCGTTGCTGATTTCTTTAAAATGATTTTTGATAGAGTTCGATAATTTTATTTTGTTATTAATGATTCTGATTTCTATGGGTAGGTTGAATATATCATATCATCAATATCATCAATAAGAAAGCACAGTCATCATTCGTCATCAGTCTTCAAGCGTTATAATTAATTATACATATACATTTTATAAAATATTACATTTAAGGTCAATACTGGTCATGTAAACCTAATCAGAAAAAAATATGCCTAATGTACGATTTTTACTCTGGTTGTTTATTATAATATGTTTTGGATAAAATACTTATTTTTTCATTGCAAGATTTTTTACGATTTTTTTTTTTAAATTTTATTCATTTGTTCTAATAATTGTTAATAATACAGCTCAATTCAGAAAGGATTTTTTATTATAATTATTAGTACACTGTAATGATATCTTCGTGAATCCACCAGGACTGCAAAATATTGATGGCTAGGTTAGGTTAGTTACTTAATTGATAAAGTCCACTGTCAATCACTGATTCCTTCGAATAGATTCCAATGAGAGAATAATAATATACAATGAAATAAATATTAGAGGTAACATTTTTCCCATGTCTAAGGTAGAGCTTCAACATTCGTGTTCCTTGCGAAAAACTAGACCAAGGTATTCGTTTACGATCTGAATATTACGACTTCATAACACCATTGCGCAAGCTTAAAGCTAATGGTACGTTATAATTTATTCGTGAATAACAATTAATAATAAAAATGGTTCATGATTCATGATAAATGCTTTTACCTTTATTTTGCTTCTTTACTGGTTAATTTAAAACATTTCCATCGACTGCCTGTATTTCACGGGGTTTTATGCATAAAATCAAATTAAAAGCTTTGATGCACCACGTCGTGTTAAATCGAGATCAGGCCGCTAACAATAATACTCCTTATGTAGATAGCGATAAGGTTTAAATTCACGTTTAACACCAGCCGCCTGTTTTGATTTACTGACAAAAAAAACACCTCCAAAAAGCGCGTTTTATTTTATTTTGCGAAGCCCAGGCACAGGTTTTTTAATATTTTACGACCATTTTCTAAAAAAAGTCATTTTCACCGTTATACAATAAAACCGTAACCAAAAAGACAAATGTAAGTAGGAGATTATTAACTTTAAAGCAGTTTTTATATGCCTGATGCTTTATTTTTTCTGGGCTTATAAAAAGACTAATCAAAAAAATACTCTATCGTTTCAGGGGCAAATGTGTGTTCTCATCGCAATATTTAATTAAAGCATCTAAAATATTTCTAAGCAATCTAATTTGCATACCAAAATCACACGATTTTGCATTGCTTTATAATGCATTACCTCAAAAATGTAATGTTTGCATATTCGTAGAATATTGCTACTACAAATTACTTCAAATACATGGCTTGTAACTCTTGTCGTGTTTAGTTATTCTGAAGCAAAACATCAAGCACTATCAAAGAAAATTTATTGAAATAAGGCTGAAAATGCTCAAGAAATCAGAAAAATTTATTAATCCTGCATAAAATTTATTTTTAATTAAAATATGTAGTAGGTACTTAGTAAATAAACCGAGCGGACATTAAAATTAAAAACAAAAACATACTAACAAGTTATGTTGTAAAAATGTCACTTATGCGTGCTTTATATCGTAAGCACTAGAGCAGTTCCAATTTTGAAAATGACATTTAAAATAATTTTCCGTTAAAAATATTTTTTGTAGGTAGGTACTTCATGGATTGTCCGAATTCTCACGAAATCACTCACTTTGAAAATGTCACAAAGTCAAAGCAAATTCGTATTCCCAAGTTCATTGAACCAGAGTTTAAGATAAAATCGAGAAAAAAAAGTAAGTTGAAGATAACGTTCATAATACATTTTCCTAATAAAAGATGTGAGTGTTTCTTTTTTTTTCGTTATCAGTAATTATTTTAGTTCGAACAAAATGTAAGGTGAGCTATTTTTAAACTTTCTTACGTTTGCGTTCATAATTTAAATAATTTAAAAATTACATGTTTATTTCCAATTATAAAATTAAAAAGCGTATTATTTCAACACCTTTCAAAAACAGCTTTTAGTTTTCGGAGGCGCTCAGAAATTTTCCAATTTATTTGGATATTATTGCAAACGGAAATATTTTGACCTTCCAACAAAATAGACCCGAGGCCTGATAGATAGATCACTTAGCATAACGTGGGTGGAAATTAAAACTAGCAATGTATGCAGATCGCATTTCTTTATTTCCATTTATTAATCTTGTTTTTGGATTTAAAAATACCTACTAGTATTTTTTTTTAAGTAGTGCTTCCACAGACAAAAATCTATATATCTTCTATTAATATAAAGATAAAAGTCTGTTGCGAGTGGCGTGGATTTGATTTTTATAATATTATTTATAAATTTTATTAATATTTATTCCGCGGATGATGAAATTTCGCATATTTGACCTTCAAAACAAAAATTAGGTCACCGTCTACATTAGATTTCGAAAACTCTGCCTAAAGCCAGGCCACGCCGGGGACTTCAGCCAGCAAGTATTGAATAAAATTAATTCCTCCCGAGTTAAAAAATTGTGAAATTTTGAAATTGTGAAATTTGAAATTTTCCATTACCTGCACCACCTGTGATTTGACGATAAAAGCTTATTTCAATACCTTTCGGCTACCTGTATATAACTTACTTTATTGCCACCACACTACAGGTAGATCAGGACGGTAAGCTACAAGCATGTTCTCCTTGAATTCACATGATACACAATATATAGAATGAATCTTTGCAAAAAAACCAACAGATGTCGTTGAGATTATAATAAAAATGTATTTAATTATGTGAATATCTTTACGTATTTTTATTGCGAGCATTAATTTTATTATTCTTCCTAACAGAACAAGAAAAAATTATGTTCATGATTTTCATTTATTTCTTAAGATGAAAATAAGGAATAATTTTTTTATGTGAATACCTCACAAAAGTCTCAACTGCTACCGTCTGGAGCCAGTGAGACTACGACATCCCCAATTGGGGTATGTTGTGAGGCTGAAGGAAGTAGAGAGGGGAAGGATTTGGGGAAGAGGAAGGTGGAGAAGTACCTGGCTATTCAGATCTGAAAGGCTATTTCCTAAAATTTGTGATAAGAGACCGTTCTCCCGCGAGAAGTGCTGTCAGATTTGTATGATTTTCTACAGCCGTTAGATGAATAAATAATCATGCATACTTGCAGGAATTCGTGTTTAAAACGACCCAAACTAAAATACGTGACAGCTCACGGCTGAAATTTTGACATCGGCCGATAGAAAAAGCAAATAACAGCCGTAGAAAATCACACAAATCTGACAGCACTTCTCGCGGGAGAACGATCTCTTATCACACATTTTAGGGAATAATCTTTCTGATCACCAAAAAAGGCTAAAGCCATTTCAAGCAACGTTTCAATTATAAATGGTGGTCCTCCACCAGGGCCATACTGAGAGTATCTTCCACTCTATATATAGATTTGTCGGAAAACGGACTATTCAGATGCAGTACTTTACTTAAGCATACAAAACTTGTATAATAAGTATTAAGAATTAAGAAGCCCTCTCACCGTGGAAGCATTTAAGGTTATACTCAAATTCATTATCTGCTCTTTCATAGATGGCGCTAGTTTAATTATTTTAAGAAAAAACATTTTTTGCAAGCTTTAAAATATAACGATGAAATAATTGTTTGCGCCCGTACATACGCAACAATAATATGAATAAATAGTTTTGTGCTATATAAATTCAATTCTTTCAAGAAAGGCACAAAAATACGATTATGTATCCCTCAGGATAAGACCCTTAACAAAGTGAAAAATTTAATTAAATTTAAAAAAATATTATGCAACGGGCCGCAGTAGATTCTCGAGCAGATTTTTATGGTTCCCCTTGGTAAATAAATGTTTTGGTTTGTATTTCAGATCCTGCGGCAGATGATGTCTTCGCGGTTTCGGCGGCATGGATAGCCGCAGGACGGTCGGCATTGTAATTTTGTAAATATGTCGCTGTTTAAAAAAAATGGTGGCCGCGCAACTCCGAATGAAATCAACTCGGAACCTCCATTGAAAAGTCATTAAAAGTGATTTAAAAAATATATTAATAATTGGTTGAATAGGTTATGTTAGGTTAGGTTATAGGCTATTTTTAAATATTTTTTCCGTAGTTTTTCACGACTTTTCAAAGAGGTGTTGAGTTCAGTTGATTCTGAGTTGGCATGGAACCAAAAAAATGACTGGTTGTCTCCCAGAAGCAAATCGCGGTTTCAGTTTTGAAAACTGGGACGAGATTATGTTGGCCTCGCGGCTTTCTCAAGTGTATTAGACCGACCTAGAAGATCGAGAGCATAACTATAAAATGTAGGTGCGCCGGTGACATTGCTCTACTTTTAAACCGAATAACAAATGGAATACCATAACTGGAAGAAATGGTGTCCAGTGGATTTGTTGTTTTTTTACTATGGTAACATTGCAGCATCCGCCTGACTCGTAAAAATGAAAATAAAAATACTATGTGTCAGCGCAGAATTGTGGTTAATAAAATGTATCGATCAATGCTTAAGCCTCGATTACATTGAGCGAGTTTACTAGCAGATTTGCCTTGCACATTTTTATATGCGTCTGTAGTAAGGCCACGGCCTCATTGCCAATGTTTACAGTAATGTGTAAGCAAATGTTCATGTTTTCGGTCGGAGGAGACCGACTTTAGAAATACGCATGTTTACATAAATTTTATATATACATAAATTATAATATAATATTACTTAAATAGAAACTTATTCCCAGTGAAATGTTGCTAGATTTTTTTTTATTATTATATTGATTGATCTATGCACCCTTGTTTCTTGTTTCCTAATTTTAAACCCTTTGTGTTTTTTGCGTGATTTAGGCAACATTGTAAGTTGCGCCAAATGTAAATAATATCACTTTTAAATTTATTTAGATTTCGTTATAATTATTCCTAATAAGTTTTAATTTCGCAATCTGCTAGGCCAAAAAATAAGTGATAATCACACAGTAGGGTGTTTTTAATAATTTAAAATACATAACATTTGTAAAATGTACAAAATACGTAACGTTCCTCTAAACACATCCGTGTACGAAGGAACCCAGAAAGGTTATCCTGAAAAATAGAAACAGATTTTCCAAAAATTTCCACAAAAACTTGTACTCGATTCGTTTTACAACATGCAACCATTCTAACAATAGTATTTATACGTACAAATACTATCTATGATGAATCAGATTGGTAAGATTGATGTCATTCTTAGTTATGACTTATGAGTTATGGTTATGAGTTATGATTCACCATAAAAACATAACCCGTGATAATTCTGACCTCGCAAAAAATACTTAGGATATAATTAAAGAAGCCAAAGAGCCAAAATACATTAAAACGTTTTAAAAGAAAATATGTAGGTACCAACGTAAAACTCTTTCGGACTACATTTCCTAAGGTTGTTAATCAATATACTATCTTTATTATAACAAAATTCAATGAAAAGATGCGGGGTTAACAAAAAATGCCATTATTTACAAAACTCAAAGTCATGCGTAAACAATAGGTGTCGACAGGAGAAGGTACGATAAACTAGAAAACTTAAACTTACATTTATTTTCCTTCCCTTATTTAACTTAGTCTTATAACTTTTAAGTGCAGTGCACAACGCGACCACTCACAAAACACACGACACGATAAAACTAACGGCGTTATGTTATAAACTTTATAGTTGTTATAAATAATGAGATTATGTTGTTATTTTCACCGGTTGATAACAAGATACGTCACGCTTCCTCCAAAGATGGCGCTAACTGACTAAAGTTAATCAACAGGTGTTTCTAGCAAACTGGTAGATACAAGACGGTTAAATGCACACCGTAATTTAAAGGGTTCAATCATTACAATCGTACATGAAACTAAGTTCAATGAAACAAATGGACCTTTTTAGCTGAGCTGTTAAAACTGTTCGGTTTTCTTTGATTAGTTCATAATTCCACCGGCAGGTGCGCATAATCGCTTGAGGCATTTAATATTTTAATCTTGTCGGCAAATAGGCTACGTTTTAGAACCTGAGTAAAAATAGACTGACTAATTCAATTAGTAGTGTGAGGTTTAAGGTAATACGGATGTTTTTTTTATAGGGAGCCCGTGATATCCTTAAATTCAATGGTTACTGCGTTGTTTTCTGTGCATCATGAGGTCACATAGGGGGCATTTTTAAATAACAAGAGGGCGTGGCATTTTGTTAGGCATCAACAATTATTACCGCGGCCATTTTGGCGGTAATTTTCAAATTTAACTCTGATGTAATATTTTGTTTTCAATGATTTAGCCCAGAAGTCACGATTCACACATGAAAAAATAATTATTTAATTGGTAAACTAAACTTCAAAATAAAATAACAATGTTAGATGGATATCGTAAAAAAACTCAAGGACGGTCGTGGTACAATATAAGAAAAGTGGAATCATTTAATTTAATGTATATAATTACAAAATTTAATTGATTTTATACAAATAGTAACATTTCATGAATATGAAGAAGTGCATACAGTGAACACAATACTTACAATAATAAAAGTTTATCTTGATATTATCACGGATGAAAGGTATCCAATTCATTTTATTTCAATCGTATAAACATTCAATTTTATTAGGTACTTGTAATTTTTATTATTGATAGGAATATTCCATCATTTATTGGTTTGAGATGATCATAAAATGATGTCATAAATTTTTTGTCATATTTACACATAAAAAATGTTAGGTAAGGTTAGCCAAAAAACTAAATGTACAAAACTTAAAAAATTCGATTTGGGAAACGGGTATGGGTACAAACTAATATTGGATAACCAAGACTTCTGCCACAGGTCACCCCAAGTCTCGTTACGTTTAGTGACTTAGTAGGGGTATCTGGGTTCATCAGGGGCTTGGGGGCCCTTTGACCTGCTGGTCTCTCTCGGCCCATAGTCCTGCACCGCAGCGGGATGGATTGATTTATACGTTCGTCACACCTGGACACACTGACTACTAAATTCCTACCAATTCTTCATACCTTTTTCCTTCCCAAAACTTCTTCTTCTCCCTTCCCTTAAAAAGACCCTCCGTACAGCATTCCCGACGATGACATAGCCCTCTGGAAAATGATTTTCCTCTGGGCCTCCTGTGTGGGGTTAATGTAAAATAAAAACTTTTTAAAATTTGAGTACCGCACAAGAGTCCCAACTGCTCCACTTTAGAGCCAGTGAGACTATAGCACCCCCAATAGGGGTATGTTGTGAGGCTGAAGGTAGTGGGTTGAGGAAGGAGTTGGGGAAGTGGCAGGTGGGGAAGCGGTATCAACGATTTAAAATCAGTCAACTTGCAAACGCATATTATTAAATTTATTTAGAGTGGCGGAAGAATGGATTTTGTATGTCTTTTTCCAAAAAAAATATTCTTTGATAAGTGATACATTTAAAGTTCAGGTTTGAAGGTATCTTATTTAACGATACTGTACCGATTTGATATATAAAACTGATATCGCCATTATTTACAAAGGACACTGCGACTCGTAAGCCCCAAACAGGCCAAATAAAATTGATTATGTATGATGTTCAACAAAGTTTGTTCAATTTCACCAGAAATAACGGAGAATTTACCTTTTTCGGACACGTAGACACACCCACAACACAATTCCATCTGTTCATATTTTCAGCGTATTACGATTATTCTGTTAGCAATCCCATCAAATTTTTATTATATTTTTTTTCTAAAACTATTTACTTTAATAATATATTATATAATAACGTAAGTCTATAAGTATCCAATAATCCCACACATAATGGGTCTTCCCGAGCTGCCGTTGAGGGCGCTCTCTTCAGAACCGGCCCTGCCCAGATCGTCCTCGTTCTCCGTGAGCACGATGGACCGGCCCACCACGCTGCGGGGGCCAGTCAGGGAGATGAGGTTGTCCACTACCCTTATCCTGGCGACACCGTCCTCTCCAGCCCTGATGTTGCCGAGGTCACCGAGATGGCGCTGGTTGTCTCTTGGTCCTCCGTGACGGTGCTGTAAGTATACATGAAAGGTTAAATATTTTTGAGGAAAGTTGAAGAATTTCATTTTTACAACCTCTTTGGTAGAGCGGTAAGACCTTTTCATCTAATTTGGTCCTCCGGAACGCGGTTCAAGACCTGCCTCGGTCCTAGTAAAATGTACCGACCTACATCATTATTTTCACAAGCACCTTATAATCGTTGTGAAAATATTTATTACGTGTATTAATTATAAAATATAATCGCAGTGAGTTACAAACCTATACGTATGTATAAATAAGACTGTCTGTGCCTTTGATTTTTATACAAATCTATAGTTTTATTAAGAGATTGATGAAATCAAAATAAGAAGATGTCAATATGAAATTTCTTAAAACCACTCCCACCCCCTCTTTTCAACCCCTAAAAGCAGAATATTGATAGGTCCTGGTGAAATTTTGCACCCTTGTAGTTCAAAATAAGAGGAACATTACTCTTTATAGATATAGATACTTTCACAAAATTAGTTTAACCAAGGCGACGCCGGGGATTTCGGCTAGTCTTATATTTAAAAATCAATTTTTGTTTGTTCGTATTTTAGCGCCGCCATACCGTTCATACGATTGCGATGAAACTTAGGTGATTTGTTGTGCGCACACCCGCGAAGGTTATAGGCTATATATAATGGTAAGCTCTGGCGTTATTAATTTGTGTACGAAAATGAGTGTGTTTTATATATTTTAGCGGCAGGGAGGAAAGGCATGAGGGGAGGAATCATGAAGGAGATGGGGTTAGCTGGAGGGATGACTAGGGAGGGAAAGGCATGAAAGGTGGAAGGAGAACGCGCGGGGAAGGGGACCCGCGGGGGAACGGGGACACATGAGAAAGGAAATGCAGGGAGAAACAACATATTTCTTTGCATTGCAACGCATGCCGGGTACCAGCTAGTAAAATATAAATTAACTGAGCGTCATAGTTATTCACTTTCAACTATTTTACGCTCTAAATCGGCTCCGCGCCTTATAAAATTTCTAAAATTGGAGATTCCATAATAATGATGAAATTAAAAATTTAAAAAAAAGCTAAATAGCCGAAAAAATAATTATCTGGTAGAAAAATAATTTGTCAGAATACGAAAAAATAACATTGGTAGGTATTCTGTCCATAAAGTACAGAACTGAAAATAACCTTGTAGGAATTGTGTCTTAGCAGAATTAAATACCTAAATGAAAAACTGAACTAAAAAGTCTTTCAGATTAACACCATCATCATCGTCGAGGATGAAGCCTAACGACTGGATTAATAAGGCCTCTTAGTGGAAAACAAAATTATAAGTCACTACAAAAAAAGCGAGAAGCCTTATGCTACTGAAATAAATCTGTGTAAAGTGTATTTTAAGACAATTTTTTTTTCCATCTTTGATTCAAACTTGGTAGTTCCTCGGGAAATATTTGTATCAACAGCGAAAGATTCGTATCAACTTTCAGCGCCATTAAACCGGAAGCTTAATGTGTTTAATTGGTTTAATCTGTGGTTTAATAATTTATTCACAATAAATTATTGCTTCCATAATTTTCTTCTCACTAATGTCCAATTAAACATATCCGTAAGCTGACTCGAGTAAGAACGAGATAATGTTGATTAATAACGACAAGTTAAGATTCCGACATCCTTAGTTACTTGGATGATAATATTTATTCAGAATATACGTGTGTTAAGGAGCGTACTTAACTTACTTTAACCAGTGATTCCTGACATTATTTGGAGTAAAAAATGTAAACGAAATGTTGGTTTCCGGTGAATTTTTTGATATCTTGTTTTTTTTATTTGTTTCTTCAAAATCAAACAAAAAAAAATTTCCACATGTCGACACTTGTCACCCAGCCGAGTGACCGACCAACCTCTCACTTTGCCCCCGACTGTTCAACACTTATTTTTTTATGTTTTTGTAAAATAAAAACATCAAATACCACCAAAATTTCTTTTACATTTTTTACTCGAAATAATGTCGCCGCCGCTATCCGAATTTCTACCGATTTCTTGCATACCTCCCTTGAACATTTAAAGTTTTTAAGCTCTTAAAAAATATCTATACAATTCTCACGCCGAAACGCAAATTATATGAAATTCCCTCGACTGAAAAAAATCGCAAAGTATGCTCCGAAAATTTTTATTTTCAAGCCTGTCTCTATTATTTAACAAGTTATATGTATGAAAAAATTCACAGTGTTTCTTTGAACGTTGTTTTAGACGACCCCACGAGATTTTTGCTCTGTTCTAACTGAGTCGTGTTTTATTAAACATTTTCACAATTTTCGCTTCACTTTTATCGTTTGAAATATTAGCGCGCTCTCTCCGACATTCGTAATTTCATATCTCTCCATCTTCTTTTTTTCGTGCTCGGATAAGGAAGTCAAGTACGTCCCTTAACACCCTCAAGTACGTCCCTTAACACCCAGTATAGGCTTCTTCAGCTAATGTCGCCTGGAGAAGATTGAATATTATAGTTTGAAATATTAAAAATAAAATATTTTTATTAATATTCATGATGACTTATGAGGCTTTCACCAGAATAGAGGTTATAAAAAAATTGTGATTGACAATACAGATTATGAAGGTATTTGGTACTGAATCGGTAGGTTGTGGTTTCTATTACCGTGTTGCAAAAATGAGGCGCTTACTGTGCCGTTCGGAGACCAGTGTGCCTGAATAAGACCTGGTTCTTATGAAGGGTTTCTATTAAGGGTATGTATTTGTAATTTTAACAAAAATACAAAATATCTATTATTTCATACTTCGGTAAAGACCCACCTACAATATACCAATATAACAGTGACGAAGGTTGAGTAAAGTAATATTTTCTATGGTTCCATGACAGTTGATCCACGGATAGTTGGTCCTCAGACGTACTTATATACAATATGCAGAAGGTTTAGGGAAATACAGGGTAAATGTGAATATAACTAATTGTCCCTTCCCAAAAGAGTGCGCAGAGAGGATGTGCCGTCGAGTAACTAAAGTATAAAACAAATTTTCATTCAAATGCGTAAAGGATAAAACTACTTGTCTACAAGTAAAAAAATCGGTACTGTAAAAAAATTCGTTTGATATCTATACCAACTTATTTTTTTGAAGACGATTTTAGGTTTGAAATTAGTAAAATATTCACTCAAACAATTTTTTATAATAATTATAATTTCAGAGGGCCAGCATCGGGTCACAATTTTTTATTACCTCCTCTCTGAATGGGTCATCGAAAACGAATGGTATTTATATTATGAAGAAACGTTTTCAGCGACAATATTAAGCACATTTTACTACCTCCCGTGGGTTTCAAATCGTTTAAGTATAAATAATTAAATAAATCTTTAAATAATCATCGTTTACTCGTTTTGCGCAAATTAAGCACATTTTTTGTTTAACATCAAAAACCGGATGGCTTATCCGGTGCAAATTTAATGAGCTATAAAAGTAAATAAGCTTCTGTTTAATTTTTTTAAATTATTTTTTTTTTATTAATTACAACAACACTGTACTTATGGATGTTACTTAAAAAGTAGTAGGATTTAAATAGGCCAGAGAGAGGCCCCATAGAACAAACCATAAATTTCTGCAATAACTTGAAAAGTGTGTTTTGTACTAAATGACTTTATGCAAATAAGAATTTTTAGTAAGTTGAACTCGAAACCTCTGTTAAACAAGGGGGTGTAAATTTAAAAAAAACTCGTTCTCCAAATACAATAAAATGTTTAATTCTTTTTAATGTATGAATCAGCTTTAGTATAATTTAAAATGAGTTAAAATAATCGGAAAAAAATAGCTCTTCTTAGTTATTTTATCTTTTAGGTACCAGTGTTCGTAAGTTTTTGCTTTAAATTGCTTTGAAGAACTCAAGAGATTGGCAGAATATATAATATGTATGAGTATTATAATATATTTTCACAGGGAATATTGACTTCTGAAAACGAAACTGGGGTAGTATAAAGAATGGAAAATAATGTGTGTGGTTTTCCCATGTGGGCAACCTGAATTCACATCCTTTTGGTAAAGCTAATACAGTACCAATGATATTATGCGAATATCGCACAAGAGTCCCAACTGCTCAGAGCCAGTGGGACTATAGATCTCCAATTGGGTACGCGGATAGCCTGAATTCTGATCCCTTCCCGATATATGCTAATATGGTTCATACGATATTATGCGAATATCGCGAAAGTGTCCCAACATTCGGAGCAAGTGGAACTTTAGCATCCCCAATTTGGGTATGTTGTGAGGCTCAAGGTAATAGGGAGTGGCAAGATGAAGGTTGTGAACCTATCTGGCTATTCAGATCTGGGTACTCCGAAGCACGGCAAAAGGGAATGAAAGTGACGATGATGACGAAAATATTGTATGGAACTCTGATTGTACTCTTAGACAGTGACGAAAATGATAGTAGTGACCACGAAACTATGATTGTACTCTTAGACAGTGACGAAAATGATGGTAGTGACCACGAAACTATGATTTTACTCTTAGACAGTGACGAAAATGATGGTAGTGACCACGAAACTATGATTGTACTCTTAGACAGTGACGAAAATGATGGTAGTGACCACGAAACTATGATTGTACTCTTAGACAGTGACGAAAATGATGGTAGTGACCACGAAACTATGATTGTACTCTTAGACAGTGACGAAAATGATGGTAGTGACCACGAAACTATGATTGTACTCTTAGATAGTGGCGAAAATGATAGTAGTGACCATGGAACTATGATTGTACTCATAGAGAGTGATGAAAACGAAGATGATCATAAAAATGAAGATGATTACAAAAATCTGTAATTACCAGGAATGGGTTAAAATGCTGTCCAGTAGAATCGCACCCCCTCCTCAGGTCCCCCCTCTGCGTGATGTGCAGCCCGTGGGCCCCTGCTGAGAGGCCCGTCACATTGCCCTCTATGACCACAGGGCCCCCGGGGCCGAATTGCGACAGGGTGAGCTCGCCGCCCGTGCCTTCCGCATCGCCTCCTACCACGACCAGAGCCTGGAGGGGCGGTCTAGAAGCCTCCTGAAACAGAAAATGTTTTTAAGGTCACTGGCAACTCAAGTCATTACCTCTCATTTAAACAAAATAACCCACTGATCTCAAAATTAAAATTGCATATAGGTATATTATTATTATACCTATGAAATTCTGTGTTAACATAGTGAAGAATAACAATATTTAAATAAAATATAAAGCACAGTTCAGAAATTGCTCACATTTATTTAATACTAGTTTAATACCTAGCGTTGCTCGGGCTTTAGATCACGTCTCTAATTTTAGATCTGAATATATTTAACTCATTCACATCTAAAAGTAGTGTAACTAAACTCACCTTTCTTCCTTTCTAGCTACTGTTAAATACAAATTTATGTTAAATTAAATTAAAGCAATTCACTTTGTAAAATACCATTTAATCAAATTTACGTCATTAAGTACCTCAACAACAGTGCTTCTTCGATTTTATTTTATTTTTCTTTAAGAACGAAAAATGCTTTTTAAAATATGGTTTACAGTGTTCTATAATTTAAAAATAAATTTCTTGAACTCTTATGACATATTTCTTGTTAGAAGAGCCTATGAAACAATTTTCAATTGGAAATATTGATAAAAAGTGCTCGTTTTTGGAACACAGGCCCAAATCGCCTGATGCCCAGAAAGTTGAAAATATTTGCTTAAAAATAACTTAAGTCATTTAAGTTTAATTTAAATAGAAATGTATAGCAAAAGAAAATTCAAACACTTTTCAAAAATAAATAAAGAATGGCTTAACACTTCCATACAATTAGTGTCGGTTTGGATATCTGTCTTTGCAAGAGTGGTGCATTAACTTTTTTTTCACAAATTCATCATAAAAAATTGTCTTTGAAGAATTTAATGTGTGATAAAATTTTAAATCTTGCCCCCAAACTTCTATTGCAAACAAAAAATTCTATTGCATCCTGATGTGGTCAAGTGAATATAACATACCGTAAATAATTAATTAAACTGAACGAAAAAATTCAGTCTTCTAGTTTGCCAAATAACTCCAGGAACTGTCTGGCCCCTATTCACAACTTTTAATTACCTGTTTAACATAATCTTGCCTTCGATTTGTGTGTTTTTTTAACAAGATAATCGAGAGAATACCGCAATTTCCAGGCCATCGGCCGCCTGGAATCTTCCACTGCAATAAATTAACGTTTCCTACCTGCATCTATAAAACTTATAATTTATGAAACATACCTGTAATACGGCTGAAACATCATAATAACATGTAGATATAAAATTCCAGTTGGTATGTGTGAGGCAGACTCTGGTACATTCAGATCTCAAATACTTAGCGCTTTAATAAATTGCATAAAAGATAGACTACACTTATAGACTAATGATTTAACCCTAGAACACTAGCCTTCGTCGATTCGACTACACTGAAAAATTATTAGTGTCGATTTTTTCACGTATTGAAAAACTAATGTTATTTAAATATTTGTTATCTTTTTTTACATTTTCTCTACACACATGGCCCTGAGGAAAATAATTTTCCGCAGGGCCTATTTAATCTTAGAGGATGCTGTGTGGAGGGTTATTTTAAGGAAAGGAAGGAGAGGAAGTCCTGGGAAGGAAATAGATATGACTGATGGGTAGGAATTTGGGGGTCAGTGTGTCCATCCCCCCAACTGCGGTGCAAGGCGATTTCAAGGGATTTTGGCTTAATCAGTCTCTCTCGATCCGGCCCGCCACGCAGCAGGAGGTAGACGCATCAGCCATCAAAACCTGATCATGAACCTGGGCACCTCTGCTTATTCAACAAATTGGGGTAACCTAGGCGAGAGGTGTTGGTTATCCAATAAATGGTTCCCGGGGCGGCGGTACCCATACCGCCTTCCAAAATAGTAATCTCTTTCATCTAGTACTAAATATTACTGCTGCGCATTTTTCGTGCATCAAGAACGGATTTATTTATTTATTTCAAAAACAGAGATTAACAGAGTTCTAACGTACGTCATCGAATCGACGAAAGTTTGTATGAACATAAATATACAAACATGCGTTTTTCTGACGGGTTCGATGTTGCAAAATGTGAAATGCGTGAATTCTAACAATACGATTTAATTCACAGTTACATCTTCCGACTAAGCACATCATTAATTGTTGTTATTTTCACATGACGAACACTAATTTTTACGAAATTTTAAAAAATATGTATTAATAATAATAGATTTTGATAAACATTCTGTTATTTTTGTATAGAAAACTTAATTAATTACCAAATTAATAGGTAAGTATAAAAACATAAACAGATTTGTTTGCAATATCTAGCCCATTGTGTGTGTATTTATATATTTTGTGGCGTAGCCGAATCGACGAAATTTTATAAAAAGCGTGTGTAAAGTGTCACAGGTTAAGTCTGAATTAGGGACAGACTAACTGATTGGTAGTTTTTTTGCGAAACACGAGCAACTTTTTGCATAATCAATTCTGACCATTTATATTGAGCCGCGGCTCGTTTGCGCCAATTAATTATTGCAGTCAATCAGTATAAAGACATCATGTACGTCCATCTGACTGATTGATTGAATAGCTCGAAAATAAACATGTTACTTTCCTTAATAGACTCATTGAAATGACAGGCGTACAAAGTTATCGTATAACATGTAGGTTCTCAACGTGGGCATTTGAGACTTTCAGGGGGGCAGTAGAAGACCCAGAGAAAATTAAGAGGCGTTGAGATGGCACAGTGAGGGCAAAACAGTTTTTAAAAAATGGTCCAAAAATACTAAAAATAAGCTTATCACGTACTAATAAAGCAAAGTAAATTTTAATATTGGTTAATTTTTGTTATTGTAATCATATTTATCACGAGTGCAAAAATTCACATATTTCGGAAGTTCGGAAAATGGATGAAAATTGAACTGAAATATTCCATTACATTAAATTGGATGATATGAATTTTTTTTATTTTTTATTATATAATATTATCATCTTACGTGTATTATTAAGAATTGACACTTTACACCCCCTCCCTTAAATTAAAAAAAAAAAAATGGGGGGCTCTACAAAAATAAATATTCTCAAAGTGGGCGGTGGTAAAATAAGATTGAGAACCTATGGTATAACATAATAAATTTTGAATGTTTTTACACGTTAAATATTAATATTGAGATTAGCAGGTATGAATTCCTGGATGTATTATTGTATGAAGAGTATGCATCGAGAGCAGTGGATAATTCAACATTTTTTTATAGCAGGTGAATTAATTTAGCAGTGTATTATAATGATGTCCCGGATGACGCAGCGGTAGAGAACTCGACTCGCGTTCATGAGGTCACGGGTTAGCCTGCCGCCGAGTGTGTCAAAAAAACATAATCTCGCTAAGTGTTTGGATACCGATTTAAATGTGAATCTTAAGCCATGTACTGTTATGTCTGAAATGCCCATAAACGACTGTATAGCTGTTTGTAAAGATGAGGTAAAAATTAATCATTAGGACCGGCGTAGGCGGGGCGGTCGTTGGCACCAATTTTAGGAGTTCGCGAAAACGATGAGATTTTAGCAAGGCGTTTAGCAAGGTTTATTGTCGTGCGGATACTGTCTCGTTAATACGGCAATAAAAAAATTATCTTATTTTATTTAGATGTATAAATGACATTGACTGCAGACTGTGAAACGTTCAGTGGCGTAGCGTAGGCGTCAGCCGCCCGGGCGGAAGAAAATTTCGCCGAAATAGAAAGAACAAATAATGAAAAATTCCGTGCTCATTTCAATCGGTCCGAATCATAGGTGCGACAAAAATATGATGGTTCAAATTTTTACAAAATATTATTATTATTTATTGTGAAATTTTGCCACCCCTTAAAAGTGCCGCCCGGGGCTGCCCCCTCCCCCCCCCCCCCCTCCCCATGCTACGCCACTGGTTCTAGGTATACCTATATCCTATAAAACACGCTGCTTTCCTGGGTACTATTACATTAGTTAGTTAGGATTAATGATTTCCTCTCAGATATTGTGTTACAGCAAAATGTCAGAGCTTGTTGGACATGTAGATATGGCAGTTGGCTGTGACTAGCAAAATCATCACGGAGAAGATCGGGGCAGGCGACACGACGAGGAAATGAAAACCGCTGATAAACATGGTAATTAATTATTATAGGTAATCGGTAGGTACTAAGTATTTCCGAAAACAGTTTTTTTCGTGGTTTTATGGCGTCAACCATGAATCATGCATTCTTTAGTAAAATGCGATGATTTTAAAATTCATCGAACAATATAATTTTAAATACGTAGGTACTTAATATTTATTTAATGAGCGTAGGAAGGTATCTCTTCTCGTTTATCGAATTGGTACAGACATCAAAAGTTAAGATTAAGTAATGATTTTTAAATTGTTTGTAGTTTGGGAAACGGGTATGGGTATATTAATTTGGGAGGCGGGAATGGGTACCGCCGCCCTTGGAACTATTCATCGGATGACCAACACCTCTGCCAGAGGTCATCCCAAGAGGTTCGCTACGCTTGATGACTTGGGTTCATGGGGGTGAGGATTGTCTAGATTTTGGCGGCGGACGCGTCCGCCCTTCCACTGTATGCCAATTTGGGAGGCGGGAATGGGTACCGCCGCCCTCTGAACCATTTATTGGATAACCAACACCCCTGCCATAGGTCACCCCAAGTGGTTCGCTACATTTGGTGATTTAGTAGGGGTGCCCGGGTTCTTGGAGTGAAGTTTGTCTAGGTGTTGGTGGCGAAAGCGTTTCCTCACACACTGCGAGGCGGTTCTGATCGGGAGAGACTGCTTGAGGCAGATACATTATAGACCTCTACAGCCGGACTCTCTCGTCGCCTTGCACAGCAGTGGGAGGGGTGGATTTATATACCTCTCACTCATGGACACATTAACCCCCAGTTTCCTACCCTCACACCTTTTTCCTTCCCAGAACTTCCTCTCCTTAAAAAGACCCTCCACACAGTATCCCCAAAGATGACATATGCCCTGAGGGATTTTTTTTCCTCAAGGCCTACTGGTGGAGCTCCTGTAAAAAAAGTCGACTACGGCGTGGCAGGTCGGATTTGGAGAGACTAGTTGAGGGAGACCTTTTTACTTCTCCAGCAGGACTCTCTCGACCCATCGCGTTGCACCGCAGTGGGAGGGATGAATTCAAACATCCTGACCCCCAGATTCCTACCCACCCCTCTTACCTTTTTCCTTCGCACATCTTAATCTCCTCCCTTTCCTTAAAAAAACCCTCCATACAGCATCCCCAAGATTACATAGCGAAATTATTTTCCCCAGGGCCTCCTGAATGGAGCTAATGTAAAAAAAAAAATAATTCAGGAATTGCACGTACGAGAGCGTAAATTTTGGCTCTCCAAATGAAGACTCTGATTATTCGAATGTTTCTTCGCGTGTTTTTTTTTGCATCAAAGGAAATAATCGGTAATTATCGATTTAATTATATTCATCCCGGTTTTCCTCTCCTTTGATCTGTTGCCTGTTGCCTGTTGGTATGTAGCCACAAAGTAACTAGTTTGCAATGATCTTATTCGTTGGTGTGTTCGTGTTACAGGTTCAAACGTATTCGATTACTCTTATAACATCAATAATACGTGTTTAACGAAATCATTATTTAAATTAGTGATAATCCATTTAGTGCTATTTATGTTGCATTTGAATGCAAGCTTTGCAAAATGTTCAAAATAATGATAAATAGAGGCTTGTTCAACAATATGTGTTATTATTTATGTTTTTAATCGAATAATCTGAATTAAAATGTGCAATGGATAATAAATAATAATACTAAACATTGGCTGATTAGAGAGTTAAAATTCGAAATGCAGATTGACAATTGAATTAAGGTTCTGTAAAACATTAATTTAATTAAACTTTTAGCTATTTTGGCAACCGTTTTAAAACAATTATTATTAAACACGTCAATTAAGGGAGGGAATTAAATCAATATAATGTTTTTCAAATATTAAGGATTTAGGAAAGGTTATTTAAAAAAAATTAACAATTCATCTAATATTTGAAGTTAATTTTCTGGTTCTGTGAAGTTTTATTCAAGTTTTGTGATTATTTCAGTTTTATGAAGCAACTGGCCTATAATTATGTAATAACAAAACTTGAATAGAACTTACACAGCACGTGAAAATTACCTTCAAATATTTTATGAATTGTTCTCATTTCTTTCATCAACCCATCCTAAGAAACTGTTATTTTCCATTTTATAATAATGAAAAACCGTAATCAATGTAATTGAGCCATTTTTCTATATAATGTTTTATTGAAAAATACATGTTTTTATTACAGCAAATTTTTACATACAATCAAATCAAATTATATTAAAAATTAAAAGTTCTTATCTTTCCTGGTTATAAAACCGTTTTTTATGTTTAAAACTATATTCAATACCAATAATTATAACACAAACCATCATTCAAATTTTCTGATTGATGCAAGGTTTTTCCGGTTAAGGGTTCAATTATTTATTTCAGCGAATTGAAAACTTGAGGACCAGATTTAACCGATTCTAATTGAGGGTATAATTTTAATATGCGTGCGGTCGATGGGACAATTTCAACGAAATCGACTATCGTTGCATAATCATCGATTTGAATTATAAATTGGTAACACATATTAATATTTTTTGTGATCACACATGCTGGTAATAATCATCAATAATGTTCCTAAAAATAAAATATCTTTTCGGCCATCAACCCTAAGATCTCGATATTAATTCATTACGTAATCGGCGCAGCGTAATATAAAGTTTTTTTTACCAGAAATCGTGATAGAATACAGACGGTAAGATCATCCACAATCTACACTATATGATCATCTTAATTCAATCTACGATACACTGAGGTCAATTCGGCATGTGTTGCCTTGGCCTTCTCAAGGATAATCAATACCCACTTCCAGGTTGAATCAATCACCAGCTAATCTTCATATCTACAAAGCTTTATAAAAAGCATCGGTTTTTACATAATATTTATCATCGACGCCCGAAAAAGCATGAACCCGTGTTTGCATAACAAATATGTGCGGTATGAATTACATTATTTAATTAGCTTTTAATATGATGCTTTCGCAAAAAACTGCCGATAATTAATATCTCTATTTACGTGTGGAGTGCTTATAAAAAATATAGCTTGTTTCGTGATTTAATCAGGTACAAATTAATTAACTATTTTAAGTACAGAGTATTTTTTTAAATGTTCATATCACATGACGTATAATTTAGCAGCTAATAGTTTAATGAACTTTAACCCCTCAGGCTAATTTGTTCGCTTTTCGGAACAATTTATATAAGTTTCATGGAAATCGTTGTGTCCCCCTTACTAGCATAGTGAGAAATATGGTCTAAATGGTATTGGAAAGAGGTAACACCACACTAAGTTAACCACAAAAATAATGTACACCTGATGTACACCTTTAAGAAACCAAACTTTCCGACCGGAATTTGAAAAAAAAAATGAAACGTTGTGAATTTTTAAAAAATTATTTTTGCATGAAACGACATAAAAATGTGTTTAATAAAATATGTGGGTGTTTTTATTTTTTTTCATTAGCAGTAATTTAGTTAGAAAAAACGTGAAAGTTTTATAGTTTGCATTTTAAAAAAATGTATAAAAAAATTACGTGGTTCTAATAATGTAATTTGTATTTTATCACCTTTCAAAAGCAATTTTTAGTTTTCGGATACGTTCACAAATATACAATTTATTTGGATTTTAATGCAAAGCGGAAATATTCTGACCTACTGAAAGAATGTGGTCGAGGCCTGGGGGATTAATAGTTAATATGCATGAAAAAGTCACGAATATTGCTAACGATCATAATTTAAAAAATAGAATATTTTCAGGTTTATGTCCTGATCGCGCGTCTCCATCCCCAAGCTTAAAGAAAAACACATATCCAGTTTCCAGCGACATTCGGTTCTATTTTCAGTTATTAATTTATTTTCTCTTTACTTGACTATTAATTAAATTTTTCAAAAGGCCATGGAAATAAAATAACTTAATCGGAAGAAATAATATAATTAAAAACCGCGGTAACAACCTACGCAAACCACAATATGTTATTTTTCGTGTTTTTTTTACTAGTATATAAGTAATAAGTATAATAAACAAACATGTTCACGGTTAAATATTTACGAAAAAAATTGTACAAACGCAATGATATTTGTTTGAGTTATGTAACTATTTGCAGGTCATCATTGAAGCACGGGGCAAGTTTCTAAGTAGATATTATCCGATTAGATTTTTTTTTAAACGTTCCACGAAATTTATAAAAAAGAAAATACTCACGTATAAGAAAGGCTCCATATAAACTTCGTACAAGTTGCTCTGGAATTCGGGAATCGGTGGCAGATTTCTGATGATAAGATTTCTTCCAAATCCTGGAATATCTTGAAACGCCTTTCCGTGAACCATGTCTGTAACTGCAACTGTACAGACAAAAAAGGCGAGTCTCACAAACGATTTGAAAGACATTTCGAAAAATATTTTGCTAGATTGCTTGCAAATAATTACACTACCGGGAGATGAGTCTCTTATAAGCGTCCGCCCCTAATAAGGCTTCGATGGCAACTGATTGCTCGTGGTGTTATCGTTCAACTGCAAGTGGTCTTGGACCAAAAGCTCAGCACAGGCTTCAAATCCTTGGCGGCACTGCACGGGAAGCTACTAGGGCGACACTGGCGGGGGTAATCACAAGCTGCAGGAAGTTTACGGGATGTTATTACTTATTAACTTCTGACGAATTCATGTTTTTGTAATCCAAACAATAGAGCCAAGGTAACTCTGTGTCGAATAGCTCTCCATGTGTGAACACGGAGACTGTTAAAAGTCACGCATTTGCACACATTTTTTATGTCCAATTTACCTACGCCACGTAAAAAATGGTGGGGCTAGCTAAGTAAGAATAACTAGTCGAATGGCTTGATGATTCTAATTATTGTTATTATGGGTTCGGTTTACAACACACATCGATAACTATCTGTTATTAAAATCAGAAACATGTATTTTTTCTATTGTTTGAGTCAATAGTATCTACCTTTGTATAAATAATGATTTGATGAAAAATAAATATGAACTATGATCATAGGCAAGAAAAAGGTGCTGCAAGTTATTAGTAAAGACAGAATACACAAACTACACTCAGGAGGCCCGGAGAAAAATAATTCTTCCTCGGGGCCTATGTGGATAGTATTTTTAGGAGAGGAAAGATAGGAATCTAGGGGTCAGTGTGTCCAGGAATGTGGAATGAATCCATCCATCCCACAGCAGTACAAGACGTTGGTTGGGTCTAGAGAGTCCGGCTGGATCGCCCTCAACCGACCCTCCCTATCCGGTTCACCACGCAGCTGATGGTGGACAGATGCATCCGTCACCAAGATCTGGGAAAAATTCACCCGGACACCTCTGTTAAGTCACCAAACGCAGCTTGCCACTTGGGGTGACCTATGGCAGAGGTGCTGGTTATCAACGAAAGGTTGTAAACCAATGGATGGTTCCTGGAGCGTATCCACATACCATCCACACCATCCACACCATCCACACCATCCACACCATCCGTACCATCCATACCATCCATACTATCCGTACCATCCGTACCATCCGTACTCTACATACCCTACATACGGTCCATACGTTCCAAACGATCCATACGATCCATACGATCCATACGATCCATAAGCTCCATACGCTCCATACGCTCCATACGATCCATACGATCCATACGATCCATACGATCCATACGATCCATACGATCCATACGATCCATACGATCCATACGATCCATACGATCCATACGATCCATACGATCCATATACGATCCATACGATCCATATGATCCCTACCCTCCATACGCTCTATACGCTCCATACGATCTTTAGCGGGTATGGTATTGCCTTCATAATACTTATCGATCACTAATGTGTGTAATCGTGCTAAGGTGTGTCGTTTTGAGATAAAATCAAAGTAGGATGTTGTAACAAACTTTATACTTATTAACTGAACAGATGGAACAATTCAACGACACGAAATTACCAGAAGGGTTTATGTAAAATGATTAGCGATGCGATTTAATCGGACTCGAAGAAAAGAATGGTTTCAAAAACTCTACCGATGACAGTTGTCGGCCGGCGCTGGGGTCAGGGTTACCATTGTTAAAAAAGTTGTGAAGAGTTGTGTGTTTATGTAAAATTTGTGGCTATATAGTGAGCTCGCGCTAATCATTCTACAGATCCTTACTGTTTTATTCTCTTGATGGATGGCTTGAATAATTAAAGTCTGGATTACTTGGATTACGTTTATTGTCAATCACTATAGACATGTTAGCGCCACGACGGCTGTTATCAGAGAGCGCGAGCGAGCGGCCCATCGTCTAAGCCCGGATATTCTGACATAGACAACAATATTTGATATAAACAATACATATTATAATAGATAATGTAACACTTTCGATCCATGCGATCCATACGATCCATACGATCCATACGATCCATACGATCCGTACGATCCGTACGATCCGTACCATCCGTACCATCCGTACTGCCGCGGCGGTACCAACGCCAGCTTTCAATAATTATTTGTATTTTTATATTTTATTCAGGACATAATAATTTTATAATCCTTTTTCCCGAAGCTACCCAATTCCATAAGAAACTCAAGAAAATCTGAATAGACTAACTTCGCCTCATTGATCACATAGGTGATAGAGAAATACTCGTCTCTAGGCTCTTCCACCCGTTTCTATGAGGAAACATCGTGTATGTTTTTTTGATAAATAGTACTCGTGTATGCTTCTCGAAATCATGACTCACATCGCAATGAATTTCGCATCCTCCACGATTCCTGGTAATAGATAGAGAAGAAATCCGATTAAAAATGTGTTTAATCAATCCCTGTCGCCAGGTCATTTAAGCTTGTGTGCATTTTGCTCTGAATTGGGAACTAAGAGATGTTTTCAATTATTTACAGTAACCTCCAATAATAATATGCAAAAGAGCTGTTTGCAGACCATTAGAGAATATATTGGACCCACTTTACATATTCTGTACCGGGTAATACAAACTGATTGAATACAAAAAAGCTTACGGTAGTAAGACGAGATGCATCTTCCGTTAGCTTTTTTTAATGAAAGCGATTAGGTCTTTCTGACTTTTATAAATCCAAAAAACGAGACGAGACGTTTGTTTTCATTCGCGTCGTAAGACCTTTGTTTTTCATTAATAATTAAATAATTAAAACAATTAGTAATTTTTACAATGTGGTGTTAAGTAAGTATTAGACTAAAATGATTGCTTTATGATCTACAGAAAATTAACTAAAACGCAAATGAAGTAGTAGTGAGTATTAGTAGTGAGTATTTTTAATTTATTTTTTATATTTAAGGTTATTTAGGAATCACACAGTTAAATATAAAATCATTGTCTATTTAATAGTGAATACCCGAAAGTAAAGACCTTTGGGTTATACTTGATAGTAAACTGAATTTCATTAAATAATCGAAAATAAATAAATAAATCGACCTCATAATCACTAACGCATCTTCTAGGCTTGGTCTCATATTCCGCTCCTGTAAACAATTCAAAGACCAAATTACTTTCAAAACACTGTATTTCTCATATTATGTTTGTAGTATCCTTGAATACGCATCTTAAGTGTGGAACCTAGGGTATGCAGTACACAAAATAGAATTTAAAGCGTTCAAAATAGATTTTTAAATTACGTCAATTTCCGCTCTTCGATCTCATCTTCGTTAGTAATAAAGGCTCTGCAAAGTTCTTCAAAATACAGACATTCACTTTTTGAAGAAATTTAGCAGATTCGGTAATGTTATTTAAAATTATACATAACTTAATCGATAGTCCTGATCTTCTTCAACGCCTATCATTCCATGTTCCAAATCTCAACAGTAGACAGTAGCTTACTTAATCTCCCTCATTACTTTTAACCTCCCTTATTATTTAAAAAAAATATGTTAAAGTAAAACATTATTTTATTGTCGATTTGTCGTTCATCCTTACACATATTTGCTACGAAACGTGACTCGAAAAAATTCAAATCACGGAAGAAACACTCTAAAGATGCACGTTAAAATATTTTAAAGAATTTTAATTAGTTTTTAGAACTCGACATGTACCATGTTGTTTGTAATCAAACACCTGCCGTCTTCTAGCCAATGTTTTAATGGTACGTAGGTGTTCCTTGCGAAGTTTTATAAAAACCCGATCGAATTAATCCTACCGAACTATCTTCATCTTCCATATGTTTGCAAAACGCCCATTTCTCAGAAGTTTACCTGTCGATAGAGGAAGGCTAGCCCAAATTATAGGGTTCTCCATCCGAGACCAAAAATTATTAAACACTTCGCCATGAAAAGAGGATGATTTAGAGAACGTTAATCAAAATGAAGAATGCATCTAAAACCGCCCTAATTTCTATTAAAACATTGATATCTTTCGAACCCTTCGACATTTTGATTATACCTCCACTTGGCAAAATTAATGTCACGGATAAAACGATCTAAAAATTGTAAAGGGCTTAACAAAACGATAACTTTATCGTAGAAATTAACATCTTTTCTACTTTACGATCGGAGTCTAAAGCGCTGAAAAATATTATTCATGCGTTTATTATTTTACTAGCTTTTCCCCGCGGCTTCGCTCGCATGGTATTACGGGAAATTTATCAAATTATCTCTTATCAAATTATCTCCCCCCCACCCCACCCCCATCCCCTCCCGCATTCCATATATTCATTCCCTTACATTCAGTTTTCAAATATCTCGCCTACCACCTAAATTTCATAATGCTATAGCTCAAAGAAAAAACAATTACTTATCCAATTTTGTTCATTCGTTCGGAATTTATGCGCTTACAAACATTTCGGATGTTTATTTTTATTTAAATATTTGGAAGTTCGTTAATATAATAAAAAAATACTCTATTTATCATTCAGTCTTTATAATCGTTACGAATTATATTTTTAATATAGAAACTCTCATCTGACATTTATTCCAAGCTTGTCCAAAAAAAAAACGAATTCTAATATTTGAATTTTCTGCAGTAGTAGCTGACCAGTAGACTGAGTACCTACCAGCATAAAGCCCAAAAGTATATCAACATTGTTTCCAAGGAAAAAAATTTTTTCTGACGTTAGCAAAAACTCGCTTTTGTTAGCGACAGAAAACGTATAACAAATAAAATATATTAATATTTATAATTTCATAACGCCAGAGCTTACCATCATATACAACCTGTAGTCTGCGCATATAATTTAGCTTTATATTGGTGAAAGAATTATTAAAGTCTTTATATTGTGTTATGCGTGAAAAGGTCATAAACAAACTCGAGCAGTTTCGCATTTATAATATTAGTATGGATGTAGTTTTAATCCAATAAACTGTCGCAGGGATTAATCAACACCGAAGAAATATTATAAAGTTCAACTTGAGGATATTGAGAATTATTTACCAGTGTCAATACTCAAAGCTAAATGTCGCTTTATAAACCAATTTATGAAGGCGCCAATAAGGTAACATAATATGCATTTATTTCCACGACTATGAAATATTGACTACTTTACTAATTATTAATGTATTCATATTTAGTATACCTACTCAAAGTGGATCTGTGCCATTTCAATTTCATTATTAGGAGTATTAATTGGCGATATATTTTTACATTAACTCTTCAGGCCTCGACCATATTTTGTCAGAGGGTCAAAATATTTGCGCTTTGCAATAAAATCTAACTAAAATCTGTTTTGGTAGGTAATAAAATGCGCTTTAAAATTTTACAAACCGAAATTAATATTTATAATTTTTGAAGTATAAAAATTTTGCAAGCAAACATAAAAAAGCTTTAAAATTGCTCACCTTACTTTTTTTCTAAAACACATACATATTTTATTAGACAAATGTACTATAAATGTCTTTGCCGCCTCACTTTTTAGTGGTTCCATGTGAAAATAATTCATAAAAAATTCTCAAAGTTTCATAATTTTTTTTCAAATTGCGAAATTCAACTTTGGTGTCATAAAGGCGTAAATTTGACTTCTTTTGTGGATAATTTTTAAATTTGAATAAAAAAATGTAGTTTTCTCTTTCTAATACCGTTTATATCATATTTCTCACTACGGTGGTAAGGGTGACACGACGATTTCTATGAGACCTTTTTTTTACATTAACTCCACAAAGGAGGCCTTGAGGAAAATAATTTCCTTCAGGGCCTATGTCATCTTTGAAGATGCTGTGTGGGGGGTGTTTTTGAGGAAAGGAAGGAGTGAACACGGGTCTTGAAGAGACCCATGTTGTAGGAGGGAGGAAATACAGAGGCCGGCAACCGGCGACCTACATGAGTTGTTCCGAAAAGCGAACAAATTAGCCTGAGGGGTTAACTTTACATTACTTATTAAGAAGCGTCTGAATAAACAGTACAACTCTTCAGTTTTTTTACACCATAAAAATAAATACGCAATTTTTTTGGTTTTGTGTACCTATTTATCTCAGGTAAATATTACAAACCGTCGAGAACCAATAACTGGGGAATGGACCCACACACGTTACTATGATAATATCAATGTAAAAAAAGCACAATACATACTAAGCAAATTGTAAATAATGTATGCAATCTGTGCAAGTCTAAGAACGACGCATCCGCGAATCTCTGAACTTCATTTTGTCGTAGATATTGATTCTTCTAGTTTGCAGTCTATCTTAAATAAATAAGCATTATTGGATTATTTAATTCAATATTTACTCTTTACGTTGTACTAATCACAATTTTAATCTGAAAAACGAAATAAGAAAATCTAAAATGCAGTAAAAAGTAAAGACTAAACATGTATGTTTACTTTGTGACATTGAAATAGGAAAATAAAATAGATATAATTTCAGTGGTGTAACGATTGCTTAGATCGCTGAGCTGCTGCCAAAGGTCCCGGACCTGAAAGAGGTCAGGATATTAAAACGCACAAAAATCTTTGTTATTTGAATTAGGCTGTACAAAATATTGTAATTGCTTGACGAACAAAGTTAAAATTTCTGACCGCGTCCATAAATGTCTACACATTTTCATTACCAGGGCGTATATAAGGAGGAGAGGAAGAGGATAATGGGTACTCGTACATTATATTCCTCGAAAATACAACAATATTATTTGCACTATCAAGAAGTAGAGGCTCCAAAATACCTTAAAATATCTTTTCCAACCTACCCCCTTTTCTCCAATCGTACTCGCACCCCCCCCCTCCCCTTTAAGGGTTTGACCCCTTCCCCCCATGTGAATGCTATAGCTACGCCCTTGCTTATCAATAAAATTATGCTTTGTTGTCAAGGCGTTGTTTCATGACTTTATGTCCGAGTTAAAACTTTCCCACAGAAAAAAACTTAACCCTTCCACACACTTTTCCACAAATGATCATCTAGTCAATCCACGCTATGCAATTGCACTGTATAAGTATAATAAATACAAAACAATACAAGAATGTCATGATTATTATTATCGCTATTCTCATTAAATTAGAGCACTTCAACGTAAGGATTTATTGTAAACGCATTTTCGAAATTTGTGCTATTTATAGACATGCCCAGGGGCTTTAGAGTTTGTCGCTGTGCCACTGTATCCTTTATAACTCAGCATGCACCTTATGCGATGAAATCATCCTTATACAATTTTCAATATGCTTATAATGATAACACATTGATTTAAAACCGATGACGATATTCTACGCAAGAAAACTGCAAGATGGCTGACCTTCAGAAGATAAACCTTAAAAGAGATAAATTGTTGTGATTGCAGGTATTTTGTATGAACAGGTGATATTCATGAAAACAATAAAATCTTTTGGTTAAATAAGGTGTAACTAGTCACCGATGTTTATTTTTATACAATGAGTTAGTCATTTTACCCAAGGACCACATTTTACAAGTATCCCCTTTGGAGTCAAGAGGTTTAGCGAGCTCAAAAGTCACTCATTAGTCGTAGGTCAGTCACGAGTCACGATCAACGCATATTTAATGGTCATCAAATAAAAATAATTAAATAGTGAAGAAAAAATATCATAAATCGCTTCACAATCGTGTTTAAAATAATAAAAACCATGCAAAAAATAACGCTGGAAGGAGAATTTTTCGTAAACAATAATCCTTACGACATTTACTTTTGGTTTGTTAGTAGGTAGTAGGTACCTAACAATCTTTTTAAGTCTAAATAGTTTACTCGGATACAGAACAAGAGCTGTTTAATCCACAGGAACGAAGACACACATGCAGGCGTCTGGGAAGAGCAACGTTTCAGCCCGTTTCTTACAAATCTTAATTTTGGATTTGAGATCAAAATACCCAACCAAACTGAAAAATTATTTTTGTAATCAAAAGGTATATCAAATATCTAGTACGCATATGAGCTACTTTATTTATTTTTGCTTAAATTATAAGATCTATATATCTCATTAAAGATTTTAATGTTTCATCATTTTAGAGGCAACTTAACAATTATTTTGCAATTATTTGGAGAGAAAGTTCTAGAAAGGAAAAGGGTGAGGAGTGGGTAAGAATCCGGGGATCAGTGTGTCCTGGAGTGACGGACTAATGAATCCATCCCTCCCATTGTGGTGCAAGGCAATGTGCCGAGAGAGTCCTGCTGGAGAGGTCAAAGGAACACCTTCAACAATTCTCTCCCGATCGGTTTGCCGTGCAGCTAGTGAGCATCAGACGCATACTCATCCCGTGAACCCGGGCACCCCTGCTAAGTCACCAAACGTAGCGAACAAATAATATTTTTCAGTTTAGCGTATGTCTATATAAATGACAGTTTTTATAGGCTTTTTGGAGGATGGGTTACTCTATACCTACACACTACACATGCTAACTAGGCGTAATGCCGTACCCAAAACTGTAGGTGCTACGTAATTTCTGCAGAAATTGCGTAAATTAAAAAGATCCAGTCCCACAGATTTATTGATTTTTTTCCGGGCTTTTTTCAGGGCTTTTCCATAGCTATCCATTAGATATCTCGGGCACGTCCCTTACCCACCCTACATTTTCTAAACTATTTGTCGCATTTTCTATAAATGTGAATATATTTTATGGTTTTGATTGTAGGCATTCTATTTATAATAATGAAAACCCCTGAGATTCATTAAGATTATCTGAATGAATCCAAGCAATTACTAATAAATAAGTATTATGTTCGTTTAAAACATTCCATAAATTTCATAAATCAGTGTCATTACAACTTCGTGCTTTACATAGATATTAAATAGACACGTTTACTAACAGGGCCATCAATAGTAAAATTATAAAAAAAAGCTTATCAGAATGGCTCCAACTCGACGAACTAAACTGGAACAAACCGCATTTGCAGACGTGAAATTCAGCATCGGTACGTCGATGGAAATTGCAGATTATTTGTCTCTGCTCGTGGGTATGTCAGGATAGTTGGATTTAGATAGTTGCATATGCATATACCTCGTCTACAACTGTCCAACACATTAATTTTATGCCTAATGATCATGCTATCCGTTGCTTCAGGTTCTTACTGGGTGATCCGGTGAATATATTTTCTGTGGCGCTTGACTAGTTCTTAACTAATGGAGAGAATAGAGGAGTAAGAAAAACTTGGCGGCATAGAAAGAAAGATTATAATGTACTTAGAATCCAGAATTGTAGCACTACCAAGGCTGTATTTTTTTATCGTGATATTTTTCAATGCTCGGCCCTCTTTGATGATTAATACAGCGTAGGTAGGCTAGTAAATAGAAAAAATAGAAAAAATATTTTATGACTAGCAAATATTTTATTAGAGGTATTTACCTACCTACTTATTTTATAGCTAATCTGAATTCTTCGCACACTTGAAAATTATGTCTTTTATATTTAAAGCTAATTTGAGTTCATTAAAACCGAGTTACGCAAGACACACAGACAAACAAAATTCGTATTTTGACTGCAATGAGTTGAAAAATTAACATGGTGTGTCGTAAATACGAATGTGTGTCATTATGTTCATGTTAAATCTCAAATGATGATTTATTGCCTCCTAAATAAGTTTTTTCTTTTAAAAAGTTTAGGTAAAGTTATTTAAGTCCGCTTACGTGGCCAAATGAACAAAACAAAAATGGCGTCGAACACTTCGCGTAAGTGAAATAATCTTAACAAAATTAGAACATAAAATGCATATTTTGTTCGTCTCCATCGACATAAATACTCACTTTTCGTAATAATAAAGCTAAATCTGACCATTTAAATAAGAAATATTCCGTATTAACAGTGAGGCGGAGTAAGTAACTATACTAGGCAGTTCATCAAAGTTCAAAATACCAACCGTTTCAGGATGGAAAATTTCTTACATCGTAAAAAGATACTCAACTAACCACCAAATTACTCCTAGTTTGTATAAACATCTACCAACTACTATCGTTTTGCTAGTATTGGATTTTGTTTTGTGTTTAATAAAAAAAAAATCAAGCAACTGGTAAAAACTTAGATGGCAAATTGAGAAAAAACAGTAGGTATGGAATAAGTGGGTATCTACAAATCTGTGTAATTAAACAAGTTAAAACAATCAACATATAATTAATTTCCTGCAATTAGAACCAACGTACATGATGTGCATGTATACATGTACCTCTATTGCGTCTACAGGTCACAAACGCGAAAATATTATCTATAAGCAACGTAAATAATACAAGTTTTCCACTGAGAACCTTTCACAAAAAACACAGAATGAAATCACGATTTATTCAATTCTCTGCAAATTTCCCATTACGCCTACTCAACGCAGCATTCTTGCATAATATCTTACGCTGTCACGCATCAAAACATATTATATCACCTTTACAATATTGACAAAATATAACGGAATGGTATTGAAAAAAACTCGTTGTTATAACCGCGTGTAATACTTTAGAGTCAATTTATGTTATATCTTTTAAATGGCGGCTATTAACTAAATAGGTGAGACTGGTACATACCGATAGGAGGAAGATTAATAATTTAGCTTTATACTTTAATTTACTTTCGCTCCAAACAGGAGACCCTGAGGAAAATAAGGAGGACCTAGCACTTCCCCTCAGGACCCCTAGCACAGTCTATCGATAAGGATTGTATTGATAACTTTCAGTAACTTCTCATCGTTCCCTAGCACGACTGTGGTCGCCAACGAATATAAACAGTTCACAGTGACTAACAGCCGTTGTTCCCAATTATCGATCGACCAATCTGAGCAAAAATATTGAAATAAAAGGAGATGGGCTATCGCCAGTTTTTACTGGGTGGGACTATGCTTCCTGGTGTCGCCGATATTTTTGACCAATACTCTTGCACTTATTCAAAAATCAACTAAATGAACGAATTCTTTCCGTATTAAAACTATACTGTTAACCAATACTACTGCCCACCTTCGAAAAATCAACTAAATTCCGTACTCAAACTAGCACCATTAGATCGTTATCCGCCGACAGTCGGGCGAATATTTATAGCATATCTCCTTATATTTAAATATCTTTGAATCTGAGTCTCCGATCAGCTAAGTGATTTGTTTCGTAACGCTCGATTCGAGTGTTGGTCGGAGAGTTGCATTGGGAAGAGCGTATTTATGCATTTGAGCCATAATTTCGGCTCAACAATTGATCAGTAGGATTGGGAACAACGGCCGCAGGTGTTCTTACTATTGTTTGTACATTAGCGACCTGCGGTAGCGATGAGAAGTAACCGAAAGTTACGATACAATCCTTATCGATCGACCGTGCTAGGGGTCCAGGGTCTGTGTCAGGAAAGAAATAATAGGAAGTTCTTGGAAGGAAAAAGGTATGAGGGACGGTTAGAAATCTGGGGTGATCCATCTGGAGGATCCATCCCTTCCAATGCGGTGCAAGGCGATGTTCCGAGAGTTCAAAAGGTCTATCTTATCCAGTCCCTACTGATTCGACCCGCCACGCAGTAGTTGGGCAGGCCTAACTGCCGCCAAGTATTTATTATACACGTAACACTCACAACAGTTCTAGATATTACGTCAACGCGTAGATATGTCTGTTGGCAAGTTAGGTTTTGTTGTTAGACGGTGTGAAGTCATCGAGGAACATCGTGACAAGTGTTGTCCTCAGGTGAACACTAAAAGAGGTGAGCAGCATCATATCCCATCTCATCTCGTCTCATCTTATCTTAACTCGACAAAGCGTTGCTATTGATGTTGGCAAACTCACGGCCGAGGGAAGCACGCAGCACGCAGCAGCCACCGTAATAGTCAATTAACTAATCTACGTTGAATGGTGCAATTTGCTTTTCTAATGAGATGCCTCAGAAATTACTGCCTTCTTTGTCATACCTACATACAATTTAATTGTTAAATAAATTATAACTTATGACTTTAATTGCAACCAGCAATAAGTCGGCTTCGTCGTACAACTAAAATTGAATAAATTAAAATAAAAATCACAGTGTGCAATTCAGCGGTAGAAGTGAAACCTTCAGACAACTAAAGTAGACAAGAGCGGGGAGACGACAAAGCACTTTTTTTTATCAATATGAAGGATATGATGTCGCTTTATTTTATGTTTTCTTTTGTCTGTTCATTTTGGAGTGGTTTGAAAATTGGATATTGATTTTACAATTTTTTTTTTAATATTTCATAGGATTCGTTCCTTGGTCCGCTAAATGTCCGCAGAAGTTCACCAGGCGTTTATACCACTACATCAAAGGAAACTTGCGTGGGACTGTGGATTTATCGTATTATATTGGAACTGAGTACCCGTGAATTAAATAAATATTTTATTGCTATCTCATTCTCTCGTAGGCCAAATCCTACAGATGTATGTGTTGTCTCTTTTTAGTTAGTATTCGTTTCATCGAGTTTCAAATCACAACGGTGCTAAAGAAGTTTTCACTTCAAAACGTTTAAAAAACGATTGTTGTGTTTTTGTCTACGTTTGTTCCAAGTGGCTTTTCGAAGTGATTCTCTGAAAACTAAAGTGTGGAAGTTTATGTTATACATTTGAATATCGATATTTTTAACTCTCCTATAGGATGGCTACTTATCTTTTTAACTCTGCTACATGGGTGGGTGATTGGAGTAGTGTAAAAAAAGTCTCTACTTTCTCGTTTCAATCCACCTAAATCATTTCATGTACGATGATTTTAGAGAGCATTTTGTGCGAAGAAAAAAATTCAACAACATATACAATATACAATAGATGCAAAATAAAACGTCAATCACAGCGAGCTTGCAATCGGAAGACCCAATTCATCATTGTGATCTGCCGAGTCAATATAAAAACAATAATAAAAAATAAGAATACAATGTACATTTTTTGCGTGAATAAATCTAATAACATTTCAAACCACTTTCAAACATATTATTATTTCCATCAACATTGTTCGAAACACAGTTTCTTTTTTATTATTATAATGTCTGGTATGTAGGTACTTTTAACAGGTAGGTTTCGAATAGGTTCGATGACATCAATATCTACCTGTAAAAGTTGTTCGATGGTTCATAAAGATTTCCCCGCTCGAGAACGTTCACAAACTATGTGTACATATTATAGTTTTTATAATAGGTACAACTTGATGATAACATTAAGTTGTCGACTACGTATTAGAAACCTACACGGATCTATAATGGTGTCAAACTGCACCATCCGATGACCTAAAAAATGATTGGCTTACAGGATTCCTTCATGGTTGTATGCCTCGTGAAATGAACTCCAATTCCCAAAAGCCCAAATGGGACATGAATAAATAAATAATGTTTCACAAGAACCTTTTCAAGAAAATCACCTTTTAAACTGTTCCCAGTACCAAAATAACTCGATATAAAAATATGTAAAGAATAAGATATCAAAGAAAATCGGGAAAACTACGAACTTAAAAGAAATATAAATCAATTTGGAACAAATAATTTTAAAACAAATTCAAATGCGAAACCTTTATATAACACCATTTTAGCAATAAAAAATACGATAATCCCCATTCTGAATTGTGCTTTATTATCAATCAATCAGAACAAAAAAAAATTAAAGAAATTTGCAAAAAAAAAAACTTGCAAAAAAATTAAATGTTAAATGCTACAGCAGCAGAACCATTATCCTTGAGGGATTCCAGATGATTCTGAAATCTCGTCAAAGCTGACACCAAGGGAACATTCTCTTCAACTTTGTCTGGAATAAGCTCTTCCATGTTGGTCAGCATAGTCAGGATCTCTCTCTTCTCTTCCATTTCATTTTTAATAATAAACATTTCATTTTTAACAATAAGTATTTCATTTTTATCAACAAACATTTCATTTTTAGGAATAAAACCAGTTTTTTTATAATTTTACATCCCCCCCCCTCTATATCTCCTTAAACTAGATCCTAGATCCTAGAAAAAAAAATTAAAAAACCTTTTTTGTAGAAAATTTTATGTAGATAATTTAATGCGTTGACATTTTTTCGCTAGAGGCAGTAGTTTTTGAGTTATTAACGAATAACTAAAAAAGGGATCTTCGGAGCCCTCCCCCACCCTTACTCTACCCCTACCCCCCGGTACTTTTAGTATGTTGTTAAGGACACCTTCCCCTACAACTGTGTCAAAATTGGCTTCTAGACGAATTATTTCCGCTATTCGGTCTTTTTTGGTCTACGCTGCCTGGACTAAACTACAACCTACTGTAATTGCATAAAGATCGATGGGATTTCTCTACAACAAATATTAATAAATAAATCATTTTTCTGTGTGAAGGTATTGAATTTTTTTGGCTGCAAAAATTTTTTTTTCCTACTCTTATCGTTGGAGGGGTGAAAGCGGCTGAATCCCTATTCGAAAATACAAAATGCAAAAATACATCCCTTTACAAAAAAATATAGATTATTTATTGACGGAGTCAGGTGAAAGATTTTTGAAAAATTATTGCATCTCCACAACCCATTCGAGTCTTCAAAAAATATATTTGCGGGAAGCCTCACCAATCAATTTTATAAAAGCATTTATTAAATAATATAAAGTATATTTGCGGCACGTTCCGGAGTGGAAGATACTTTCAGTATCGCCCTGGTGTAAGACCACCATTCAGAATTGAAATGTTGCTTGAAATGGCTTTAGCCGTGTTTGGTGACCAGATCTGAATAGCCAGGTACATCCCACCTTCCTCTTTACCATCTCCTTCCCTCCCTACTACCTTCAGCCTCACAACGTACCCCAATCGGGGATGCCATAGTCTCACTAAATCCAGACGGGAGCAGTTGGGACTCTTGTGCGGTATTCATGTAAAAAAAATATATATATATTAATCAAAGAATTTTTCGAATTTCAGCACAACCGGGAAAAGTATTTTTTTGTGAATTAATTTTTAATTTCATGAATTAATTTTCGGCCCGTTTTTGCTGGAAGATTATGAATTGTTTTTGGTTTCCTCACTGACAGGAGATGGGTTAAAACATGCTAGATTCAAAAATCTTTTACGCTTTGAAAAAACATGTTAGCAGTTGATAGGAATGCATGAGTTTATTGAGCATCGAAACCAGTTTTAACCTGAGGGGTCACAATGTTATAAATAATTTCATGCAGGCGGATAAAGGGAAAAAATGATCCAATCTCATCTAAGAACTGTAATTTATCCTAATAATGCAAAAGGCAGGGATTCTTTACTTATCTTTCTAGCTTTGAAAGGCATCTTTAAAGAACAGTCGTAATTAATGTTGTCATTAATTTGTTATCTTCGTCTTCTTATAATTAAACACAAGGACGATGGGCACTGATTTGTTGTACCACAACTACATTTAACTACCTTTTCCTCTCAGTAATAAAAATAATGTCTTACGTTGGGGATAAAAAGAGGACAAGTTTGCGTGCTGCACGTTTGCAATAATTAACGCAGAATCATGGCTAAATAAAACTTCAAACAATTCAATAATTACCCGTGCGACTAATTTTCAACAGAAGTTACGACACGCATTAATGACTGCTTTTTAATTTATTGCATTCCTAATTAGAAATCAATATGGCACTGTTTAAAAATTAATAAAACGACATCGATTATTGATTAGCTATTTTTCTCACTGAATTAATTATTTTATTCGGCATATCATTTTGATTTTGGTGTAACGTACACGGGGTTTTATGTCAGCCCTACGTCGAGGATATCTTTGGAAGAACAATACATAATATAAAGATTATAGTTGACAATGAATAGAACCAACTAACGCCTTGAAAAAATACAGAAATTCGTATATTAGGTATGTAAAATGTACGTTCTGCTTACTTCGATTTACAACAACGTCTACGCAAAACGTATTTCATTAGTGCTACACCGTTTGCCATCACTAAGGCGCAGAACACGGCCTTTTACTTGTATACTAAATGGTCAAAACCCACCTTTACGGCATAGGAAAATATAACGTCTGATAATTATCTAATCAAAAGTATTGGTGACGTATCAAGGGAAGGGGTGGTAGCTGGAAATTTTGCTCGCACCTGTTTTGTTCGTAGGTTCCTTATTGCTGAAGATCGTGATCCCTACTCCAATTTCCGTAGTGGACGTGGCTCCTCCATTTCTCGCGATTCTGCGCTGGTGGTCTGCAGAGGAATCAATGAAATAATCTGCATAAAGGGGCCGTTCAAATATTACGTAAGCAGATTTTTTGCAATTACTAACCCACTCTCCCCCCCCCCCTCCCCCCCCCCCCCTCGACAGCAAAAGTAAGCACCCCATTTCATTAAAAATAAGCAAAGCAAAGACCCCCCCCCTGTAGTGCTTACGTAATACTTGAATAGCCGCAAAGTGTAATTTGTGGAAAACGAAGGGGCGAATTGCAAGGCTTGGCAAATTCCAGATTGAAATTAGGATTCTTCCTAATAATGGTCGGAAGAGGAATCATTGATAAAATCTGCAAAACTCTCATTCGCGGAAAAATTATTCTTATGGGCATAATGTACCTAGCTACCCTGCAACTTATTGGTTCCATGACAACTCAACTCAAGTGGCATTTCCCTTTAAAAGTCAGAGATTTAAAAAAAAACCATAACCTAACCTAGCGTAACCTAGTTTTTTTCATCATTTTTAATGACCTTTCAAATGAGTGATGAAACCTAACCTAATCTAACGTAACGTTACCTACTTAAACTAGTTTTTTTCCCCATTTTTATTGATTTTTCAAAGGAATGATGAAATCTAACGTAACGTTTCCTACTTAAACTAGTTTTTTTCACCATTTTTAATGACCTTTCAAAGGAGTGATGAAACCTAACCTAAACTGATATAAAGTTACCTACTTAAAACTTTTTTTTCACCATTTTTAATGACCTTTCAAAAGAGTGATGAAGTACTTTGTTGAGTTGTCCAGTCACCCAATCTGACAGTATTAATAGCGACTGTATGGTTAAATTTAAGAATTCGACTCCGAGTTCAACTCTGATGCCCCGCCATTTGGAAACCATCTGTGAACGTGAAGTTAGTGACTAAGCTACTATCGTAATAGAACCGAGTTACAAGTAACTGATGATGCCAAAAGATGGTGCCACTTACTTAACAGCTAGCATGAGGAACATCAGCTGGCAGGCGTAAGTATTCTTGAATTTGTACTTTCATGAATTCAACTGGGCGAAACTGAACCCAAAGCCGCCCGCAGGGCCTAGCAGCAAAAACCTACCATGCGCGTTTTTAACTGCTAGTTTATTTTATTTTGCATGAGTTCATGGGGTCATCTGTAAATAGTTTGCTTTTATTAGTTAATTTTTTTAACCTCTTCCCGTCAAATTTAACCTGTCAAATCTAAAAATAAATAAACAAACTCTCATACTTTATTTTATTTTTGATGTTAAATGTTACAAATTTTTTTTATTGCTTATTTCAGAGTTTACGGATGTGTCATCATAACGTATGTCGTGCAAATAGACCAATTATCAGTCAGAACCTAAACTAATATATAAATAGTGAAAAATAATTATGTACACATCTTCAACCAATATTGATCAATGAGAGGCATACATCTATTAATAGGTTTTTTAAACATATGCCATTTTAAAATTAGACGTAGGTAATTATAGTTTGTATGGAAATGCTCCGTAAAAATCAGAACAGGTTGCCTAAATTTTTTGCATGTATATTAATAATAATAATAATTGGATAATTTGTAATGTGCCGTTTTTGTGAAAAACCGTACAACTTATTACGAATTCCTAGGCTCATCTATTTATATTATTATTTACAAAAAAATATAGGAAACGGTTCTATGCCAACTGAGAATAAAGTCAACTCAACATCTCCTTGAAAAGTCATTAAAAGCTATGAAAAAAATATTTTTGAATTAGCCAATAACCCTAATCTAATGTAACCTATTTAACCATTTTTATATATATTTTTAATCACTCTGAGATGGTTCTAAGTTGGTTTCATTCAGAGTTGTCCGGTCACTTGCCTTGCAGGTCACTTTCGATAAATGCACTTTTATTAAAAAGTTCATGCTTGAAGATATGACTTTGCACGCTGAGGACACTATAATAAAAAACAGTGCATGATTTTACATATGCTATTTTACCCTCCATTACTTCTGATTTTACTATTAGAAGATCAGTGCCAAAAGTGAAGTTAATAATTACTTTAAAAGAATGGAGAATTCAGAACACTTTAGGACAAGCGAATTTTTTAAACTTTTGAAAAGGTGAGTTTTAAGTTTAGCTCTAAATTCTGTAGAGGTGTAATCATTCTTAAATCATGTGGCAGTCCATTCCAGGCTTTAAATCATGACACTCCGAAAGCAAGCTAACTGAATTTAGTCTCAGGTGTGTGCTTTGGTTCCTTCAGCTGATGACACTGGTGACCTATCGAGAATTGGAATTTTCTGGAACACACATTTCCGATAAGTAAGATGGAGCCATTCCGTTAATGGACTTAAATACTATCCAACGGAGCTTGAACTGGATTCTTTCAGGACATTTGAAGATTTTTGAGGTACTCTGAAATGTGAAAATATTTAGATACGCTGGTGATAAGTCTTTCCGTAGCGTTGAAAAGGGATTGTAATTTGTTGATTTGAGATTTGGGGAGAGTTATATTTAATTGCAATAATCTAGACATGAAACGACAAAAGAATTGACTAGCAATTTATTCGCATGTTGCCAGGTTTCTCCATATTGTTTTAATTTGCCTTAGCTGGAAGAATCCCATGCTTACGGTTCTGTTCACTTGAGTTTTAAGGGAAAATTCAGCATCCAGTTTGACAACCAATAATTTGATATATGTCTTTGGAGTAATGTCGCTTCCTGAAATGGTTATTGGGTAATTATCAATGTTATCATGACATCTGCTTGCGGCAGTTCAGAGAAGTCTGACAGATTCAGTTTTAATTTATTTGAGGTCATCCAGTGAGTAATTGCTACTAAACTTGTCTAGTATTAGAAAACTGGCCTGGAGGGAAATTCTTTCCTTCCGGACCTCCTCCGTTTAAAAAAAAAAACTGTCACTGTCAAACATCATTTATGTTCGATCAGACGAAAAATTTATAGAAGGATAGCTTGAGACCAAAGATATTGAAATTAAGGAGATGGGCTATCGGCAGTTGCTACTGGGTGGGTCTGTGTTTCCTGGTGTCGCCAATACAATTGCACACGTTCAATCAAAAATCTACTAAATCTTTCCATATTCAAACTATATTGTTAACCAATACTACTGCACATTTCCGCAACTTCGAAAAATCAACTAAATTCCGTATTCAAACTATTCCCATAAGGTAGTAGTTCCGCCGACAGTCGGGCGGACATCATAGCATATCTCCTTATATGTCAATATCTTTGCTTGAGACCTTAAAGATCTCTGTTTGACAAAAAATTGTGTCATTGTGTGTCAAGAGTCATTTCATTTGGATAGGGTTCTAACTTCACTTTACCTTGTTCTGAGATATGAGGTGTCAAAGTTTGCAAAGACCGTTTCTCATTTACCAGTTTCCGATTTTGAGGTTGCATCTCGTGTAAAGCATTTTAATTGAACATATTTTAAAGGAAAATATTTAAATAGGATGTATACTTACCATTTTAGAACATACCTAAACATGCAAAAAGAACTATACGCAACCAGCTAGGGCACAATAATTTATTGCACAAGGTTCTAATTTGCATTTCCCCAATGCAATTTCAAGCTATAGTCAAACAGATACCAAGTGCACTCCCAAAATTTCAAACGGGGAAGAACGTTCTTCCCCGTTTGAAATTTTGGGAGTGCACTTGGTATCTGTTAGACTATAGGGCCACATCCTATTAATATATTTTCCATTAAAATAAGATAAAACTAAAATACTTTACACAAAATTAAGCCTAAAAATTAAAAATTGTTAAATAGATTACAAGAGAACAAGGTAAGACGACGTTAGATCAAACTATCAAACCATAATGCGCCTCGTAATAATGATCAATAATCGTCAGATACAAACAAATACCAGTGTAAGTGATGTTAGAACCTTGTAAAATAAATGATTATTTAAAATGCTTGAATTTCGAACTTTGTGATACATACTACATCTACGAAAATACAACATAGATTCTGAAAATTATTTTGGGTATAGAAATGAGAAAAAGAAATGCTTTGATATCCAAAGGTCATTTTAAAAAAAAAATGTCAGTTGAAACCATATCCAAATGAGGTGACAAAAGAGCAGGAGTCAAAATAAAATTTTGAATTTCCTCGCACCAGGTGATGCCGCAACGTCGGAAGAGGCTAAAGAAAGGCAAACATTCTCCGGTTACGAATAACCTGACAATGAATTTTAAATCTCCTATTAGCATCGCAGTAAGCGAAAATGTCGCTCATGTCATGATGGAGGACTTAGCCAGCCAAGGAATTTCATTCGCGACACCTGAGAGGGACCAGACAAGCTGCCAACTCGGCCACTGACCAGTCAATTCATGGTAGATCAAAATATCTATTCTACACAGTCTTTATATTTACTTTCATAGTTTTACAACTTATTTTACTTTGAAGCTTTACAATAACTAGTGGTCGCCCACTGATCGAAATTCGACCATAGTTGTAATGTTTTTTTTATTGATTTAATGTATTTTTGTATAATTTTAAAAAAAATATTAGCATTCTGCACTCCTTCTCTATATAAACTATAAGTGTGCGAAATTTCATACTCCTCCGTCCGAGCAATTTTCGTAAAAAGGGGTACAAAGTTTTTGCTTCACGTATTAATTTATAGAAGATAGATTTAACAAAATATTGTGATAAGAAAATGTGTTTATTTTTCAAAAATATAAGAAAAACTGTATAATATAAATCATCATATGATAAAAAATATAGCTTATCAATGTAGGTACCATAAATATAAAGGATAACACAAAGTTGAATCAATAATAATAAAAAAATTATTTATAGATTTGGTAAAAGCCGACATGATATTGATACAACACAGAAACGACACAATCCATTTATATGCTTAGTAATATTTAAAAAATGTTTATAGTGCAATAATATCAAAGGATGCAGGTTTAAAATAAAAACTTACAAAAAATAGAAATATAATAAAGCTGCAATCATTTTTTGAGCAAAGATCCCTTTTTAACAAGACTGTAGAGCGGTCGTTAGAAGAGCACCAAAATCTCTAAATCATGTTTTAACTTTCATTAGAAAATTGTAGAAAATCTATTTGTATAGAGTTATATTAGTACGATTGAAAAAAATAGTTGTCTCTTTATGCCAGTCCAATAGAGTCTATTAGTTCTTGCACTTTCTTGATGTACAGCTCCTTGGCTTCGTCAGAGGAAAGTCCCTTCTTGCCGTTCCAAGCTTCCCATTTAGCCTTGCCTTTGAAGTCAAACATTCCAGGCTTCTCTGTAAGAAATAAACACAAATGATTGAATACTTATTTACGTATTTATTGTTTCAACATTATTTTTAACGATAATAAAAAGAAAGGAAAAATAATAAGTTATGACTAAGTCGGTCCTAAGCTATGGCATTGATTGATTATGATTAATAAATGACTTTAGGTGTCACAAGGTGCGGCTCTTGATGCTTTGATTTTTATCTATATGGTGATGAGATATCATTTTGTCTGCGTTCATCTTTTTAGGAACTCAATAAAATTATTTTTTTACAAAATAATGAATACAGTACACCTTGATTTGAGAATTTTCATGGCAAAAAGTATTATTATGTTTATTTTTGGATCATTATGCTGTGTCGCGCTACCTCCTTCGTAACGGGTTACACATCTGCCCTGATGATGGACACTGTAATACCGTCTGAAACATTGGATAAAGAAGGAGGTAGCGCAACACGGCAAAATAACACAAAAATAAATCACATTAATGATACACCTGGCTTCTAATTATAAACATCTATTATTTGATGGGGGTGTTAATTTAATATTTTATCTTCTATTGTAATAATATATAATATGTACACATTTATTTATTTTTAAAGAAAGACATTCCTGGGTTATCAATAACCTGGGCCTTATCCATGGTTGAAAGGCAAGGCTCTCGACTAGCAGTGCGGAAGTAAATTTTATTTGATTAAATTGTAACATTTCACAATTTGATCATTTAAAATAATATAAAGTATATTTGTGGTGTGTTCCAGAGTGTATATACTCTCAGAATCGCCCCGGAGTAAGACCAAGATTCAGAATTGAAACTTTAATGAAATGGCTTTAGCCGTGTTTGGTGACCAGATCTCAATAGCCAGGTACTCCCCCATGTTCTCCTCCCCACTACCTTTAGCCTCGTAACTGCCTTAAGATTTTTTTGTATAATGATCATCTTCTTAGGTGTTAAGATTGTCAAAATGAGAAAATTGTACGGTAATTGGATTATTTATCTGTTGTACAATTAAAAAAAAAAAAAAAAAAACTTACCCCAATTGTGAAAACCATAATCTCACTGGCTCCAGACAAATGGAAGCAGTTGGGACTCTTGTACGGTATTCACAATAAAAAAAAAAAACCTAAAAAAAATCTGACAATATTTTAAAAAAAACTTCTACCACCATTGTAAGCTAAAGATGTTGCTTGTGGAGGACTTTGCAAGCCAAAAAATTGGACCCAAGATGTTTGGCTGGAAACCTAACGCATTTATCAGGCATATAAAATTGTCAGACGTATGACAGATTTGATATAAATTGTTGAGATGTAAATCAATATACCCTTTCAGAGCAGTTAAATTAATAAAAATATTCAATACTGCAGAGTTCTGCAGCTGAGAGCTCCGTAATAATCTAGCATATATCTATCGTTTAAGGGGAAGAGAGAGGTTACAAAGGAACTGTCAGTGGCGAAGTATTGCATGCCCCTAATATTTATGATAAACAAACCTGTGTTGCAATCGCCAACCGAGCCCTGCTTGAAGAGTGCGTAAATCTCCAAGAGGTCAGAGTTTTCTGGAGTGGTCTTCAACTTCTTTACATTCTCTGCAGCTTGTTCAAATCTCTATAAAAAATAAAATACCAATCAATACTTTAAAATGAGATAAATTATTGATTATAAAATAATAATGATCGAGTATGCAGAGAAAAAGATTTTAGTATCATTGAAGAAGAAGATAATACTTATCTAAACGAAATATGAAAAAGAACAAGACACAGAAAAATAAAAAGGTAACAGTCGCAACTGGGAATCAGACCCAGGATCTCTTGTCTTACCGCGACACATACCTTAGCCAACTGGCCATTTGGACCTATTTTTAAGTAATTTTTGTCAATCTCATTTTTCAAATTCAAAATTATATATTTTATCTTCAAGTAATTTTTACCATATTTTTGGCTGCTACCTTTTCAAATGATCACAAAGTTCTAAAGAATTTATTTGCAGACAGTGTCTCGGATAAACATATCCGATTATATTTACATGGGACACCTATTAACTTTTTCTAAAAGTCTAAATGAGTATTCAATTTTAAATTGAAATAACTTGTAATAACTTCTGAAGGTTAAACCTACCAATGCAATACATCATCGAAGAAGAATATAAAATAAAATCAAACAAAATATGAATAAGACACAGAAATATAAATTAAGATTTATACATTTTATGAGTTATATATTATTATAAACAGATCAATTCAACCACAACACACGGATTGCCTAGCATGGAGGTCGAAAAATCCTCAAATTATGTAATTAACAATTCAATAAATAAAGAAAAAAAATTATTGCAACCTTTTTGTCTTATTTAACCGCCCTACCTTTGGGTTATTTTTCAAAAAGTAGGTAAAAAACATCAGGTTTTATAAAACCCGTCACTTGCATATAGGGTTACCATTTGGAAAATTGAAAAGTCCTGGCAAAAAGCCTGACAGTCCAAAAAAAAGTCCGGACATTTTAATAACGACGTGAAAATGATGTACAAAACTTGTATTCACTTGCAAAACTTGCATTCAGTACCTTTATAAATGGACGCATTTAAAGTTTTTGACTGGATACTGTTAAAAAAGAACGAACTACCAAGACTGATAAGAGCCAAAGGTGTTTTTATCGATGATGTAAAGCTATTCGATGAAATAACAACCATAAATTCATTCATATCCCAACAAAACGATGCATTTTTTAGTATGATGGTCCATAAAATGTGGGTTACCATTTTTACAAACTTCAAAATTGCCAAAAAGCCCATTCTATTGAGTATTTGCGAGTTCATTTTTGCTAGCCAAGCTCAAAACGCAAGTGTAGAAAGAGTGTTTTCTCTAATGGGACCACAGTGGACAAAAGAGCGTAATAGATTATCTGTACCCTCGGTCAGATCGTTGTTGATGATTCAATACAACCTTAAAACTATGAGCTGCGAAGAATTCTATAAGAAAACTTTGAATGAACAGAAGCCGTTCCGTCAAGTATCTGGCGCTGAAAAATATTAAAATTTATATATTTGTCGAAAACAAGTGTTAAGTTTTGAAGAAGATATTTTATGTTTGAACTTGAACTTGTTTATTTTTGCAACTGCAATTAAAATGTTTTGTTTGATCTCCATGAGTTGATGGTTAAAGAAGATTTATATTTTGGTTTTAGATGAGTGGGAAATTAATAAAGATTAAAGACTTTTTGATATTACTTATGTAAGTTTTATTGCTCATATTCCATCTAAACCAAAAATCCGGACAAATTAAAGGGCCGGACAAAGTCCGGACAAAAGGCTAGAAGTCCGGACATGTCCGGATTAATCCGGACGGATGGTAACCCTACTTGCATAGAGAGTACCGCTGACTAGCGGCGTTACTTGTACAGGAGAGACAAAAATACCCATCCCATGTTCCTTAGCTTTGCGATAGCGCAGGAACAAACTTGATGTATACAAACGTATCGCATACGTTTTGTGGGTTTCGGGTATTTATTTTTTTACCTTAACGTACGTGATACGGTTTGTTGCATTCGGGTGATAGTATTGCGGACGTATCACATACGTTTGTATGTGTAGGGCGGTTAAAACCCAAGACAAAAAAATGATGGGACCATTATTTTTAACATCTCCATAAATTATAATGCAGAAAAAAACGTTCTGCTGAGTAGGTACCTATCTACCTAATTTTACAAATAATATGCATTAGGTTTTGGTGCAAAGATAGTCCCTGTAATGAATCTATCCTGTTTTATAAGGTGTATTTAAATTTAAATCATGTATTACTTAGCAAAGCCTTTATTTTAAATTCTGGACATTGAAAAATATGTACTTAATTAATAATAAATAGGTAGCTTACTAACCTCGTTTAAAGACATCTTGTTTGATCTGAGTATCTTTATTTATCTGGAAATAAGGTCAAGAATATATAAACAAATAATATGCTTTTATCATCAATTGGTCTAATAAGCAAAATAAAACTAAAGAATGATAATTAATTTTATGACTGAAAGGTCGATGATCCATCATTAGCCTAAAGTAGCGGAAGTATTAATTCGAATGTATCAAAAGGAGGCGATTAGATGAAAATAATAATTAATGTATCGTTTAAGAAATACTAGCAGCAAATTGGGGTTTTATAAGCTAAACTAATTAGATAATAAAAATGACAACTCACCGGTGAACTAGATTCGAACGGGACACGAGATTGGTGTGAAGTTAGTGATAGTTTGTAATGCAGTGCGGCCTTTAGCAGAATAGCGGAGAATCATTCCTAACTTCAAAACAATCAATCGTACCAACATTAGGACAACCAAGTTCACATAAAGGTGGGCAATTCAAACAATATTTTTCGGTGTTAAATAAATTTATTTTGTACAGTAAAAAAATATAATAAAAGTTCTACCTAGAATTCTTGTAGGTAATTAATATATTAGTTTATGTGTATTTAGTGGATAATTCTGCAATTTTAGCTATATAGGCTTCTTTAGCAGCTTCTTTGGAAAGTCCCTTCTTGTCCAGCCACGCTTGCCATTTGGCCTTGCCCTTCAGGTCTAACATACCAGGTTTATCTGAAAAATAAATAAAACAAATTAATATTGAAACCACCTTTTACGGAATTACCTATATTATTTTAATATGATAAATTATAGTCGCGGCTTAAATTTTGATGTTACAATGAGATTATTGGAAACTTTTTAGTACGGAGAAAAGTTTAGGAATAATATATTTTTTTTAATTTTATATAATAATTTCGCCTTTATAGCATAATGGTTACGTAAATAACACACTTGAGTTGAATTGTGGTTTATTTATCTGCGTTTTTATTAAGTACAGGCTTATGGTTTATGAGGATTAGTACCCTTTACACACAGAGTTCGGAGCGGGACGTACCCCGCGCCACTTCAGGCCGCCGCGCAGAAAAGTTTCACAGTGAATTGCGCTGTAAACCGTTATCTTACTTTCGGTCTTTACTTTTTTGCGCGGCGGCCTGAAGTGGCGCGGGGCACGTCCCGCTCCGAACTCTGTGTGTAAAGGGTACTATTGTCGATTTCGGTGACTTGTTGTCGAATTTCTAATAAGAGTAAGATGAAGTTATTGTACCTACGTGAAATCCTATTTAGATACTATTTAGATTCATCTTTACGACGAATCGGTTTACAGTATGAACATCAAAAAATATGCTACGGTTAAATTGAAGCTTTTATTAGCTTTTCTATGTATTGGAATTACAATAAAATTATTATTTACGTAACAAAAAATATATAAGTGTACCACCAAAAAAAATGTTTTTTCATGACTTAACTATGTAGTAATAAGAAACAATTTTTTTTAAATACCCCTTTATGGCGAAGACTATTTTTGAGGTTTTGTATGTTCTAACTTTTTTCATTCTTATAAAATTTTGCACAAAATAAATAAAAAACCACTTTTTCGTTTACTTGCCTTGTGCAAATACGACGCGCGATTTTAAATTTTGTAGGCATAAGAATCGAAATATTTCTAGCTTTTATATTCCTCTTAAGATTGCTTTTTTCCCACAAAAACTATATAAGAAATCTAAGAAAGTGCTATTTAAAAAAATGAAAAATTTTTATAAATTAAATATTTACCCGTGGTATTGTCTCCAACTGTTGCCTGCTTGAAGAGTGCGTAAATCTCCAATAGCTCTCCATCGGTAGGCCTCTTAGTGAAGCTCTTTGCCTTGCCGGCTGCAGTGTCGAATCTCTGGAAGAAAAAACAAAAATCTCTTGTTAAAAAATTAATTCTAAAATAATTATTACGGGTTTAAAAAAGGTTTTAAAAATAGGAATGGTAGCTAGTATGGAAACAAAAAGGTAACTTAGTAAATCGTGTACCTAATATGATATAATTGATGTATTGTACATTGTACATATTATTATATTGTACATCCTCACATCACAAACCAGTAATCAATCCACTTTCGCACATGAATCACAATAATAATATATTCACAGACATATATATTATAAGACTTGACTAGACAAAAAGACAAACCTAGAGCGTTATAGAGTTAGGTAGACTATTTGGTAGTCTAATATAGAGGTAAAAAGAGTTAATAGCCTCAATTACATGCTAGTTTACAAGCTACTAGCCGGTAAGTTTAAAAGCGGGTGAATCGGCGAGTGAGATTGTCGTGATGACACACAAAACTGTCTACTCGCTCAGTAGCAACAGTAACAGCTAAAATAACGACTCCCGCGCCATGCAACTCTGTCGACATTTTGTAGAAAACTTGAATTCGCAGCTAGCGCCACACACTAACCAGTAGCGAGAATAACGACTCCCGTGCGAACTAATTCTGACAGACGAAATCAGCTGTTGGTGGGCCGCCATCTTTAGGCAAACACTAGCGAGTAGCGAGTAAAGTTGACCACCAGCTTTCTACTTTTTTCGTAGATTGTCTACAATCTGCTAGTTAGCAAGTAATACGATGACACTGGGCGAGTTTACTAACAGATAGTGAATTTCCCAGATAGTATACTGTAAAGTAAAAATATGGTTGAGAGAACAAAGTGAAAATGAACTATCAAACATACTGAAGACCATGTAAAGACAACTGGATACTAAATACAAATGTGGAAAAACTACAGGCCGCCTCAGAACAGGGAACCCTAGTGAAAAAAAAAAAAAACTTTATAATACCTTAATATAATACAATTTATAAATACATTATGTACAAATTTTGCTATAGATACTAAAAAAAATAAAAAAAAAAACTCGCTCAATGTCATCGAGGCTTAACCAATTTGCAAACACACGCGAGCACCCGCTGGACCTAATGTGGCCAAATTGAAGAGATATTTTAAAACATTTTTTCGATTTATTTTAACAGTTCCCACGTGTTGCGATGTTCAACAACCACAAAGCTAATGAGGTATCTGGCATCTCTTCTGAATTATTTGTTGTTGACATTCCGCAAACCGAAATGATTGAAATATTTTTTCTCACAAATCTTCGATAATGTGTTTACATGACCAATGATTATTTAAATTCATATCTGTGATAAGCAACAATATTATATTATCAATAATATTATCCAAGGGCAACATACAGAAGTTATAATATTTATGGCTCCAAATAGGTATCACGTACCGACGGCCATTTTAAAGTGAATAATGCACAGAATTCACGAGTTTATAAATCTAACGGTTTTTTATAATTTGTTTTATGAATCCTAAAAACATGGGATTAACGGTCAAATAATATAGTTGCATTCAATGACTCTCTAACACTGTAACCAGTTTATATGGCTCCATATTAAATTTCTCAAAGCCGACATTGTTCATATTGCGGAACACTCCAATGGCTAGAGGTAGGGAGCCATGACTCAAAGTGCCATTCTTTACTAATTATTTGGTTTGGTCAACAAGACAACATTAGAAATTAAATTACACCGGCAGGTGCTGGGTTAGAAAAAAAAACTTTTGATTTGCCGTTTGTTTTAGAGTGTGAATCACGAATGAACAGAATCGGAGAAAGGTTTCATGCTTGATCAAATATTGATGCTGACATCTACAAGTGCATGATTCATCGCGTTCACCGGTAGGTAATCATAAGAAAGCGCTTTCTAATTCCGATAATCCAAATAATAATTTTTTTATTGTCAAACAGTTCAACTCAGGAAACAATATTGACCATTAATTTTAACACAACATTAAACAAATTCGACAGAATTCGCAAACTAAGGGACGAAATTTCGATTCCACGCCAACGCGGAATCATGTCAAATCAACACCTCTTTAAAAATTAATTAAAAACTACGAAAAAAATAATAATTGAAAAATAGCCAATAACCTAACCTAACGTCCTATTTAATCAATTTCTTTAAATATATTTTTTAATCACTTTTAATGACTTTTCAAAGGAGTTTCTGAGTTGATTTCACTCTGAGTTGTCCGGTCACCGAAATTTCAATTTTCTTTTGCTCTGTGCTAGGAACTCTGACAAGATGAACCATCTGATACCATTGCTAAAAAATAGTGATACTATATCGTCCCTTTCTTAAGTTTTCTGTTTTATGTAGGTAAAGCATAAAAACCCTATGTTTGAAACAAAAAAACTTTCTTATACCTAACAGAAAGATGTGTCTATCATTGGCGGTGTCGTTGCAATCTATCAACAAACTTTTGGTGGCACTCACGCGCACTACACACGTTTACACACACCATTTTTTTTAAATTGTATGACATTATATAAAAATTTACAGCAGTATACATATATACCTACGAAATAAATGTCGGTACCATCCAATTAGGATTTGGCGTAGGGGTTATCGTTGTTCGCTCATTTAGTCAGGCCCTGAGGAGAAACGCTCAATCCTCAGTCAAACCAAATAAAAAGAAATTGTTTTAAAAGACGTTTTTAAAGTTCACAGCAGTTTAAAGTTTTTTAAAGTTCACAGTCAGTCCCTGGGAAGGAAGGTTGAATCTTCAGTCAAACCAAAAAATATATATATTGTGAAATTGACTACTAGACGGCACAAGAAATGACGCAACAAGGTCGAAAATTGAAAAATTGATGTATTTTAGTAAAAAAACTTAGTTTTTAATGAGTTGATTTTTTAGACAATCCAAAAAAATATTATTAATGTAGTTATAATTGGATGTTAATGCATTCTAAAAAATATTATGCAATGCATGGTTTAAATTTTCTTTCAATAATAAAGGATTGTCATAAAACAAGGTCAAGATAAAAAATATATTACAAAGAGAATTTTCGCCAACTTTCCCACTGTGAGCGTTTTTTTCTATGGTAATCTTATCTATTCTGAGCTTCACCTAAACGTAACAATAGGTACTGATACAATAAATATTTTTTCATGAACTTCTGACACCTTTCAACTTTCAAGTACATCGGTAGATACTTGCGTTTTTTGCAGTTTGTACTTTAGCATTGAGTCAAAGTGCAGTCGTGTGTGGTGTAGTTTTTATTCATAAATTTGAATATTCATTTACGGGTAGTGACTTTGTCATGAATAACCACAGATATTATCATAAATATTAATTACCCAAGGTAGAAATTTTCTGCTTTCCTACCAACGTGGGTATCTACTTAATAACTACCGGAGACTCGAAAGTTATCTGTTGAAAGTTATAACCAAGGTAAAATTTTTCTACTTTCCTACAGCACAACACGCGCTCAACATTTGTACACGGTTGACATTAGTCACATGAGAACGGGTCGTTTCTACGACTCGTTCTTGAGTTCAACAGCTCGGCTATGGAACGATTTGCCAGCTTCTGTGTTTCCTCCCTCCTACAACATGGCTCTCTTCAAGACCCATGTTCACTCCTTCCTCTCCTCAAAAACACCCTCCACACAGCATCTTCAAAGATGACATAGGCCCTGAGGGAAATTATTTTTCTCAGGGCCTCCTGTGTGGAGTTAATGTAAAAAAAAGCAACGTAGGTGTCTACCTTGTACCTACCGGAGGCTGAGTTATCTATTATAAGTTATAACTTATAACATAACCAAAGTAGAAAATTTCTACTTTCCTACCAACGTAGGTATCTGCCTAATACCTACTGGAGGCTCAAAAGTTATCTGTTGTAAGTTTTTTTTTTTTTATATTAACTCCACACAGGAGGCCCTGAGGGAAATAATTTCCCTCAGGGCCTATGTCATCTTTGAAGATGCTGTGTGGAGGGTGCTGTTGAGGAGAGGAAGGAGTGAACATGGGTCTTGAAGAGACCCATATTGTAGGAGGGAGGAAACACAGAAGCCGGCAACTCGTTCCACAGCCGGGCTGTTGAACTCAAGAACGAGTCGTAGAAACGACCCGTTCTCATGTGAATAATGTCAACCGTGTACAAATGTTGAGCGCGTGTTTGGCGTGTTTCCCGACTATGCACCGGTGCCGAGGGGATCAGTGACGCTAGTTCCTCGGAGCATCTTCCATTGTAATACCGGTAGAACAAGGACAGCATTCCCACCTGACGCCTGTGCTCTAAAGATTGCAGTCCATTTGTTAAGTTAGGAGAATCTATCAAACGGACCGCCCGTTTCTGCACAGAGTCGAGGGTTTTTTTCAGGTATTTTGGGACTCCAGACCAGAGGTGGCTGCCAAATTCAACCGTGGGGCGCACTTGCGATTTGTACAGGGTTAGCAGTTGTGTACTATTAAAGTATCTGCGGGCCCTGTACAGTACGCCCAGTTTCTGAGAGGCTAACTTAACTCTGGCCTCGATGGAGCCCCCGTACCTGAGCTGGTCACTTAGAGTTACACCAAGCATATCAATGGAAGGCCTGTTCGGGAGATTGCTTCCGTTGAAGGAAACTAGATTATCATTCCGATCCCTTTTAGACGTAATCAGACATGATTGGGTCTTTGAAACATTAAATTCGACGAGGTTATTCTTACCCCAAGAGAAAACACTCTCGAGGTAACCGTCCATTCTTTGTTTCAAAGCCCTCCGAGCCATTGGGATTTGTGAGCCCTTTGGAGGCTTGTCAAACAAAAAGCTGTCATGGACTGTACTGTCATCCGCGTAACAATGAATCGGTGCACATGTCAAGAGGTCATTGATGTGCAACAGAAACAAAGTCGGAGACAGAACCGATCCCTGTGGGACGCCAGCATTTATCGAATGCGAGGAAGAGGTGAAACCATCAGCAACCGCCTGAATCAACCTCTCCCTCAAAAAGTCGGCAATCCACGTACACAAGGAAGCGGGAAGTCCGTAAGAAGGCAGTTTGTTGACAAGCCCTCGGTGCCAAACCCGGTCAAAGGCCTTGGAAATATCCAGTGCAACGGTTTGGGTCTCACCAAAGCGTTCCAGGCACCGCCCCCAAACATGTGTCACATACGCGAGAAGATCACCGCACGAGCGGTTCCGCCGGAATCCGTATTGACGGTCGTTAATAATTTTGTTCTTCTCGAGGTATGTGAGTAGTTTGTCGTTGACCACACGTTCCATCACTTTTGACAGAACAGATGTGATCGCTATGGGGCTGTAGTTGGCCGGGTTAGAGCGGTCACCTTTCTTTGGAATAGGGTGAATGATCGCTTTTTTCCAACCAGAGGGCACAGACCCAGACTTCAGGGACATTTTGAAAAGCTTCGTCAAAATTGGAGCTATTTCTGCAGCGCACCTCTTCAATACCAGGGCAGGTATTCCGTCAGGCCCACTAGCTTTATTAACATCAAGCCCTCGTAAGACTTGGAGTACATCCCGATGCCGAATCCTCAGCTTTTTCATACGAAAACCGCAGTGAGGAACCGACGGCGGGATAGCACCTTGGTCATCGAGGGTCGAGTTTTCCGCGAACATTTTGCCTAATAAGTTAGCCTTTTCGGCGGCGGTATTTGCTAGAGAGCCGTCAGGTCTGGTAAGAGGTGGCAGACTGGGTTTGCAGAAATTGCGACCTATAGAGCCCGCAAGCGACCAGAGCGCTCTGCTACCATGCGGGCAGGCAGCCAGCTTTCTGCTGACCTGCAGGTCGTGCTCGAATTTCGACCTATTGATGATTCTCTTACTTTCCTTTGCAATTTGGTTGTATAATATTCTGTTTTCGGACGTTCGAGATGTGTTGTAGGCTCGGTAAGCCGCGTTTTTTCGTCGCACTGCTTCAGAGCATTGTCGACTGAACCACGGCTTTGAGCCCACACCAGTTTCCTTAATAGTGGATTGGATGAAGCCATCCATCGCGGACGTGATGACTTCACCAATTTCCTGGGCACATCTTGAGGGATCCGAAGTCCGAAAACAGCTGACCACGGGAAAGCATTAAAATGTGCCCGTAGACCGAACCAATCTGCAGACCTATAGTGCCACACTTTTCTTTTCAGCCTCTCGTTTGGCGGTCTGAAGGTTACGGGGATTGATGACGTCACCAAGCAGTGGTCCGACGATCCTAAAGGCGCTGTGACGTCAATCTTGTAACCGTGTGGCACAGTGGTTAAAAACAGGTCTAACAGATTAGAGCGGTGAGACTGGACATCAGGAACCCTTGTAGGCTCCTGAACCATTTGCTCCAGTCCGTGGCAAAGGGCAAAGGACTCCGCTTGTCGTCCAGCCGAGTCTGTTGATCCCGAGAACTTCAACCAAGGTTCGTTATGAACATTGAAGTCCCCCAGGACCACAAACTCTGCCGGGCAAGAGGTCATCAATAGTGTTATAATCTATCTAAAGATATTCTCACTGTCGCTAATGTTCTCACGAATTTGACATTTGTAAAGTGGTTCTATGACAGTTGATCCGCCGACACTACATTTTCATACAATATGCAGTTGGTTTGGGGAAAATACGGTATACGGTACACAAAATATAACTAGGTGATCCCGACGGGGTTTGCAGAGAGGATGTACCGCCGAAAAACAAAAGTGTAAAACATATTTTCATTCAAATGCATCAAAGATAAAACTACTTGTCTGTATACTGTAGGTATATACCTACCAGCGTATAAGTACAAAAAATCGACACTATATGCGGATCAACTGTCGGGTCACCTTGTAAAGTAAACAGAAGCCGAAAACACGTTGACAAGACATGTTAAAAGAGCATCTGGCGATTTGTAGGTCGGACGGCAAACCAATAAATATTTTCGTTTTATTTTGGAAAGCCAGTATCCCATCAATATTTAGACGGAAATCCTTTAATATTGTTTAAAATGGAAACATTTAAAACATATGAGCATCATCCGTTAATAGTCGAGTAGACAAATGCGTCGAATTCCCAGGCGATGCGAGTTCAATCCAATTCTAGCCTATAAGTCCTACATATATAAAGTGAAATATTATTTTTCAAATCCTGTGCCCTATGTAAATGTACATCATTTTTTCCTATGTAATGTTAATCATCAAATTTTTCAATGCCCTATGTAACGTAAATCATTTTTTCACCCAGTCTAACCTTTACCCCCTCTTGGCGGCCCTCTCTACGGGCATCATCTGGGCCACGCCCACTATAATTATTATCTGTCTCCTGTGACATGTCTGTATTAGCGGGTTCATCGGATAGGTTTCAATTTTAGTTGATCAACAAGTCACTTGAAAGCGTATTGGCAAGAGCGAACCTCCTTTCAACAAAGCTTTTTCAAACAATTTTTGTCTTCAATGAAAATCAACTAAGATTGAAACGTCTGAACCTACTATATGGGATTATACGACGAACGATATGGCCACGCCCAAATAACGCAATATTTAGGATATTTGAAAATGATACTACCCTCTCCCCTGCAGTAGATGAATTAGGGAGCTGCCGTGGCCTCGTTATCTACAATTTCTATTTACTATTTCCACAATCCCAACGCATATCGTAATCTGTACTGATATTAGTATATCGCAATGAATATCGATACCTACGTGGGTAAGCTGTGTAAGCATGAATAGTATTAATTTGTTGGCCGAAAATAATATTATTGACGATTTTCAATCATAATTAACCACTGTCAGATACGTAGGTCCCTACCCAATTCATCGTCAATCGATCATATGTTATATAATATATTAATATACTTACATTTATTATCGTACATAAATCACATAATTATGTTCTGTAATAAGTACGTAAATATTTGTATATCTGATAATATAACCTAAACGAACTTAAAACATGAAGAGTTGTTGATAGGTTATCAGTTATCACTTTATCAGTGAATCGAAATATTATCAAGTACATATGTAGATATTGAAGCAAGAATATAAACAGCCAAGAACGACTATTTAATTAATGCCTAACCAGGCAATTTTACCAATTTATAATATAAAACTAATCCATTAACATAAAGTATTGCTCTCGGGCAGCTCCTAGCATCAAAATAAAGATGATTATATTATATTCCAGCGCCAATCATTTTATTACCACGTCGTTTAAAATTACGGATCAGGCCGCTAACAATAACACTCTTTAAGTAAAGGGCAATAGGGTTTAAATTCCCATTTAACACCAGCCGCCTGTTTCGATTTATTCAAGTAAAAAACATCGCCAAAAAAAGTTTATTTTATTTTGCAAAGCTCAGGAACAAATATTTAAATATTATTTCATCATTTTCTAAAGAATTTAATTTTCCACGTTATACAATAAAAACATGACCGAAAAGGAGTTCATAAGATGGAGATTTTCAACTGCAGTTTTTATATATCTGATACTTTATTTTTTTCTAGGCTTATAAAAAGACTAATAAAAAATTCCCGATTATTGCAAAGACAAGTGTGAATTCTACTCGCTGTATTTAAATATTTATAAGTGATCTAATTTTCAAAATCATATGATTTTGCATTACTTTGTAGAGATCATCTTAACTCCACAAAGGACGCCCTGACGAAAATAATTTCCCTCAAGGCTTATGTCATCTTTAGAGATGCTGCATGAGAGATCTTTTTGAGGAGAGAAAGGAGTGAGCACGGGTCTTGAAGAAACCCATGTTATAGGAGATAGGAGGCAACATTTGTTTCTGAAGCAGAAACACTCACCAAAATTATACAACTCTGTTTGAAATAGGTAATCTAGATGAATGGGAAATTACCTTCAACTTACATCGTAATTTGCGACGAGAGCTAAAAAGCTTTATCCACTTGTAAGAAAAATAAGACAATTGCTGTTTATTATTATTCTTTTCAAATCTCGGTCGAAGCCAAATGAAAAATCTCGTTAATTTTAAAGATAAACAAACGATATCTGTAAAAAAAATCAATACCACACGGCTTATAATGATTAAACCATAATATAAATTTTATAAAGTAATAAGCCGCTTGATATTATCAGATTAGGAAATTATCAGCGACGGATTAATCTAACTATTTGTTATTTCATCCTTTCTGAAACTTTAGAAATTTTGAAAATTTAGTTTACATTTTGCAATGCAAATTTTAATAACTTATTATTGTTTTCCGTAAGCAATAGACTATGAATCAATTTATTAAGAGTGACACGATTTTGAAGCTGCCTTAGAACTCAAAACATTTTTTGTTTTTGTTTTTTGTTATCAAATATTTAATAAAATACTTTTTGTAGATTTAAGTAAGAAGATGCATCTTATCAAAACTGTTTATATTTGGTAAATTTTTTGTCTTTTATGGTCTTAAATTCGAATGTCGTTATTTTATCGATCAATTGTCATTATTTTGTTAACAATGTTAATCCTATCCCAACAGTCTTAACAATGTTAATCTTTTCCTGACGAAAAAACCTTTGGTTTTGAAACATGTTGATAATTTTGATTAATTAGTGGTGTTTTACAAAGTGATTGGTTTTCATTTAATTAAAAAGACGCCACAAAGTGGATTTGCAAGGATTGAAGAAAAAAAATCTATGTGTATAATACATTACAAACTAATGCTAATTAAGCTACTTTTTCCAATTTTAAATTTTAATTAAGCTAATTTTTCCAATTTTTAGCATCATTTATACTAAATCCATATGTTTACGTTAGACTTCATTCAAAGCAACCATCTTTCGTTGGTCACCATGAAACAGGCAGCCGCCTAGTATGGTGATTTAATTGATTTATTGTATTTAATATACCTACTTTATGTAAATATCACAACTATGTAACATGTATTGTATATATATATATATGTGTGTGTGTGTGTGTGTGTGTGTGTGTGTATTTGACGTGGAATCCTGGAAGTGGAAATTAACCTACTTCCCGACCTCCGATCGAACTGAAACTCGGCATATGAACTCGTTGTCGACGACAATGCATTTGTGCAGAGTTTTCCATCACTTTGAATACAAGTAGATGTATTTTATAGTAATAAATGTGAATCAAAAAGTTTTTTTTTAAATTCATTTCGAAAGTTTACCCTTAACCCCCCGAGCCTCGAGGTTATATGTTATACATCTATTTTATCATAACAATGCACGATATCTACTTAGGTACTTAGGTAGTACCTACCTAAGTTATCAGTTAATTGGGTACATACCTACATTACCTAAGTATATACTTGGTCGAACCCTATACCGAATATAGAATATAGAGTATTCCGTGACTGGACAACTCGGAAATATATATACTTGGTCGAACCCTATACCGAATATAGAATATAGAGTATTCCGTGACTGGACAACTCGGAAATATACAACTTCAACCAACATCTCCTATGAAAAGTCAAAGGGATGAAAAAAAAAGTTATTGGCGAAATTGGTTACGTTGGGTTATGCTGCGGGCTATTTTACAATATTTGTTTTCATTACTTTTAATGACTTTTCAAAAGGGTGTTGAAATGTCACTTTATTGAGTTGTCGTCGAAATAGAATATTCGTAGGATATGCATTTGAATCGATTCAATGTCATTCAATTCAATTCAATGTCAACAAATGAAGTGTTTATTTGATTAACAGGGCTGTATTTTTAACGGTTCCATGCCAACTGAGAATAAAGTCAACTCAACACCTCCTTGAAAAGTCGTTAAAAACTATGAAAAAAATAATTTTAAATTAGCCGATTACCCTAACCTAACGTAACCTATTTAACTATTTTTTTATATATATTTTTTATCACTCTAAATGACATCTGAGATGGTTCTGAGTTGGTTTTATTCCAAGTTGTCCGGTCTCCATTTTTGACATCTTCCGTTTCACCTACACTGGTTTACTTTCGTGAAGGCTCAGTTACTTCCACAGGAATCCGATCATCCGATGAATTCATTAACACGACCGCATATCGTTTTACAATACTTTCTCCATTCGGAATTATAAAAAAAGCTTTCATTCATGTTAGAGGGACATTAAATTGATAAGACCATATTTATGTGTACGTGATTAGTAGCAGATATGGAAAACAGATAAATCGCAGGCGAAAATAATATCAGAAAATCTCTAATATGAGCCCAAACTTTTACATAGAAATCACAAAGACCAGTTGGCTAATCTAACTGATCATTATTTACCGGCCAACAACGGGATATAAATAAAAACAAAACCTGTAACGCGAGACATAATTCAAGCAGCACAACTTATTTTTCCACTTTACCAAAGTTAAAATGCTTTCTTTTTTATTGTTTTTAAGATGATGCTGTACGTTTTTATGATGCTGTAATAATCACAGTAAGTATGTATTTATATTTTTCTCTTACAATCAAATAAGTATTTAAAAATTCTCGTTCTACGTGCCGTTGACTCGACGCGATGTCTAATAGCCTATTTTATGCAAATAAACTTGATGGATGACTTTTTGGTAAGTGCGTACAAAGTTCAAGTAGATTCGAGTAAGTAACCTGCCTAATGGCCTGTGTATATCATTAAGTCATTTAGTCATATCTACGACGGTATTGGGCATTATGGGAAAGGTATTAATTACAGCGACAAATGTAAATTGGAAGGTGAGTTGTTCTTCTTTTAACCTACTGTCTTTTACCACTCTATCGCATTTCCACCTAAAGTGATTTTTTTTTCTTTAACCTACTGTCTTTTACCACTCTGTCACATTTCCACTTAAAGTGAGGATTTTTTTTACTATAAATGAATCCTCTCTGGATTTCAGAGGGAAAATTGTAGCAAGGGGGGAAGAAGGCCTAAAACGCCTACCGGAGGTGACAAATACATACGAGCTGAATTAATGTATTAAACATCAGCTGTAGGTTGTAAAAGACAATTTTTTGAGATTTTTTAAAAATATCTTATTTAACATCATAAAAAATAATAATCGCTGTTACTTGATAGATTATACCTTTTGGAGTTTAAAAATAGTTTTATATTTTATGTCGTCATTTATATATTTTTTTAAACAATATACGCAAGTCGAGGTGGCGGGAGACAACTGTGATTTGTATGAAAAACACTTCTATCACGAGGATTCACAACTCTGTAACGTAATTTTTACTACAAAAATATAAACACATATTTTTTTAAAACGCACACAATCGTTACGCCTTTAGTACATTAGATTTGAAAGGAATTATAAAATAATAATATAGGTTATTTCTCCACTGTGGATACAACTTTAAGTAGGTTACAAAGAAGAACAACCCAGGTATTTAACTACTTAACAAAATCCTCTAGCTATCTCACTTATGACACAAAGATGGTATTAAGGTGACCAAGGATTCCTAAAAATTACCATATTACACATTAGGTAAAATATCTACGACTCTTGAAGGGCGGACATAGCAATGTATTGTGTGCATACAAAAATTCAAACATGTTCCTACAGCTCTTCAAAAATGCTTACGCCATGTTAAATTTTTATGAAATAGCGATTGTTAAACAAGAAAAAAGCGATTTGCATATGGTGTGAACACTCAACATTTTATGATCATGTTATATGCAAACAAATTGACATTAAAAATATCGAACTCTTAGAGTAAATATTGTACCTTCTCAAAAATATAAATGAAATTATTTCGTTTTGGGTACACGTCGCAAACTTGAAAGTGTCTGTATTAACTCAAACTATAAAAAAATATAATGTACCTGTGTATAGGTAAAATAAGAAGTTTTGGATGTTATTTTCATTAAAATTTAATATATTACCTCGTCCAGTGACATGATTGATCTGAAATAAAAAAAATGAAAATACGTAAATATCTTATAAAACATGTAATAATAGATACCAATATGTAAAAGAAAATATAACTTCAACGATATTAAATCATTTCTGTTATTACAATAAAACTCAATTATTTCATTGCACGAATAGAAGAATAATAATGTAATTTATTGAACCAGTTTTTCAACTTATTGAAAAATCACTGATAAAAAAAAAAAATTTATTACAAAATAATGATTCAGGTTCTCGTACAACTCTCGCCTAAATATCTCGAATCAATTAATTTGAATCAAGAATGTTTAAAGTATGGACGTACCTGATTTGGATTTGATGAACGTATTCACAGTTGAAACGATTCGTGCAAACTGAAATCTATTGGAAAATATACAAAGAGGTTCGCGTGAGCTGAGAACAGCGAGCGAAACAATTCAGTATCTGTCTACTTATCGAATACAGGTATGGACTCACAACCGAAAGACGGAAGCCAATAAAACTTCAAAAAAATACATAACTTTATACTTTTTTTATTATGTGAGAATATCTTGACATTAGGTGGAGTGAGGTAAGGTGGGCGGTTTTCATTCGGCAAAATAGAGATGATGAAATCAAAGTCATCTAACTCTATTTATATATTTTTTGTAATTTAAAACAACTCAAGTTTCATTTTGTTATTAGTAATTTTTGCAAGTTTTTTAGTTTTTTTTTATTGTGACAGCTGTTTAGGCGTTCAAAGCCTGATTATTCACATAATTAAGTTTGTAACATCTTAGTGATACACAGATTTCAGGGGAAAAAAACAAGGAAAATTTTCAAATAATTATCTAAGGTGTTTTCAGGCGCAACGTGTGCCATATATTTTTTTAGCAATCGAAGTGCTAGGACTAGCTTTGACTCTACTGAAATTGTCGCAAATTTCATTCACAATATCAGTTTCAGCGCGTCAAATGTAAAATAGCACTTTCCGCGGAGAGCCCCCACACGCCGACCGGTTTCGGAACAGCCGTTCCGTCCTCGGGGCAACATATAGGTATACTAAAAAAATCTAAGTTATTTGTTAATTAAGGCCTGGCAGTAAACGATCAAAAAGAAGAAGAATGGGAGATATGTAAATACGAATGTTAGAGGGAGCGCACTAATATTAAAAACTATAATAATCGAGCGAAAATTGTGAAAATGTTTAATAAAACACGACTTTTTTAAATAGAGCAAAAAACTCGTGAGAATTATCTTAAACATCATTTAAAGAAACACTGAATTTTTTCATAAAACTTGTAAAATAACAGAAAAAAACATGTTCAAAATAATTTTTGGAGCACACTTTGCGATGTTTTTCTATCGAGCGAATTTCATATAATTACCGTTTCGGCGTGGCAAATGTACAGACGTTAATATTATCTTAAAAATAACATATATTTTTTAAGAAACTTAAAAACTTAGCTGTTCAAGAGAAATATGCTATAAAACGGTAGAAATTCTGAATGCCGCAGCTTATTCGAGATAGGTTTTAAATAATTGTTCGTGTTCATATATCATTTTTCGGGTTTCGTGATAATCTGAAAAATTATATATTTTTACTTTTTCATAATTTTAGATCAAATGTTGTGGTTTACCCATGTGATAAAATGAAGAATTGTAATAATTATTCCTTTTCCTATTATTATTTTTTGTCTTTAAATATGCTAGTCAATTCATTTCTGTTTATTATTTTTAAAACATTACAGATTGTTCATTTTAGAGCAATTTTAAATATAGGTATTTGTAAAGGAGAATAATTACATAAATATAAATTACATATATATGCAGCTTCATTGATGCTAAATAACTAAATATGTATATCGACCCTTTGGAATAACAAGGTTCCTTCGGTAACGTCATGCGATAGTGAACTCTAGTAGCTTACTCCCATTATCGCAAGACGTTACCACGGCAGATGGAACCTTGTTATTCCAAAGGGTCGATGTCGATATCCGAATTGATTCTGTTCAACAGCAAGACTGCTCTCCCCACAGGCATGACCAATGGCAATGACATGTTAGTCCTGCAGGCTGGGAGGCTGGCTCTCTCCAACACGGGGGAATATTTTACCTGGTGCGGACTCCAAATTATCGACCAACTTTCTAGTACTCTTTGCTAAGAAATTCTATAAAATGATGAGAACCCAGGTATCTCTAAAATTCCTTGCGGTGCGCAGAACAAAGATAAGCATTCACAATGAAATGCTACAAACCATCTCAATATAAGCATGACCTGTCAGCTAATTATCACCATCTCATTTCATATTTTTGTCTCACCTTCGATTCGGACCGATTGAAATGGGCATAAAATTTTTCATTACCTATTCTTTGACGAAACTGGGGAATCCCCTTTCTTTAAATGAATGTAAAATAATGACACCTTGCTCTCATTGTAGCGACTGGCAACACCGTCTGTACTGAATTGCAGGAATTCCCCTATTTTATGTTGGGCTTGGATTCATAAATTTATGACTAATATTCAGCGAGAATGACTTCAGGGAAGTGAAGTCCGTGAGTGATGCTTTGACAAAATTGTACGTAAGAATTTTTGTAACAAATGGGATTATTGTATTGTAAAACATATATATTTACATGACTTTTTTATTTTGTAACCTGTACAATACACAACAATGATGATCGTTTTTGCCGAAAAGATCTTTAGAATTATCACATATTATTTTAGTATTTTAAATTGAAGTCCCTAAATAAGGGGGCGGCGAAATTTTCCCCGTGCGGCTGACACCCACGCTACGCCACAGAGAATATTAAAATTATTATCTCAATCTATGTACGTTCTGGTACCTACTCATTTAAAATTGAACTGCACTTTTTATCACTGATTTTATCACAAAAAATACATTGCCTAATACTCGCATTTACGTTATACATTTTAATCCGACACTGATACAACCAGTTCAATCTCCTAGGTACATACGAGTACGTGTACGGTAAATGAATTTACCAAGTCTTCAATTGAATTCGAAAAAATGTACCGATATTGTTTGCTATCTTATCTTGTATGCAGCTTATTTATAGATATTTAGAGATATATCCGACTGCAAATGAAGTCGCGATATATTATTTTGGTACCAAAATAATATCTCTAACTCAAAAAGCCTTAATAATTATGATTAATCTTTTTTTAATTAACCGTTAATAACTAACTGACTTTCCGTGGTATCTTACCTATACAAATATTTATATTTGAATATTATTCCATGATATTGTTTAATTTTGGGATTTTCATGTTATGCAGACATATTAATTCACTTGTTTAGATATTATTTAAATATTTCTCAAGGATGGGTTGTTTCAAAAAATTTGACAAATTCGTCAAATATTTGACGTTAATTTTCACGTTTTGTGTAAGTTCTATTCAAGTTCTGTGATGATTTCAGTTTTGTGGAGCAGCTAGCCTATGATGATAAAAAAACAAAACTCGAAAAGAACTTACACAGAACCTGAAAATTAACTTCAAATATTTGATGAATTCATCAAATTTTTTGAAACAACCCGTCCTATGTGTATACATATAGTCTGTCAAATAAGAGTTGAAAATATTAAAAATGGAACTACAAAATTTGTAGGCTGCCAACATCAATTTAACTGTCAAATATTATTTTAAAGTGCAATGACACTGGATGTATAGAACACCGTAAACAACATTTAAAAAACATTTTTGTTCTTAAAGAAAAAAAAATCGAAGAAGCACTGTAGTTAAGGTACCTACTTTGACAAATTTGATTAAATGGTGTTTTACAAAGAGACATGATCTAAATCCCGGACAACGCTAGGTATTTAAGCTAGTATAAATAAATGTGAGCAATTTCTAAATTGTACTTTATATTACAATATCATTATTTATATAGTTACAATATTATTATTCTTCATTATGTTATGTCTATGATCATCGTTGACAGGTGTCACGTATTTATTCTGCTCCGTTAAAATAGTTAAAATCTGTGAAAAAAGTCTATTTATAATATACAAACCGATTAAAACAGTGGCATCACAGTGTTGCAGTAAAGCTGGAGTAAATGCTGTGTATGTGAGTGTTTTTTTTTTTAAATAAGAAAAACAAATTGAAAAAAGCCAAATCACTGTGATATAAACACTACCGACGTATTATGATACATTTGCCTACTCATCAATAGATGGCAGTAGATATATAAATATATCAAAAATAAATTAATACTTTACTCTAGTTGACAATAGATGGCGGTAAATACACCAATTTAAAAATATTACTTTCCGATATTCTTTAATAGATGGCAATAGGTGTATAAAACATAAATTATTTATTCTCTAAAAAATGGATAAAGGAAATAAAACACCCAGAGTAAAAAATCCAGACCCGTTTACGAAATCTTTTATAACCCCAAGATCCCCAACTGAACAAGAGGACGATAACTTATCGTCTGATTCGGAAAACAATAGAGATGATGAAGAAGAAAAGTCTATATTGATAGAGACAAACCAAGTGAGTAATGCCCTTACTAACTCACGAATCATAATTAATTCCGTGAAGACAACACTCTCAGAAAGTAAAGGAAAAATATCCATGGGCCAAAAAGAAAAAATAAATGAAGGAATGGATAATTTATTTGACATTATAGCTCATTTAGTGGCAGAAAATAATGAAATGAAGGGCGAATTGAAAATTCTCCGGCCGCTCACAAAAATAATTACCCAAAATTTTAATGAGATGAAAAAAATAATGCAGGAAAATAAATCGCTTTTCAATAACATGAACACTAAAAATGAAGAAATCAAAAAAGACATAAAAAAAATAATAATGCCTGAAACATATGCGGAGAAGGTAAAAAAACACGAGCCAATTGTAATCATAAAACCAAAAAAGAAAAATCAAGAAAATATTGAAACAAAAAATGAAATTAAAGGAAATATTGACCCAGTAAACTTTGGAGTAACAGGAATGAGAAATTTAAAAGATGGGGGGGTAATAGTAGAATTCAAAAATACCAGCAATATAAAAAAAATTTATGATGAAGTGACTGGATTGATGGGAGACAAATACGATATAAAAATCCCACAAGAAATAAAACCTTCGGTCAAAATTATTGGCTTAACTGAAAAATACTCATTTGAAGAAGTAGAAAAGAAAATGAAAAGTCAAAATGAGTTTATTTTTGAACCAAACTCAAAATTGAAAGTAACGTTTATAAAAGAAACGAAAAATCTTAAAAATCAAATCAGTTACACCATATTTGCTGACGTTGACGGAAAGACATTCGAGAGGATGTTAAAGGAAGGAAAAATAAATATTGGTTGGGACAGATGTAGAGTTTTCGATAATATTAATGTCATGAGATGTTTTAAATGTAATGGGTTTAATCACAAGGCTATAGATTGCAGAAACCTACAATCTTGTCAAAAATGCGCAAAACATCACGATGTAAAAGAGTGCACCGATGAAGATCTCCAGTGCATCAATTGTATAATGACAAGTAAAAGATTAGGACTGAAACTAAATAGCAGTCACTCAGCCATGAGTAAGGACTGCCCAATTTATAAAAGAAAACTAGAAGCAAAAATGAGCAGAATCTCTTTTTTATAAAAAAATATTACGATAAAGATGAAATTATATACCTGAATATACAAAGCATCATAGCACATTACGAAGAGGTCAAAATACTTTTAGAGGAAAAGAAACCTTTTATGCTTATGATGAGTGAAACACATGTGACTGAAGATATCCAAGATAGTGAAATTAAATTTGAAAATTATAATACCATCCGCTGCGACTCACATAGTCGACATACGGGTGGAGTGATGATTCTCTTGAGTAAGAAAGTTCCATATGAAGTAATATCAAATCACCAATTTGAAAAACAGTGTTGGATCTTAGCCATCACCATTAAACCAGGAAATAAGAAAGGTGTATACACTGTTGTTTATAGATCGCCAAACACAAGTAAGAGCGAATTTTTAACATATTTTCAAAGATGGTGCATGGAAAATTTACAAGATGAAAATATTAACATTATAGCTGGAGATTTTAATATAAATGTCAAAGCGAATGCAGACATATACACAAAAAAACTGAAATCTATTATTCAAGCTGCAGGGATGAAACAATTAGTCAAAGATTTTACACGAATTACTAATACGTCAAAAACAGCGATTGATCTGGTAATGTCAAATAAATTCAACTTAAACATTAATGTACTAGATAGCCCTAAAATTAGCGACCATAGCATCATTCAAATTATACTAAATGACAGAGAAAAATACAAGTCCAGTAAAGAAACACAAGTAATATCATTTAAAAATTACAAAAAATACAATAAAGAAAATTTCATTCAGACCTTAGAGACTGTTAATTGGAATAAAATAAATCAAATGGAATATAACAAAAAAACTGATCAGATGATATTAAACTTAAAAAAATCTATTGATGAAGTAGTTCCAGAACAGAAAATACATAAAATAAACAATAATAAATGGTATACAAGAGAACTTCGCATAATGCAACATGATAGAGATACATTTTACAAAAGAGCATGCCTTACTAATAGTACTATGGATTGGGATAACTACAAAAAAGCAAGAAACAAATACTCTAAAGACATAAAAAGAACGCATAATGAGTATATAAAAAATAAAATAAACTCAGAAGAAGGTGATCCCAAAAAAATTTGGAAAAGCATAAAGGAATTAGTACATGGCGAAAACAAAGACGACATAAAAATAGTAATATTTCCAAAAGAGATAAATGAAGAAAACATGGCTAATAGCTTTAATAAATATTTTATTGAAAGCATCACTCAAATTAACAAATTAATCCCCAACATTGATGTTAACCCCACAAATGAGAGTAACGACTCAAACAAAGAATTATTTGTCTTCAGAAAAATAAATGCAGAATATTTATTTAACATTTTAAACAAAATTAAATCAAAGAATAGTTCAGATGGATTAACTATTGGCTTAATAAGAGATGCTTTTCCAGTAATTGGATCTACTCTTTTAAATATTATTAATGAGACAATTGAAGAGGGAAAATTTCCACAGTCATGGAAACTATCTACTATTATACCGGTCCCAAAGGTTAAAAATACCAGAAAATGTGAAGAATTTCGACCAATCAACACCTTACCAAAATATGAACAGATTCTTGAAGTGATAATAAAAGAACAAATTTTGCAATACTTAGATAAACACAATATTTTATACCAAGAGCAATCAGGATTCAGATCCAACAACTCATGTGAAACAGCACTAAACGTAATTGTCGAAGAATGGAAGGAAGGAATGAATAGTAATAAATTTATCTTAGCAATATTTTTGGATTTTCAAAGGGCATTCGAAACTATAGATCGTGATATACTGATAAGAAAGCTTAAAGAAATTGGTTTCTCATCTGTATCCATTAAATTAATAGAAGAGTATTTGAAAGACAGAAAACAGGTAACAAAAATAAATAATCAGTTTTCTAAACCAATGGAAAATAAATTAGGAGTACCACAGGGATCGGTCCTTGGACCTCTATTGTTCATACTCTATATTAATGACATGGTGAAAATATTTTCAAAATGCAAAGTACGATTATTTGCCGATGATACACTAATATACTTAATTGGTGATAACTACGAAGAACTAATAAATATTTTTAATAATGAACTAAATAATGTATCAAGATGGCTAAAAATAAATAAGCTTAAATTAAATACAAAAAAAACAAAATGTATGGTAATTGGGTATAAGAAGACATCCAGTGAGAGCAAAATTAAAATTGACGGTGAAATTATTGAAAGTGTGACTGAAATGAAATACCTAGGAGTTATATTAGATTCCAAACTAACTTTTAACAAACATGCTGAATATACCCAAAAGAAAATTGGAAAAAAAGTATCTTTTTTGGGAAGAATACGGCAAAAACTTTCTAGAAAAACTGCAGTCACTATTTATAATTCAATTATTGCTCCACACTTTAACTACTGCTCAACTATCCTTTTCCTGTGTAATGAACGAGAACAAAATAAGTTTCAAATTCTCCAAAACAGGGCAATGAGAATAATACTTCGACGAAATAGATTCTCAAAAGTAAATAAAATGTTGAAGGAACTAAATTGGCTAACCGTGAAACAGATGTTGACCCTGCACACGATGATATTTATCCATAAAATAGTGAACAACATGTTACCAAAATACTTCTCAAACAAAATTATATACAACAAGGACATTCACAGACATAATACAAGGACTTGCAAGGAAATCAGACTACAAAAAAAGGACAAAACGAATACGCAGAACAGTTTACTATACAAAGGGATGAAGTTATACAACACTCTACCAGAAACTTTAAAGGCCGCACCAATTGGAAAGTTCAAAATTTATTGTAGGAGATACATAGAACAAGAAAAAATATAGTTTGAAATATGAAATGATATAATTAATTAGGAAATTGTAAACTTAAATGTACAATTTACTAAAATAAAACAAATAAATAAAAATAAAAAAAAAAATAAATAAATAAAACACGAAATTGCAAAGGTGTAATAATAATATAACTACATGCAATTTGCAATTCTGATTTTGAGATCAGTGGGTATCTTTATTGCAATGAATTTTTTTTTTCACTTTTATGCCTTTTATTTTTTTTTAAATGTAGGTTAACTTTACATTAACACCATGAGTTATATGTTAAGTATTGCCATTTGAACAACAGTGGCTCCCTCCTATGTTTTCTACTCTTATTTGACAAAAGGTAGTTGAATCTTCGACGTTGAGAAAGAGTTTCAGCCTTTTTTATTATTTCTTCTATTTTAATTTTTTTTCAAAATTTATGTTTATAATAGATATATTAATATTATATAAAAGAGAAAAAGTATTATATTATAAAAGTCCTCTGGGCGTTAAATAAAATAAAATAAATACGAATAAAGGAGAATGTCTGAGGAGGGCGGGCGAACTTTACAATTTTATTCCGACATTGATGAAATTTTATACACTTATCCCCAAAACAATAGGTAGGTCATTATCTACGTCAGATTTCAAAAAAATATGTGTAAAGCCCGGGCAACGGCTAGTCTAAATAATATGTCGAATATAATGGTTTTTAGTAATCGATAACAAAAAATGTTAACTGCTTTGTGGTGATCAGCATTCTAGTAAATTTAGAACCCATTGACCATCACCCCAAGGGCGTAGCTATATTATTCACATGGGAGGATTCAACCCTAAAGGAGGATTCGTTCCTGGAGGGAGGGGGGGGGGGGGGGGTTGAAAGAAAAAAAGGGGAGGGGGGGTTAGAAAAATTATTTGAAAGTTTTTTGGGACCTCTACTCACAACCTCTTTTATTTACATCACGTTGATAAAAGGGATGGCGCAAATAAAATTAATTAACCCTCTTATATACCTTACGTCACCCCGTTTCTCCGCAGGGGCAGGCAGAGAGGATGGACCACCACACAACTCTTTATTGGAACACAATCCTTGTAATTATTAATGTAGGTAATATCAGTGGCGCACCCACGAGGGGTAGGGTGTTCGGGATTAAACCCCTCCCCCCATTCCCTCCTGAAATTCGGTATCGATCCTCGAATCCTCCTCCACGGAGATTCTTATTTTACCAATCAAAAACAACATAAACTGTAATCAGAATAAAGCTAACAAAAAATATAAAATTTTGACTTACCAACAAGCCACGAATTACAAGTAATCAAACACAGAGATGCAATGTTGATGTTGCAATCCGGAGGATTATTACCGCATCTCAATTTATGTTATAGTTTTACGTTAGATACTTCTATAAATATACAACAATTAAATAACTCTCTATAGCTGTACTACCTTTTCATGAACTATTTTATGGCTGTTGAATATCAGTTTCTATTAGTAAGGTTTTTACCAAAGATATTGAAATACAAATATCTTTGGTTTTTACATTACCTACATGGTTGTTTCTCAATGCATTTTTTTAATACAGTACCGTTGTTGGTACGATGGGGGGGATTGAACCACCTAACCCCCATTTAGCAAATACATTTAGCACCCTTCTAAAAGGCTACATCATACAAAACCTCAGGGCCCTGTGTAGGCTGCCGCCTTTTGCGGTCGCTTCGTTCCTTTCCCATAATTCGTAGTTCGGTTCACGCTTCGGTTCGCACAGGACCCTTCTTGTGGAGGCACAATTGTAGCGGTTCGCTCCGGGCATCGACTTGCCAAGGCACCAAGGAGCCACGACGCTGATAATAACTTTGTGCCCTCAAGGTTTTTACTGGCGCCAGGCGACGTTTGGCACAGGGCCAGCCATGTGTTCGCAAATGTATACGCAGCATTATTTATTTATTTCTATTCTTGAACATACACTTTACAAATGATTACATTGGTTTACATAGATAATAAGTTTAGTAATAAGAAAAAAATGTTAATGATCCGTAGCTGTATGTAAATAGGTTAGTAGTAGTATTTTGTGAACACCTCGCTAGACCAACCTGTGATGAGGCGTTCTCATGTTTGGGATTAGGTGCTGTTCTGTTTACATAAGTAGAAACACCGTATCCTCCTTGATATTGTCAAGAAGGGCACTGTGGGTCGACCCATGGCGGCAGTATCATACACATTAGGTGTTAGATATTATCAACGCCTTGGCTCCATCTATGGCTCCCGGGCGCCTTGGCAAGTCGGCGCCCGGAGGGGACTGCTCCAATTGCGCCTGCACTGGGCCGGCCCTGGTCGGAATGGCATAAAAATGTTTCAAATTTGAAACGTACACGGTCGACGTACAAATATGTGACTGGGGGGCAAGGCAGTCTTAAGCCGTAAAGGGGCCCATGGGCAGTGCCGGATTAGCCCGTAAGCAAATTAAGCAATTGCTTAGGGCATCACATCTTGGGGGCACCAAAAACAGCACCAAAAAAATAATGCACTAATCTTTATAAATCGCTCGTCGATTTTTTTTAGAAAAATTACGAAGCGACTTTGATAATTTAGAAGGCCGCGCAAAAGAAAAGCTAACAGATGTGGATTTTAAAGACACCCGTCAAAGACGAAGACGACCCAATGACGTTCCAGCTTCGGAAGTAAGTCTCAGCCCGAGAGAACAATTTAAAATCATGAGTTTTTATGGCGTCATTGATAAATTGAATGTAGAGATGCGAAGAAGGAGAGAAAGAGATATACAAGGAAATAGCAGACAAATTCTCACTCCTGAGTAAAATACGCGATGTCGATAAAATTACGTGTCCCGATCAAACTTCAGAATACAGTCAGCATTGTGGAAATTTAGTAAACATATCCACAAGACTGATTTAGGAACCGAAATTCAACAGTTTCATTAATATGTCATTAAAAAATAAGTTCCAGTGATTTGCCTCGCACAAGTTCACATCAAACTCACGCACAATTGTACAAAATAATACATGATGATAAACTTGAAACAGCTTTCCCCAAAGGACACAGCTCTGCGTATCCTGATCATCAGGCATAAAAATAGATCTTGCACAGTGGGACGATCTTTTTCGAAATTGAAAATAATAAAAAATGAAAAAGAACGATGATGCTACAGGAAAGGCTCGATGCTTTATCAATATTATATATATAGTCAGATGTGCTAAAACGTTGGACTTAAAAACTATTTTCCGCGAATTTAATGCCCGAAAAAGTCGCAAGTCGCATTTCAATAAATAAATTTTTAAAAATGCTTTGTTTTTTATTGTAGGTAATACCTACTCCACGTATCTCTCGTCCTTCTTACATATTTTAAGTACGTAATGATTTATCTCGTTGTATTAAATACGTTTTTTTTAAAGACCGATACTTGCTTACTTAAGAATAGGGGGGCACACAGGCGTGGACTGCTTAGGGCATCAAGTAGTCTTAATCCGGGACTGCCCATGGGGACGCCGAATTTGACATCTTTCAATAAAGGCCAACAAATACAATGTTGGATTGAATCACCGATGCACATTGTATTTGTAAGCCTTTCTTAAAACATTTGAGTTTTTTATGGATAAAACTATTTATTCATATCTATTCATATCGCGTATGTATGGGCGCAAACTATTAATTCATCTTAATATTTTAAAACATAACTTGTGAAAAACTCGTGCCATCTATGAAAGAGAAGATTATCACCAATCTCAGGTTAAAAAAAAATAAAATACATGTTACCGTTTCCGACACGTAAAAAAACTCTGGGTCAAAACAGAACTAGGAACAAACTTCTTCAATAAATTGCCAGAAATCTTAAGATCCCTTAATAATAACTTTAAAAAATTTGAAAACACAATCAAAACACTTACTTCCAACTAACTGGCCGGGGCAATGGGCCCAGGCCTCTAGCGGAAGTTCGGCCCTGTGTCATTTAACTGAATAAGTTTTTGTAATTTTATGTAACTATTTATATAATAACTGAGTTTTTTTAATTGATTGTTCTCACGTAAGTAAGAACCCAGTACAAATAAATAAATAAAAATCGAAATTATTGATTGAACGCAAATGCAAGAAAATGTAGTACCTACCTAATACAGAAAATCTACGAACATTGGGTGTCACTTGCAAATCGAGGCAGATCAGCGAAAAACATTAAATTTCTAGTGATTTTTAACGAAAGATCGGAAATCGGAATAAAACTGGGAACAAAAACATAATTTCAGCCTTTTTTGTTGTTTAGTTAGAAATAAACGTAGCATAATAACGTTAAAAACATGTTTTGGATTGATGCTATTTTTTGTTTGAATAAACCGCCCACGTTGTTGAAAAACGAGGTATATATGTTTAAAGCAAAGGTCATCATTTTTTTCATGTTGATTTTGTTGTCAGGCAGTTGGGAAAATACCTGTTAAAATGTAGGTACTGTCTGTCAAATAAGAGTAGAAAATATAAAAAACGGAACTACAAAATTTGTAGGCTGGCAACTTCAATGTATACGTCAAATATTCTTTTTTTTTTTTTTTTTTTAATTATTTATTTGGCTTTCACCCATTAAGGGCGATCTTGGCCATTTCTTTAAGTAAGTTACATATCTTAAAAATTAGTTACATATTCAGTTTTTTAAATTAATTACAGTAACAGTTTTTTTTTTTTTTTTTTAAATTGGTTACATTTTCAGTTTTTTAAAATTAGTTACATTTTCAGCTTTTTAAATTAGTTACATTTTTCTAACAAAAAAAAAATAATTTTACGTTGAAGAGACAATCGCAGAATTATGATATAGGAACCTAGGTATATTAATAGTGAGCGTTCTTCGCCATTCAAAAGTACAGATTTTTCCAAAATTGGTTACATTTTTTTATTTCCTCCACAAAACTGTGGATACATGAAATAGACAAACTAATATCAACAAATGTAGAATGTGGGAGTAGACAAATTTACTTGTAATTATAGAACAGTTTCTTAAAATAAACAGAACAGAGCTGGCAATAGTAGTTAACAGAAAATTATAAAAATATGAGACTGTGTACAGGGGTTCTTCGCCATTTACAAGAACAGCTTTTTTCTAAATTAGTTACATTTTATTTTTTTTTAGATACGGATTACATGGAATATATAAATTAAATTAGCAAAAACAGACAATGGGCCAAGACAAATATTCATAAGATTATATAAGTTGTACTAAAATACAGAGTTGGTATTAATAGTAATTACAAAACTGTTGAGTAAGAAGATGTACGGGTTCCCAAAAATAGGAACCAGTACAACTGTACATAATAACACTGCAAGAAAAAATGCATACATATGGAAGAGAAGTAATGAGATTGATGCTTAAATATTAAGGCCGTTTTTATAAATAAATTTTGCTAACAAATAGTGAATTTTAGGAGAGTTGAGACTAAGAAGGCAGGGTACACTGGTAGGAAGTGCAATTTCAAGTTTTACCAATTCATGTATGAAGTTTGGGAATTGGTCATTGATAGGACACTCAAAAAAAATATGGTCTAAAGTATCCTCTGAACCACAATCACAATAAGGCGAACTGACTATGTGGAACCTGGCGAGATGGCTAAGACAACAAGTATGACCTAGACGCATTCGAGTTATGGAAGAGATGTATTTTTTAGGCATGGAAGTGTATTTGTGAAACCAGGGCTTGACGGGAATAGAAGATTGAATTAGTGAGTACTGGTGACCTTTTAACAGAGAGGATGATTTCCATTCAGACGACCATTGGCGTTGCAACTTATTTTTTAAAATAGGGAAATAGTCTCTAACAGGAATAGGAATACTACTTAATTGACCATGGACAATGGATTCCTTAGCAATAGAATCAGCCTTTTCATTTCCAACAATACCAAGGTGTCCTGGAATCCAGGCCAAGACCACTGACACGTGAGCCAGGGACATGGAGTGCAGGAGGTCTCTGATAGAACAAGTAAGAGAGTCGCTACTAGAATTGAGAGGGGATGCGCTTATTTTTTGTAGTGAGCTGAGTGAGTCTGAAAGGATGAGGGCATTTCTAATGTTGAGGGATTTGACGAGTCGTAAAGCTTCTATGATAGCTATGCATTCAGCGGAGAAAATGGAACACTCTTTGGGAAGTTTGTGTGGGAAACACAATTTCCTGTGAGGTGCATAGACACTGGCCCCACAATGGGAGTCCGGACTGAGTTTGGAACCATCTGTGAAAAATTTTATATAATTTGGCCAGTTATTTTCAATAATTTTGTTGAATTCTGATATTAATTAAAATAATTATATATATATTATTAATTCAAATATTCTTTTAAAGTGCAATAACACTGAAAATACATTTAAAAAAAAAATTGTTCTTAAAAAAAATAAAATAAAAATCGAAGAAGCACTGTTGTTAAAATACCTACTTAATGACATAAATTTGATTAAATTGGGTTTTACAAAGTGATTGGCTTTCATTTAGTTTAACATAAATTTGAATTTAACCGTAGGTAGAAAGGGTGTCTTTTAGATCTTAATAAGTCAAATATATTCAGATTTGAAATTAGAGACATGTCATGATCTAAAGCCATGGCAACACCAGGTACCTACTTACGCTAATATTAAATAAATGTGAGCAATTTCTAAAATGCGCTTTATATTTTATTACAATATCGTTATTCTTCTTTATGTTAACACAAAATTGCAAAGGTATAATAATAATATACCTATATGCAATTCTAATTTCGAGATCAGTGGGCATATTGCTATATTGCAACGAAAAAAAATCACTTTTATGCCTTATTAATTTTTTATAAAGATGTAGGTTACACAGCTTTGCGCCTTTTTAATTTTTATAATAATAATAATAATAATAATAAGGTCTTTATTCCAGGATGTGGGGAGGGGAGTGCAACCCCACACATCCCATATATATTAATTTTTATATAAAAACGTAGGTTACACAGCTTTACATCAGCACCATGAATTTTATGCCATTTGAACAACAGTGACGCCCTCCTATGTTTTCTACTCTTTTTTGGCAAACTGTATATTGCAATATTAAAAAAATAACACTGTTCGTTTTTCCATTATTATTTTATTACTTTTCTACTAAATTCCCCCAAGTCACCTCACCACTCCAAAAAATATATTCCCCCCCTTGACTGAAGTACTGTTCTTTAGGATCTTTAAAAACACATTTATTTTAATTTTAACCTTATAATAAAACATTAATCAAATCAATAAATAATTATGAATGTAACAAATAATAAAATATCTTTCAACAATAAATCTAAAATTTATCTCCAAAACTATCTCAATTTTCACACAAATGGTATCATGAGAGGGTCCGTAGCAGGAATTTGTATTGTGGCTGCAAGAAGGGGTTGGACCTGCCCTTGCTTCAGTAAAATAACCTTTAATATTGACTTTGGGTCGTGATCCGACTCTTCCACATCATCGTCTGCGTCAATGTTTGGAGAATCATCAACAAAGAACAAATCCTCCACTTTCGAAATAAAAGTGTACGGATGGCCAGCGGTCAGCATTGGAACCTAAAAGTTAATTAATAATACTACAAAAGACAAACTTTTCATTTTACAGCATCAGATGATATTGTGATGCAATCATTTGACTGGGCCGAAAGAACAAAATTATTATTTAAATTTATTTGAACATTGTTTAACATCCTTGGGAATCTTGATAGAAGTAATGTTTTACAGTCACACTTTATTCAATGGTGCAACTAAATATAAATATTATTTATTAATGCTATTATGCCACAATTAAAATTGTTCGGGTCAAGATTGCACTATTTTATAGCACAAGATAATTCATTAGTTATGCAATTGAATAATAAAAATGTATTGTTTTGCGCAAGTAATTTATTAAAATTGCATGAAGTGCTGTGAAAATAACCAAGAAAATAATAACAGTAGGTAATTACCGTTATAAATGGAGAAAATATTTTGTAGTATCTATGATCTGCAGTCAGAAGTAACGACAAATTCATCACTATGATTTCGGCTGAAAGACTTTCAATTGAAAGATGTACTTTGAAAATTGGTCCAAGACCTTGCACCTAAAGATAATAAAAGACCAATCAATTTACACAATTTATTGCCAAATCTGTTTTGTTATTTCATTTTGGGATTGAGAAAACTGTACCTGAGCAGATAATTTAAGTGGTTCCGTTGATCCTGGAGTGACCGAACAGTTGGCATTCTTCATTGCATCGAGAGTGGCTTTTGCTACCGTCAATCTCAACTGACAAAGTTCCTTTTGAAAAGTCTCATGCATATCTGAAACAGTCAAAATATAACACATTGCATTGCTTACGGCTTGTTCGCACTGGGAGAGTAGTTTAGTCGAGTAGCGAGTAACTTGCTTTTGACTCGCCGAAAAGCGTTTGCATTACGGTAATGTAGAGTACATTAGTGAGCCGCGCGTTGGAAAACAACGGGCTGCTATCCAACAAAGTAAATAAGCTAATTAAGCTGATTGTAAAGCTTATTTTAGAAGCGGTGGAAGAATAAATTAGTGAGATGAAAATAAATAAACTGTAGACACGATAAGAGATTAATAGCAGCATAAATAAAGAATTTTAGAGTAGCATCTTCGCGCCAATGGCGCAACATATCTGCGCGTCTACTAATGAACTGTTCTAAAACAACGGGTTTGCGCATGTCAGTGCGCAGGAACGCATGGCGGGGCTCACCTGAAAAAATAGAACGAAATGGATTGTCTCTACTAAAGAGCTGACTAAACTACTCTACTAAAATTGTGGTGTTCGGACGCGTTTAGTTACGAATATACTCGCTACTCGACTAAAATACTTGCCCAATGCGAACGGCTCTTTACTGTGAGTAGGTGTCCCCTTAATCAATATTGAATCACAGATATTGTATTTGTATGCCTTTCTTAAAAGAATAACTTTTTCTATGGACAAAATTATTTATTCATATTCCATATATTAATTGTCCAGTTATTACTCAAACATATCCGAAAAATCGAAATTTGAATTAAGTATGCAGTTATAATGTAAAAGCGTGTCTATATCTGGTACAATACTCAGATTACTCATAAATTCAGAAAATCAATTATAATGCAGCTAACTTGTAGCGAATTAAACAAAATATTGATGTATTCTGGGTCACTAGTAGGATATTTCAAAATGTAATACTAATAATATACCAAACCGTTATCCCTCCCAGTTTATTTTATAGCATATTTAATATGTAAAACACAGACACACGTAAATAATGTAGGATTTATGGTAAGCATTCGAATACATACTGCTTTCCTAATTATCTCAAAACATAGTACATATTTGGAGATGTCTGAGTAATCAACTGAACAATCGATGTACAGGTGCAAACAATCATCTTAATATTTTAAATATTTTAACATGCAAAAAATATTATTGCTAAAATAATTAATTAGCGCTATGCATGAACGAGCAACTTTTAAATAATTTAAAGTTTATCCTTAATTATTTATTAATCTTTACACAAACCAATCGATTCCTCCCTTTCCCGAGTGGCTTGTTCCAGAAACAATTTTGACTTTTTTGGAACTAGTAATGGACGAGCTTGTTGAGCAGCCAAAAATGAAGGATGGGTTTTCTGAACATTGCCAGTTGGAAAAAGATTGAAGTCAGCTGTTCTTTTCAAAATCTTCAGAATTAAGGCACCATCTGTGAAGGAAATTTTTTTACATAAAAAATCTGCTCGTTCATAGATGTCGGTAATTTGGTAATTTTTAGGAAGAAACTCTTTTTACAAGCTATGTCATTAAACTGAATTATTTGTTTGCACAGTAAATATTTTAAAGCATAACTTGCAAAAAGTGTTTTTCCATAAAATGTTTAAATTAGCGCTCTCTATGAAAGAGCAGATTATGAAATCTTGACTTATGATTTATTTTAAGTTTACCCATAAAAATTTTAAAGTAAAAAATTTTGAGAAGACCTACCAGAAGAAATAAGAGCCAAAACGTGTTCTTCTTGACCGATTTGACCAAATTTCATCGTTGATATGGTGTCTGAAATGAAAATATTTCAGTTAAATTTTTGTATAATACAGCACGTATAATTCTGTACGTAGTCTGAAAAACTAAGCGGTTTTGTATTAGCATAATTAAAAAATCTTAAACAAATAAATGTGTCAAAGAAACTTTGACAAGTTTTAGTCACTCTTGGCTCTACAACCCCTGGTGGGTCTTGGTCTCCTCAAGAGCCTTCCTCCACTCATCTCGGTTTTGTGCCAGCTCTCTCCAGTTTAGAAGCTCCAAGGTAGATATGTCTTTGAGAACGTTGTCGATCCATCTTAATCTTGGCCTTCCCTGGCTACTTCGCCCTATCAGTCTTGAGCAGGGACTTTGGTACTTGATGCTCGGTCATTCGCTCCACCTGACCCAGACACCGAGGTCTTCCCAGTTTTATAAATTTTGTGACGTTTAGCTCCTTACAGAGCTCATTGTTGTAATGACTGCGCCAAAATCCATTTCTAGAACTGGTTCAAACATACGCCTTAAAATTTTCCTTTAAAAAACGACAAGTTTAATAGAAAGACAAAATAAAAATAAACCTAAAATACTTTTAACCTTCCATTTGCAGAGTATCCACTAGATTCTTCCCATTGAAGAAATGAACGAAACCACCAATCATTGAAACGCCGATTAAATTAGCTCCCAGATGCACAAGCGGAACTAATGTTATATTGGTTATACCGTAGGCAAGAGTAACCATCCAATTCTTCTTCCCCTAAAATATTAAAATTATGTATTGAGATAAGAGATTCCTTCAGTGTGCACCTTCTCCTCTATTCCATGATCTGTATCTGTGAAAAAGATGATTGAGAACAGGTTTTCTATTCCTTAGAATGCCCGATAGAAATAGAAAACCAATATTGAAACAGCTTCAACATTCATTCTATTCTATATAGAAACAACCACAGAAAAGAGTGTGTTTCAATGTAATAGACAGGGATATAAGATAGTCCGAACGTGCAGCAGTTCCTCTCTATTTTCAAACGGTTCATTCTATGAAATAGATCACAGAAATAGATCATAGGATCTCAACTTAACTAATTGCGTATTTTCACAAATTGATTTCTATTTTCATTACCTTTTTGGTATAGCAATGTAAGGTTTTGTCCATACAAGCCACAACAATGCTATTGTCGCCAGGTACAATAATTAATCCAACGATGAGAGATGGTAACTGTATCAAAACTTTTCCTTCCAACCATTCCCTTCTTAGGATACAAATAAACCCTTCTCTGTGAACAGTAAACCGAATAATCATTAAGTATCTCTACAAGCGATAGTAATATTTTAAAAATGTTATTATGGATAATGTTGCCATATATATGCAAGGGAGGAAGTGATACTAGGTAAAAATCCACAAACTTATCCATACAGTCCAGAGTATCACTATTGTAGATTTTGTGGTCACAAAAAAACTAGAGATTTTAACAATTATTTGTGAATTCGATAGTTCCTCTTTTGACTGCCTGTGGAGCTGTATCAAGCTGTATCTACATACCTTGTTGCTATTATAATCCGATATTCCACATCAAAAAGTCCTGCAGTTTCTAAATGCGTCGGTGTGGTTTTAATGGCACTCACTCGAGCCTAGAAATGGTAAAATAATATGAAGTTTAAAACTTTTCCTGAGTTTTGAGTATCACAACCCAATAACATTTTTGTACCTGGTGCATGACGGTAAAAGTTTGTGAATCGAGAAATAAAATCTCTCCATTTTCCGTACCCAGAACTAGACACGCCACACTGTCCTTTTCCTTGGAGTTTATATTCAGCGAAGTCAAGCAAGTCACAATTGAAAGCTTCGGCATAAGATGATCGCAGTGTTGATTTATAAAAGGCAAGTATTTTTCCTTTGGTAAAGAGAGAAGATGCTGCGATTGTGGTGTTAATGATGAATAAGCCAAAGATTGTAGAATTTCAATATTAGGTTGAATATTTTCTTCGCTTTTGGAGAATTCTTCAGAAAACTGAAATGTTTTGATTTTTACACTACTTATAAGAATGCTAAGCAGAATCTATAATGTATCACGTTGTAGAAACTAGGAATGCAATTACAAAAAAAAATTGTTGGGTTAATTTTTTTATGGTGTTACCTGTCTCCAAACATTAGCTTCCAACGATTGTATGTCGATTGGGGGAAGATAGAACTTATAGAAGAGTTTCATGTTCTTATAGATATAAACACTTGAGCCCATGGAGACTGCAACAACTGGGGAGTTCCTCGGAATACTCTCCGTAGTGAAGAAACTAACTAAACTAGTTGGAGTATCTGGTAACATGATATCATTTATAATAGACGTTCCTTTGTAAACCTATTTTGTTAAAGATAATAAATTATTAGTGATAATATGAAATTATTTGATCGGCGTACAGTTACAATATAAAATGACATTGTGAAAATATTTTGGTTACTGACATCTATTGTCGGAATATAAAAAAATTAAGCAAAGTTTCACACCTTTTTCAAACATTTGCAGATTTTGTTGTAGAATATATTGAGCTTCTCCACTTCGGGATTTTTAAATTTCGAAAGAATTAAAAAATTATTTAAAAAATTTGTGGCTCTTGAGAGCGATGAAAATAAACTCAAAAAAATAAAATAAATTAAAAACTTTTCAAGGTAGTAAGCCTGCAGTTCTTGAAAAAAATATCAAGTGTAAGGTGGATTTATACTTGTCTGACGTGTCGTGTCGTACGGTATCGGTTTCATAAATTTAGGATGGTGATGTTTATATTAGTGTGTCGCTATGTGACGTGATGCGCTGTGTCGTGTCGCATCAGAAGCGATCTCGATTTTGGTCAGAGCGGTGCAAGTGGAGGGGCGAGGGAGCGGCCGCGTCACCACAGATCAAACAAGTGTGCAAGGGTCACATTGTGTTGTGACGACTGAATTGATTCAAAATATCGTCAGAAAGAACACGACATATAGATTATGCGAACGCTAACCATCACGTCAGAGCACATCACGACATATCAGACAAGTATAAATCCACCATAAGTTCAAAAAATAAAACCTTTAGCTTTGGTTTGGTATTTGGTGAACCAATGTCTCCTATTAATAGTTTGTAATCTTGGTCGCAAAATACATCTGCGAAGACAACATTCATTGGTAGAGTATTTATACCCTGGCCAACAGATCCAGAAACATCCAGCCATCTTGACACAGGATTCAAATCACTGAAAGGAAATATACAGGTACTAAATAAGAAGTCACAGACTTGGGACTAACTGTCTACATGATTGATCTCCTTGACAGTGTCATTTTAAAAAATATATATTATTTACACGAATGAGTAAAGGCATATGTTTAGATTCATTGAGCGTAATATTGAACATTGAATGTAATTATGAATGTACCTAGTACTTATAAAATACCTGAACGTATTCATTTTCACTTTTCACACTAAACCATAAATAAACCAAACCACACACCCACTAAACTTTGTGACAAATTTAGTTAGTGCAGGTGAATTTTGGATTTTTTCCATAAAATCGTAAATAAACCATTAAAATACTGAAATACTCTAATCAAATACTGCGCTGCAGTCGCTGCACCAGATCTGTTTACATTATACGTTGTCATGGATACTGATTACCCAAAAATCTAGCAACATCGCCCAAGGTTCCTAGAAAATATTATGTAGGTACTTTACACACTTTTCCCACAGATTACATGGATGAGTTTTTATCCTGGGGGGTGGGGGATGGAAAATTTCTTAGAAAGTTTTTGGGGACCTCCACATAATAAAACTTTCATCACATTAATAAAAAAGTTAATGCAAACAATATTTATTGTTGTATTTTTCAGGAATGTAATCTACGAGTACTGTTCTTTTTTGTTTCCAAAGCAATACTGAGGGAGGCCGATGGGGAGGGGCAGTTAAACCCCCTAACCCCCTCCTTCATTCGCCCTTTGTACATCCTATAATATTATTTTTTGCCATCAGTTAATTTTCTAGTCCATTTATAAAACTTTTTTTTTACCTTGTTTTTTAAACTTTGTAGTGTTACACCTATAAGTTGGCGGTGGCGTAAACATGAACTAGCGCTATAACTATATATTTTAATCTGGCAACCGCGCCCATTATCGTTATGTCATAGAAGACAGCGCCCTCATTTTTCGCCAACTTATAGGTAGGACCAGTCCAGACCAGTCACAGACAAATAAATGTAAGTAAATAATTGAAAATTAAAAAGAAATGGATGATAAATTTTAGTTCTGTTCCTGCCAGTTCTTGCATTCAAAAATTGAGGGAAAACAGTTCCCATACAAGTTACTATAAATTTGTTATGGGCCGCAAAAAGTCAGCTTCCCACTTGCGAAACAAAAAAACTGTCAGAAACACGCGAATTCCCTACTACCACAAACATACGAACAAGCCACACATGTTGGCGGGAAGGCACGAACATCTCCGAACGCCAAATGAACTGGAACGAAGTTTGACGAAGGCGTTCGGCGGCAATCGAGTTCGTGACCGTTCTTTCAAATAAAATAGTTCCGCGAAGAATTCCGTTGAGAGCTGGCGTGGCGTGGTGAGAGCAAATTAGTCAGAATATCAAATTTACACAAACAAATCCTAAAAATTGATGATTATGACATTCATTTGCTAGTTTTACTTCTCTGTTTACGTTAAAGTGATATTGTTGTTGTTGTGACAGTTTAAGTTTAGTGACGTTCATTTATCAGGACCCGTGTTATCTCCGAGTGTCAAACATTTTTATGACGTTTCGTGGGCAGTCAGTTTGAAAATAAAAAAATAATAATAAGTGTTCTGCTCTCTGTGCTACAAAGGTAAGACATCACAATAAACTGAATTCATTTTTAAACAAATCATTTTGAAAATACTGAAGGCAAGAGATTGTGATTTGTCGAAACCTCTGTTTATAGGTTTATGTTCAGAACGTTGAATCGGATAGGTACCGACATTTCAAATTGACGTAATTTTTAATGCTTGCATAATAAATGCACTTTAAGAATGCTTTCTAGTGTAATTGGTAACTTTGTTTCTCAACAGCATGACAGATTACGGTCATAACCTTTTGATTTTCCACACGGATATTACTGAAGACCACAGAATATTATTTGTGGTAGGTAGGGCATAGGTGACTATATAATAACAATTTAAATACTTACTATCCATATTCAAGGATGAAACGTTTTTGCAAGCCTTCAATTTGGGAGGTGGGAATGGGTACCGCCGCCCCGGGAACCTTTATTGGATAACCAACACTGCCGTAGGTCACCCCAAGTGGTTCGCTACGTTTAGCAGGGGTGCTCGGGTTCATGGGGTGAGGTTTGTCTAGATCTTGGAGGCGGATGACCAGGACACACTGAACCTCAGATTCCTACCCAGACTCAAACCCTTTTTCCTTCCCAGAACTCCCCTCTCCTTCTTTTCCTAAAAAAAAACCTCCACACAGCATCCCCAAAGATGACATAGGCCCTGAGGGAAATTATTTTCCTCAGGGCCTCCTGTGTGGAGCTCATGTAAAAAAGAAATCATTCCATCGAATAGTACCTAGTAAGCAAGAACTTTATAGAGTGGGGGGCTTAGGGGGTTTAACCCCCCCCCCCCCCCCCCTCCTCTATATATGCTCCCAGTTTTGCTTAGGAAAATATAGAATAGTACCTATGTTCCTAGGTAGGTACTCATAGATTACACTCCTGGATAATACAACAATATTATTTACACCATCTCCGTTATCAGTGTGATGTAAATAATAAGTTGTAGTTGGTGGAGGTCCCAAAAACTTTCTAATAAATTATCTCCCCCCCCCCCTTCCCCCCGAAGGATATTGTATCCCGATGGGAATGTACCTATGGCGAGCGATGTGCTGAATTAGCCAAGTATAGCTTGGTCTGACACGGGTAGGGTTACCATTTAGAAAATTGAAAAGTCCTGGCAAAAAGCCGGACAGTCCAAAAAAAGTCCGGACATTTTAATCACATAATGCAAATATCGGATACGCACTTCATAACGGTATGGATCTCCATGAGTTGATTGTTAAAGAAGATTTATATTTTGTTTTTAGATGAGTGGGAAATTAATAAAGATTAAAGACTTACTTGATATTACTATTATTTGTAAGTTTAATTACTCATTTTCCATCTAAACCAAAAAATCCGGACAAATTAAAGGGCCGGACAAAGTCCGGACAAAAGGCTAGAAGTCCGGACATGTCCGGATTAATCCGGACGGATGGTAACCCTAGACACGGGCATATTGTACCCTAAACTTACTATATCTACGCATAATAATTATCTTTATTCACTGCTTGCATTTATTGATCTTTGAATTCTTGGTGTAAATTTCTGAATCTGACCCCCGAAAGATTATTAAATTTATAGAATGTTTTTCCTTGTTTTCATTATATGCCGCATTTTGTCATGTATTCAGTATTCGTTAGGTTTTCAGTTTTCATGTATTGATTGCCTACCTGATTCATTAAATGTCGCCAGATTAAAAAAATATAAAAGACAATCTCGGGGAGTATTTGCTCACTGGCTCGCCTTTAATTTTCTCTAAGTACTCAAGTACCTGCGTACACAATATAATATGCCTAACCTCTTTCCTCGGTGTTCAGTGTCGGTGTGCAAACAATTTCTCATCAGGCACTAAAATAAATTTACTGTTATGTTTGAAAAATCTTTAGTGTACATAATACATGTGTGCTTGTAAAGTTTCATGGAAAAATCAAAATATATGTACGCTTATTATAGGAAATCTGTGTAGGTTATGTATCTAGGTACCTAAGTAATTTAATGGCATCACTTCAAACAGCTAGCCGACTAATTCTGAATAATATTGATGCAATCAACACGAACCTGCTGTTTAATAACCATTTTTTATTGTATTCTATTATATCGTATTAATTATGCACCTACGTTGCCTCTCCCAAGTTTATCCACTCCCTTATTTTGGGTTCTCTGCATAATTTTCTTACTGCTTAAACCACAGATAAAGAATCAACGCTAGAAAGAAGTGTCTTTCATACAAATTTGAATAGAAACAAATATGCCAATGACTTAGTACCTTTTGGTTCTCGACCATTTAGCACAGGGGTGGGGAACCTTTTTGCCGCGGGCCACACGTAGATTTTCAAGCGCCGGGGGAGCGGTTAGAAATTCTATTTTTCCTTACTTTATATTTTTTTACATCACATGAGAAGAGTATTCTTCCGATAAAAAACTGTGTACACATATTCTGCAACTAGAAATACCTACATCAATTAATAAAATATATTTGTAAATATTTAATATAAAAAAATTATACGTATATACCATTGGCGGTCCGTGAGTTTTCGGTGAGCTAGAGTGCTAAGATTGAAAAATACGATGTTACTGATGTTTTTGTAGCTGAAAATAATGTTTTTTTTCAAAATTTCGATATTTTGTGGGAAGATTTTCAGGATGTACTGAAATGTGGATGCGCTGCATATATCACACCCTAGTATTGTACTAGGGTGTGATATATGATTTACAGTGTTAGAAAGATAGGACACCACGCTTTCAGTTTACACAAAAAGTTTACCATAGACCAGAGATTCCCAAACTTGTTTTCCCCGTAGACTATTTTTCTTATAATGTGTTTAACTTTTTTTCCGTAAAAAGATTGGCTACCGCGCTAAAAATCCTCTTTCCACGAGGTTTGAAGATGAAAAGCTAACCAAATTGTAGGATAAGCTGCATGTATTTCTTTCTGAAGCTAGAACTCGACCCTTTGGAATAACAAGGTTCCATCTGTTGCGGTAACGTCATGCAATAATGAACTCTAAAGTAGCTTCCCTTTATAGCATGACGTTGCCGCCTTAGATAGAACCTTTTTATTCCAAAGGTTGAACTGGTGATAACTTTTTCTGAGTTGCTCCTCAAATTCTTCGTTGGTGCTTATGTTTAATTATGATATCCGATTCTTCAATGTTACCATATGGACCAAAATACAGTGTGGTTTTCATAGTCTAAACATCCTCACACTTGTTAAATGTGGAACGTAGACCAAACATCCTTGACTTTTGTCAATGATAAGTTGGGAAACTGGTCTCCTATTTAAATCTCGTGGACCCCCAAATTTTTACCTCGCTGACACGAAGCAGGTAGAAGTCGACCCCTAGGGGTCCATATGGGCCACTTTGAGAACCTTTGCCGTAGACGCTCTCGAAAAATTTGAAATAATTCTATGAAACAACATTTAGCAATTATTTTAAAAATATTTGTCAAGGTTTGCATTTTTTTATTTAATATTTTTATAAATATAAAACGGAAAAAAGTGAACAATAATTTTGATAAATAAATACCATTGTCTAATTAATTACGTGTTTTTTTTTGTTTCGTATAAAGTGGTAATTAGTGTAACCAATTAAAAACCATTTTTTATAAAACTTTATAGTCGCTTATGTTCAAAATTTTAATATATGTAATTGAATTTTTGTAGATTTTAATACTAAAATCTGAAAGAATCTTTCATCTGCTTTCAAAAACAGTATTTTATTTTTTAAATATATAGCGAATTTATCTGTAATCGAATATAATTCGAAAATATTTCCCGCGTAATCAGCATTTTGACAGTTTACAAAAGAAATACATTGCGCAATTTCAAAGGCTCCAGCCGTTGATTTTTTACATTTTATTGTTAAAATGTGTACAGTCACATTGTATTGCGAATCAGAGTTCCCACCCGGAAAAAAGTTTATTTGAATGAAGCATAAGTATGTCGTCTTCTGATCGGTAGCATGTTGGACTGTGTGAATCACCCTGGTAAACAGTAAAACCGCAGGAAATTGGGTATTCTCATCGGATTATTGATTTCGATATTTTCCATAACCTCGCGACCGGAACCCATTCACTTGACCCTCGCTCCTCATCCATTCACAGTCATTTAGTCTCTAATTTTATCAATTTCCATTCGAAGTTGGAGAAACTCATTTCCATTTAAGATCCATAAAATATGTTGAAATTAATTTCCGATATCTGTTTCCATATAACGGCAAAAATATTTTCTTTTTTCGTTGGCTTAGTGAAAATCGTATTTTTACATAATCCCTCCGAGTAAAAATTTCACCCATGCATAATCCCATTCTATAAAAAGTATCGATTTTGCAATGTATCAAAGTTCAAAATAAAGTTGACTAGAAAATTAATATCCCCAACGAAACAAATAAATGAATAGGAAATACAAAACAGGACAAAGATGAAAGGCAGACATTATTGGTGGAAATATGAAAAAGAAATTTTATGCAAGTATCATTGTAGTGACTAAAGTAACAAGTCCATAGGAAAAAACACACTAGCTTATCATTTACTAACTTGTATGGCCACACGAAGCCAAACACACAGCCAGGATTGTAACTCCGGTGGTGGGACCGCTACTAGCTTAAATATTAGAACCCCATCATATTAAACTATCCTGGCTTGGGATGCGAGTCTACTGGCTTCCTTACTAGCGTTAGTACTACCCTTACTACGTTTAAAACAAAGCTAGTTTACAGGTAGCTAGATTGCTGTCCTGGCTTTAAAACTTGCTAGTTGGCTTGAAAACAACAGTTGTTCTCGGGCATTAGGGTGCAAAATTTCATCAAGCATTATTTTTATTCTAACACTAATTATCTTTAATTTTAACTAATAATCCTTATTTAATTCATGTAATAACTAATAACATACTAACTGCCCGAAAGAAGCGAACACTTTACGTCCGTTTAACTTCTAACTGATGATGGCTATTATTGCTAATTATACGATTTTCAACGCTGAAAAAGGCATTTAAATGGCTCTGCTTTTTGTCACGGGCACATAAATAATGACGCATGGCAATTTTACATTGATGTCTTTTTTACTTCATTATCTTATTAATACTACCGTTTTTTATACGATTTCTACTCAAAACGGCTGTGTTGCAATCACTTTTCACAATTTCTTAACCTTGTCAATAAACGTTTTCCCGCGACTCGTTTTTTCCATTCAATAAGAGTTAGGTAATATTCAGAATTCATTTTGATCATTGAAATAATTTGACCTTTTTATGTGAATTTTATTTATTCAAGGTTTTGTAAATAAATAACCATTCATTAGTTAGATAATCATATATCTAGATGTTTTCACCGGTTAGCCCTGTTTGTATTCTCTCTATCACGGTGATCAATTTTGTTAGTAAATTACTGGTCAAAAGTAATTTTACTTTTAAGTGGCTTTTTCCTCGGTTTTCCTGAAGTATTTTACCCCTTTTTGTAAAAAAAAAACCCGATGACCTGTGGGAAAGATATGACATTTCTCTGTCGAATTATACAAAACAATGGGTATCATTTTAATCCAAAAAACACACCAAGTGGCAATCTGGCGATAGCGCACGCGCCGTTCTGTCTCACCTCTCTCTTCTATGGTTCCATGCTAATTCGTCCCCCGGCGTACCTGTAAACAATATGCAGTCGCTTTATGGAAAATACGTTGTACATAATTACACAAAATAAAAATTAAGTGACCCCGTAGGGATGTGCAGAGAGGATTTACCGTCGAATAAAAGAATCAAACATATTTTCATTGAAATGCATCAAGGAAAAATCTGCTTCTCTATTTACTGCATGTACCAGCGCATAAGTACAAAAAATCGACACTGTACACATTCATTTTATATTCATACCAACTTATTATTAAGGGCATTTTTGAAGTCGAACTGCATATCTTTTACGTTTGAAATTGGTAAATAATGCACAGAAAATTAAAATTTTATAGTAAATATTATTTCGGGGATCAATTGTCGGGTCACCCTCTTCCACACATTGCTCCTAAAAAAAAGCTTGACTTTCATTGGGTCAATATTCATAATATAAAAAATTCAAATACCAACCAAACAGTTTATTTTATGTTAAGGAGATGATAAAACATATATCCTACGGATTGATTTTACTGTACGAAATTTTTAAAATAAACAATATTTTAAAATAAGAAAAACTGGTAAACATCATCAAGCCAAATAGATACCGAAGTACCTACCTGCCCTGAACCAAATTGTAACCAATTAGTTTTCTTTAATCAATGGCGGCGATCTTTAGTTTCTAAACCACGAGCGGTAATCATATCGAAATCGAACGTTTCTAATTTTACGACATTTTAATGATGTGCAGCAGGTGAATGAAAAAAGTTGTTACAACTTCATGTGTGCTTAAAAATTTAAGTGAACGTTAATTCCACCATTATTCTACCATCAACAATTTTCTCACACAATCATAAATCAGGTATATCTTTAACTCTAATATGCTCTTTGGGTACTGCGTCTATTTCTTTGATGCCTTATATCATATTATATTTTATTTTACGACTTCAATATTCCATTTGAGGCTTCGATTTTTTTGTATTGTCCCATTACAATACCACATCCAGCAGTTAAATTTACTACTATATTGAATTTGAGGAATTTGAGTGTGGCTTAACTGCTTTTGTCTTAAGTACCAAACATTACCGTATTTGTTTGATTTTTAATCATTAGTAACGTGATAATAGCTGAAAACACACAAAGTAATACGTGGCCTTGGTTTTTCTTTTGTCGATTTTTACATTCTTCTTTATCACCTTTCTCTAATTTGTACTGATGTCGTGCTTATTCGCAGTCATATCCGTAATCTTCTTAATAAATAAAAAAAAATATTTCTTCTTTGTTTGTCCCGTTTGCGTTCCTATACCATTCATCCGATTGCGATGAAACTTTGATGATTTGTTGTGCGCACACCCGTGAAGGTTTCTATACACAATGGTGAGCTCTGGCGTTATGAAATTATTTCCTACACCATTCATCCAATTGCGATCAAACTTTGGCGATTTGTTGTGTGCAAGCCCTTTGCAAGAGCTTTGGCGTTTTGGAATTTCTATAAAAAAATACATGAGTAATTACAGGTGTTGCATGAGTTGTTGAAAAAATGCGTATATTTCCTATGGTTTAGAAGGGATTGCAAAAGAGACATAGTAGCAGTAGGGGATAGTAGGGATAAATTTGAAAAATTCATTCTTCTCACACGGACATCTGGCCTGCTCACGCGTCGGAAAACTTTTTGATATATTCGCGCACCAGGCGGAAAAACAAAAAAATATTGCGTAGGTAACCAAAAACACTTCCATAAACAAAATTAAAACACAAACACTTTCTTTCTTTGAGTGGCATCGCAACACATGGCGGGTACTCACTAGTATTATTGTCATGTATAATATTATATATATTATGATGAGGTGAGTATTTACTACTGCCAGTATCTATGTTTAACACGATGACGACCTTGTGATTCATGTGCATATCAATGTAATTTGATTAAACTTTTTTCAACCGAAGTGTCATGCGAAAAATTGGCTACTTCCGGCGTGTTGGTTATTTTGGTTATTGTGTTCGATAGGGGTGGCATGACATGACATGTATTTTTCTTATGATATTATTGTAATCCCGGTTCAAGCCGAAGTCCTGGTACTTTTCAATCAATAAATCAAAAACCCTAACGAGGGTCCGAGGTCTAAAAATATAAACGTGATAAATTTACGAGATTTTTTTTTCTTTTTTGTACGAATCCAAAATCCAAAACAAGAAAGCTGAGGACTTCATTTTGGGCCGCAAAAAATCTTCAATTGGGCCGTAAGTTGGGCATGCCTGGTATACATACAAAAAGTTAACAATTCACCTCTCACTCCTCGACCATATTTTGTCAGAGGTTCAAAATATTTCTGCTTTACAATAAAATTCAAATAAATGGAATATTTCTGAACGTATCCGAAAACTAAAAACTGCTTTGAAAGGTTATAAAATACGCTTTAAAATTTTATAAATCGAAATAAACATTTAATTTTTGAAATATAAAAATTTTGCATGCAAACATATAAAAGTTGTAAAAATAGCTCTTACATTTTTCTAACTAAAATTACTGACAACGAAAAAAAAACATACTTTTTTATTAGACATTTGTATTATAAACCTTTTCATCACCCCACTTTTTTTTTCCAATTAAAAAAAATTCTCGAAGTTGCATAATTTTCATAAAGAGTTCTACATTTTACTTTTTTATGGTTATTTTTTTTATATTTGAATATAAAGCGTGATGTTTTTTTCTTTCTAACACCGTTTATATCATATTTCTCAGTGTGCTATAAGGGAGGCCCAACGATTTCTATCAGACCTACATGAGGTGTTCCGAAAAGCGAACAAAATTTAATTAGCCTGACGGGTTAATAACAAAGTTTCATTTAATAATGCATTGGCCAAAAATATCGTAACATGGAAATTTGATTAGGTGAGTAATTGATATTCATAACGACATTATGGTTCTTAATCTGAACACACAAATTACTGATAAATTTCCAGAAATATTTTCTCTCTGCGGCGACCAATAAAAATCTAGCTTGGGTTCTTGGAACATGAATTTGATGCAATTTTAGTCAACATACGGAGTTATTATTACGTATTTCCCTATATTTTTTCATCTCGATACACTTATAGGAATAATTTTGCAATGAAATGTGATTTAAGATCCGGGTAATTTCCTTTCCTACCCGGTAGTTGGAAAAAAAATTGTAATTCATTAAAGTTATAGTTTGATAATGGGATTGATTCACCCCAACTTTCTCTTTTCAGAAATTGACCAGAGATCAATGTTAGTCGGATAACTTAGTCACAATCCGGTTATCCGCTGACTGACTCATCCTGTGGCGGGAAAATAATTTTTTTCTATGCACGCAGTTCCCGTGACTAACCATTCAGTTGAATTGTATGTCTATGGTTGATGCTGACACTCCCGATTAACCGCAGATGTTAATTTCCTTTTTTATTGTTATAGCGAATATGTAAAATATTGTACATACAAAATATAACAAAAGAGAGTGGTGAAATTAAGTATAGAAATGGTATTTCTTAGTCCTCCTCACTAGGGGATCCTGTGTCGAGGCGGACTAGTTATTTAATCAAAATTTAATAAAAAATAAAGCTATCAAACACTTTAGGTAAAAAAATTCTTTAGCAGGCGTTCCTCAAGGTTCCATATAAGGTCCAATTTTATGTATCATTTGTGTATCTTTTATTAAGTACATTTTTAAACATGTAAAACAATTCGTCTATGCGGATGATACTGCATTGGCGATTTCCCGTAGTGATTTGCAATTATGTATTGAACTCTTACAAAAAGATTACATTGAACTTTTGAAATGGTCTCATGACTCCGGTTCAATGATAAATGCAAAGAAAACTAAATTGATGCATATTACGTCACCTAACGCCACGGCAAGTATTATTACACCCAAAGATATTGAAATAAAAACACACACTTCAGCTTACTTACACGTCGGTATACCTGCATTGTGTACATGTGAAAATATTGAACTGGTTAAAGAATATGTTTATTTAGGTGTTTACAAAGCTATTTGTTTTCATTAAATACTTAATAGTAGTTTATTGGGACTTTTCTGTAATATTTTTATTTTTCCTGTCATATTGTATTATATTGTCTTTATAATAAATAGAAAATAAAAAAAATTAAAAGTTATATATTTATAATAATATAATAATAATAATAGCCTTTATTCAGACAGTAAATTATATAACATTATTTATAATAAACTTTTCACTTATCATGCATCGACTCCCTGTCTGTATGTCACTAGTTGACAAAGGCCTCCTCCAACTGTCGCCATTTCTCTCTATCATTAGCTGTTCTTGTCCATGTACCACCTGCCACGGCTTTGATGTCGTCAACCCACCGTCTAAATGGTCTACCTCGTTTTCTCTTCTTGTCACTTGTGAACCAATTCATGACTAATTTTGACCATTTTTCACTTCCTCTAATTGTGTGGCCTGACCACTTCCACTTTAGCTTTTTTATTGTTTTTATGGCATCTTTTGTTCTTGTTTGCTTCTTAATGGTTGCAATTTTTATTCTATCGGACAGTCTTTTCCCCATCATACTTCTTTCCATGGAGTTTTGACATGTTTCGAGCTTCTTATTGTGAGTTTTTGTGAGTGCCCAAGTTTGGCAACCATAAGTAAGTACAGGAAGTATGCAGGTGTCAAAAAGTTTCCGTTTGATAGCTATCCTGATTTCACTGTTTTTCATTATTTCTTTCAAACCCCAATATTGTTTCCAAGCATTTCCAATACGTCTGTCTACTTCTTTTGTGGTTAAATCTAAAGGAGAAATGATTTGACCTAGGTATACATACTCATCCACATAATCGATCAGATTGTTATTGATCTTGATAGGTTCTTGCTTCCCGTTTGTCATTGCTTTGGTCTTTTCTGTGTTCATGACTAGTCCCACCTTTCGGCTTTCTCTATCTAGTTCATTCAACATCATCTGCAGGCCTGCACTCGTCAGCGAGAGGATTATCAAATCATCCGCGAATCTTAAATGTGAAATGTTTTCACCGTTAATGGACAGCCCACATTGTTCCCAATCTAATTGACGAAAGATCTCCTCCAGGACTGCCGTAAAAAGTTTAGGTGAGAGGGGGTCGCCCTGGCGTACACCTCTTTCTATTTTGATTTCATTTCCTTCTTTATCTAGTTTAATTTTAGCTTTGCTGTTATCATAGATGTTTTTTAGAATTCTTATGTATTTGATTTCGACACCTTGATTCTTAAGTGCCTGCCAGATCTTTTCATGTTCTATTGTGTCGAAAGCTTTACTGTAGTCCACAAAGCAGCAATAAAAGGTGAAGTTGAATTCTTTACTTTTTTCGAATAATTGTTTGATAACATAAATATGGTCTAAAGTCGAGTATCCGCTTCTGAATCCTGCCTGTTCTCTTGGCTGACTTTCATCTAGAGTCTTGGTTATTCTGCCAAGTATTATTTTAGCGAAGATTTTGTAGATATTTGACGACAGGCTGATAGGTCTATAATTATTTATGTTATTTTTATCTCCTTTTTTGTGCAAAAGTTTTATAGTCGACATTGTCCATTGGTTGGGTATAATTTCACTATGTAGTACTTCATTAAAAAGGTGTTTGAGAATTGGCATTAGGTAGTCTTTATTTAGTATGAGGAACTCATTGGTAATGCCGTCTGATCCTGGAGCTTTATCTTTCTTTTGAGATTTCACAGCTTTATTTATTTCTGCAGAGATTATGTCCGGTACTTCGCTTCCTCCCGTTAGGCTTGTTGCTTGTATAGTATTTTTCCTTTCATACAGTTCGGCGAAAAAGCTAGTAGCTATAGAGATGATTTCTGGGCGACGCTTTTCATATTTGTGGTTCTTATTTATTAAATTTGGTATCCAGTTTCGTTTCTCTAATAGTTGTTTGGTTGCTTTTTTGCTGCCTCCTGTTCTTTGTATGCACTCTTCGAGTAATTGCAATCTATATCTCTGATGGTCCTTTCTCATTTGAGTTTTGATTTTGTTACTAATTTGGGCTATTTCTTTTCTTGTGGTTTTTGACTTCTTAGGGTTTGATATTAGTTCTGCTCTAGATTGTAAGAGTTCTTTAGTTTGATTTCCTATCCATTTTGTTGTCCTATTTTCACCCTCATGTTTGGTTCTTTTATTTGCGTACAGAAGTTCTTCAAACTTATTGTATTTGTTTTGTATATCAGAATCTATTGTGTTTTCTATGAAGTTTTCTAGTTTTTCTCTTAATATTTCTGTACTTTCCAATGCTATGTTATTGATTTTCTTCACCATAAAGGGTCGGTTTTTCTTGAGTGTATGAACTTGTAATTTAGCTCTAACCATTCTGTGGTTGCTGTTAAAATTTATATTGTTTATAACTCTACAATCTTGAAACTTGTGACTTTTATTCGTTAAGATGTAGTCTATCTCGTTTTTATGGTAGCCATTCGGATGTATCCATGTCCATCTATTGTTCTTACGCTTTTTGTATAAACTATTTAGTACTTTTAAGTTGTTTTCGTAAGCCAATTGTATCAGCATTTCCCCATTTCTTGTTCTTATTCCTGAAGAATATGGACCGAGCACAATTTCCTCTCCGTCTTTTCTTTCGCCTGTTCTGGCATTAAAATCCCCCATTACTATTAAATTATTGTGCGAGTGGGTTTTTATTGCATCTGACAGTGTAGAGTAAAAGGACTCGATTTCTGATTTACTAGATTTTTCTGTTGGAGAATAGACTTGAACAATTGACCACTTTTCATTTTTAGGCGGTAGCTTTACATTAAGCATTACAATACGTTCTGAGATCCCAATAAATTCATCAATATATGGTTTTAATTCTTTGTTTATCAAAAATCCTGTTCCGTATTGGCCCGGTGTTTCTCCTTTGTAGTATAACATAAAGTCTCCATAGTCCTCTATGTTCTCTCCTAGGCGTCGTACTTCACTCAGTCCTAATATCGACCAATGTATGTTTTCTAAAGCTAAGATTAATTCCGCTAGGCTTTCCTTTGTTCTTAAAGAGAGCGTATTATATGTTGCGATGTGTATTATATTTTTGTTTTGACAGGTTTTCTTGGAAAGGGTATGTGGTTGATTATTTATAAATCTAGTTGGAGGGTAGTAGTCTTCTTCCCCCACGGTGACCGGCCGGATTGGGGTGTCTTTACAAAAAGTTGGTTTTGTTAATGTTGTGATAATATGGTTCCTGGTGTCGATGCAGCTTACATGTTTTTTGGAATATCCGATAGTGAAGCCGACTTTCCTCGTTCAACGTAGGAGAGTATGTTGGGTCTTATAATGTCTTTTCCTGGGGTTTTGGTTGAGGAATTAATTTGCCGGTGTGAGGTGGCAGTTGTCGTCTTCTTTTGATTTGAGGAGTTTGGAGAACCTGACTCTTCTCTTTTCCTTTTTTCTGGGTTGTTGTCTCTGTTTTTCTTCACTACTAATTTATCATGTTTTATGAATGCTATGTTTCCTTTTTTCTTTTCTTCTTCAACTTGTAATTGCAATTGCTTTCTTTTTTCTAACACTTCTTTAGAGTAGTCCTCCTTGATGTATATTCCTTGGGGAAGTTTGGACTTATTTCGTAGAATGATATGCTTTTTCCATAAAGTGGTGATAGAAACTATTACAGGGCGATTTTTGTTGTTGATCCGTTTCCCAATTCTGTATATATTGCTAATTTCGTTGCTCTCAAAGTATGTTCCTGATTCAATTATGGCATCTTTTATGCAATCAACAAGCTCACCTTCGGTTTTTCCTGTTTCTTCAACTCCGAAAAATACCAGATTGTTTTTCCTTTTATCATTTTTCAAGAATTTCACTTCCTGTTGTAGTTCAGATATTTTTACTTTTAGGATATTATTTTCTTCTGAAATACATCTCAGTTTCTCATCAAGCGCTTCCATTACATTTTTGGTTACAGAATTTGTTATAAGAAGAGTTTGGTTATTCAGTTTCTCATCTAACATTGTTATTAGCCATTCCATATCTTTTTTCTCCATTTTTGGGGATATTTTTATTGTTATGGCAACACAAAACTTTGTTGTGATATTGGTATCACTGATTATTGCGAACTTCACTTTAGTCTATGATTTGCACTATTTTTGGTTATGCTATAAATTTTTATTGTTGTAAATTTATCACAAAACGTTGATTTAACTGTGTTTTGTTTTGATTCTCTTTGTTTTGGTTTTTATTTTACGCTTTTGAGCAGAAAACACAGTTGATTACACTATTTTACTATTTTGAGCATAAAACACAGTTGATTACACTATTTTGCACTGAATTTCCGTAAATTAAAGCAGATATCGATGACATACGTCTTATTAGTTTAACGACCGGAACCGGAAAACCGTTATATATTTAGTTTTGCTTATATTAAGTGTAAGCGAGTTGCTTTAAAAAAATCGGGAAAGCATCTTATTGCTGACAAAAGTTGTTGCTCAAAAAAATAAACATTTTATGCAAAACATATAATATACAATCAAAGTAAGAATGGTGGTCCAAACATTTTAAGAGGAAACACGGTCGCCGAAAATTTTGAATTACATGTATTTAACCAAACTCTTGCTGTCACTGTCACTGTTACCACCCACCCTCTCCCCTTTCTATCCTAAGTAAATACCAAAATCTAAATAAATTGCGGTTTTGTACCCCCCATTTTTCTCCTCCAAAACTGTACCGATTTTGAAGATTTCATTAAACAACTGTATTAGAATAAAATATTCTATGTCTGAACGTTTTTTTTTTAAATACATTGTCTAGTTTACATACTGAAGGTCTGTTGACGGCGTTCAAAGCAGGGAAATTTTAACGTTTTTTGAAGGGTCCTAACTCCTACAAAAAGTAACTAATCAAAAAACGCAAAACGTACCGGCACGCTAGTGGTCGAAATCTAAATGTGTATTGTAAATCAATATTGTTTTAAAAAAACATGTCAAAATCCAGAGAGTAAATTGGAGTTATTAATTAATTCTTTTATAACGGACCAAATTCTCCCCGGCTTCCTCTTAAGGCTCTTATGGACGTTTATTATGTTTTCCGTGATTAGTAAACTGATGTTCGAATAAATCAAATATACAATATAAAAGCACACTTTTTTTTAAATAATAATTTTTGTTATGTAAATTAACGTTTCACGAAATAACTAAAATATAACTTTTTCGCAGCTTTTAATAAACCTAATTCATCAATGTATTTGAATGGCTCATTTTAGGACAATGTTTAAAACTCAATTGTGTCAAGGTATCTTCAAACGCTTGATTCGTAGGTTGCTGAGAATCAGGATTGAACCGTTATTTTAATGAAAAATATTGCGTTCGACTACCTACACGTGATCGCTCGTATCTGATCAGCTTTTTCAATTACGTCTCAAATTATGTGAGGCCCCTGAACTCTTAAATACAAGTATGGAAGTATTTGGCAAAACCAATATTAAAACTCAAATCAAACTATTCAATGTACCTTATAATTCCGTACAAAGACGATGATCTGGGTGTGAAAATTTCTCAAGTGATTTTTTCCCACAACTTTTAAGTTCCACTGTATTTTGAGGCCAGAATTTAATTCAATGCAAACCAGTAAAACCTTCGCTCGACTGTCGCTCACGGGCTTGTTTGGATAATAATCGCTTTTTCAGTAGCATTGGATTGAATATCATTGAAAAGGTACCATGAAAAATAAAGAAAATTGGATAAACCGTTCGAAATTGAGGGAAACCGTTATCGTCTGGGTGCATGACCTTTACAGGTTTGATTATTGAAATTATTGTATTGTAAATTTTACCGTTATAAGATTAGTTAGGAACGTGCTTACTGTAAATTTTTAACACTTGAGTCTTGAGTTGTTGCCAAAACAGTCGCTTTCGTGTCGCAGTTTGTAATTCAATATCTTCACTTTCGGCGAGACAGCTTTTCCGAGGCGAGGGAGCCCGGATACCTGCTACCTCTTTACTCTCGTATCGCGCAGTTGTTTGGATTGTTATTGTTCGTGTACTGTCGCACAATACCAGTATGCCCCCAAAATTACCCTTCTACAGTGATGGTTCATCTCGCGTCATTTGATGGGAACAAAAAACATCAGGCATAGGATGGAGCGCTGGCGAAACGAAAAGACTCTTGCACTCGTGCTCCCTTCGGCAGTCTCGCAGAGAGAGTAGCATAAGAATTGAATGAATTTGTGACTTCAAACCCGCACATTTCTTGCTTGCCTACAGACCTATAAGACCCGACTTCTCAACGTATCGTAAATCAGCAATGGCAGATTACGAAACCCGTTCCCGCGCGTAGGTTCGGAATGTCCGTTCCGAGTATTTCATTCTGTTCATAGGTGATTCTATTGGGAATTATTCTGTTCTGGTTTTTCTGTCTCACGTACTCGTACGTCTTGTTTTTCATTCTTTCCTGATTTTTCATCCTGCGTCACATTTTGGTATTATTATTATTACGATTGTGAGTTTTATATTTAGAAAAACGCGTTTTGTACAACATTTATAATTGAATAAATAAAATTTACGTTGGTGGAATACATCAACAAATGTTTTTTTATTGGCCACCACCATTGAGATGGATTTCAAAAGAAGGCCATTCGTTAGTTTACAATCAAAACATCAATTAAATTATCAATGGGCGTAATCGAGATATGCGTTTCGAAATTATTGATAATTTCAAGAATTGAAATATCTCAGTCGTAAAGAAATCGATTACAATTCATTCGTGACATTTCGGTTAAAATTTATTCAAATAAAAACATAAATTTCTGGAGCGATTAATCGAATTTATTGGATGATGATTCGTTTAGAAAGACGTAGTAAAAAATTGGGCTCCGTCGTTTTTTTGCGGGAAATAATTTATTTTAATTTTTATGTTTAGGAAATAAAATTTGGTGCTGTCTTACGTGTGCCCTGTTTTGAAATCGGATGATTTGAATATGGCCATTGGTAAATTAAATCTATTTTTGATTATTAGAATAATAAAATAATATCATCGATTTATTAGATGTTAATAGCACGATTAGCTAGCCTATAAAATTACATGCTGATACTCACCACGATAAATACATTAAAAAATATAAACAGTTTCTATTTTGCTTGTGGTGTTTCCAATTTACAACCCTTTATTGTAATTACAATTCAATTTTGGAGGTGGGTATGGGTACCACTGCCGCCCCGGGAACCCTTCGTTGGATAGCCAACACCCCTGCCGTAGTGCTTAGCTACGTTTCTCGTTTGGTAACCTCATTTGGTGAGACCTAACCTAGACCTCTCTCGACCTATCCGTCTTGCACCACTGTGGGAGGGATGAAGTATTACCTCCGTCGCTCCTAGACACATTAACGTTCAGATTCCTACCCACCCCTCATATCTTTTTCCTTCCCAGAACTTCCTCTCCTCCCTTTCCCTAAAAATACCCTCCATACAGCATCCCCAAAGGTGACACCAGATTTTTTTTCTCAGGGTTTCCTGTGCGGAGTAATGTAAAAAAAGAAGAATATAAAACACTATTTTATAAATTTTCACATGTAGCAAACACTTTGTGGGAATACATAATTATAATATAATTATAAATAAATAAATAAACACAATAGTATAACTTTGTTTTAATTTCACTTTATTATTTCCTTATCCAACCGGTTTCGGTTCGACCTGAACCTTCATCAGGGATGAATAAAAATATGTTGAATATATTTTTATTCATCAATATATTTTTATTCGGAATATATTTTTATTCATCCCTGATGAAGGTTCAGGTCGAACCGAAACCGGTTGGATATGGAAATAATAAAGTGGAATCAAAACAAAGTTATACTATTGTGTTTATTACTATTTTATAAACAAGGATGTTCTGTTTTTTTTTTTAAGTGTGTCATTTGACCACAGAATGTATAAACTGTAGCTTCTCACTACTTCTGAGACACGACATAGTGAGTAATGGAATTCTTTTAGTGTGATACTATTAACGTCATCCTGATTATGAAGTTGTAGTTCGGCGATTTTGTCAACCAGTTATGCCTCTTCTGCGCACTCTCACAACTTGATGATGAGACCGGGAGATCTTGGCCCGGTACATCAGTCAGTCTGTTATTCATTTATTTATTTTATATTTATTAACGCCCTAGTGGGCTTTTACAAGAAAAGAAGCAAATATATAATTAACAATATTAATTACATGTATTACATAATCAATAAAACAGAATAAATATGAATGCAATCGACTCGTTAGGTAAAGAATATTACAACATAAAAAAGAAATGAAATGAAATAGTACAAGTTGTACTTACAAAAAACTAAAACAATTTAGCTTTAAATATTTATACATATTATTAATAATAAGACCTGACATAGAACAAAGTGTAAATAGAACTGCAAAAATATTATAAAGTAAGTATACATTTTACTGGTGAGGTTTAGATGAGAAAATATTTTATGAGAAAAACAAAAAAATAATAAAAGTTAATTATTAGCAGTATGTTAATTGTTTTCCTCGCTACGTACGACATTCCACGCTCAAATTTCAGCGGGCTAAATGATAAGCCGCAGAATAGCCCTCTTTCTGGACCTCGAGGCGCCAGCTAAACTTGACTTTTACGCATCTCACCAAAATCGATCTGACAGTATGAACTGTTATATTCATCGAGCGATGAAGAATGTCGAAGTTATTAATTGATAATCAATCTAAAATAGTCCGGTAAGGGATTTTAATTTCAACTTCAGAGTAGTTTGTTTTTCGGCGGTTATTTATAATTTCATGATTAGTGCACTGACTCTAGCAAAACATAACATACTATTTAAAATTAGTGTTCTCGCATGTAGCACCATGCTGATTAGAGCGGGGAACTAATCAAAAATCAACTCGTAAATTAAACCCGCCAAAAAAACTGCCATTGTTTTAAAATCATCATATAATTGATCATAATATCATCGGTGCATAGACATGTCTCGATGACGATGACAGTAGAGAGCATAGATAGTAGTTTTGTTTACACCACTCTTGTCGATAGTAGTTTAGTTTTTCAAAGAAAACTGAAACAAATTCCTTTGTTAAAGTCGTAGGTTAATATTGGTGTTATCTAGCCTTTCGACCAATATACGAATTATGTTCCAAGCCGTACTAAGCTCGACATTCCAACCAAGCCGAACTTTAAATCAACTGCTATATCGGGCTTTTGACTTCCAAAATAAACAGGGAAAGTACCTGTGGTCCTATCGCCGATAGCTACATTGGTCACCAACCTTTCAGATATATGGTTTGTTTATTATGAGAAAGGGGGAATAAATAATTGTCAAAATTGTAATGTAACCGATTATGGGTGCAGTTAAGAGGGTGTAACCGGAAATATATGTAACTTTTAAATCAAATTCTAGAATTATCGACTCTTTTCTGCAAAAAATTATAAATTGATATCAAAAGATTGTTATTTTATCTAGTAAAGTAATGTTAAATTTTGAAAAAATATGTTTATTTTTATTATAATAAAGATATGCCGTTGGTCGTTGGCAGATTTGTTAAATTTTCAAACGAAATGTTGTATTATACAACACACATTTGAAACCTTATAATCATCCAGTAAAATAAATCAATAAATTATCTATGAAAGCTAATTTTCAAAATTTTAAAATAGTTAAAATAAAATCAATTTAAAAAAATCCGAGTACGCGTCTTGTTACGAAAATAATTCAGTTCGTCTATTTATTTATGGTCTTACAAACCAATATATTTAATAAAAAATTCACACGCTAATTTTTGTTAGACATTGAAGAATTATACACATTATTTTTTAAATTTTATCATCACTTGTTTGAGCATTTGTATTGCTGAGTTGAATGTAGGTACTATATATTAAAGCATTTTTTTATTATATTATATATAAAAATCGATATTGAGTTATTTGTTAAAATGCTGGTACGGAAAAAATCAATCTTTCTCATTACGATACGATACATGTACGATCGCAAAACAATCTTTCGACGAAATTCGAATTCTCGGCCGCTGGTTATTTGGCCTTTGTTCAAATTATTATCTGCTTACCGAAGATGGACAAAGTTCCACGTGAGAGTACCTCTCAATATGCTACCGTTGTTTATCTGTTTGCGTTTTCATACGATAGGTATTATCTGTTAGTCCATTGTGGAATTTATTATTTATAACCGCACTCTGTATAATAATCACCAGTTCAATCTGTCAACGAGAGAGCTCAAGGGTTTCCAAATGGTCACGATCACAGAGCAAATTTTGGCAGATTTCAATAATTACGATTGTGAATTTTGAAAATGATGATTATTTTCATATTTTAAATTTTCAATCATGGATGAAAATAATCAAACCGTAAAACAAGGGTTTATTTTTTTGCTAAATTTCTCAAAATTTTTAATTTTTACATTAGCTCCAAACAGGAGGCCCTGAAGGAAATTATTTTCCTCATCTTAGGGAATGCTTACTAAGGAAATGGAGGAGAGGAAGTACTGGGAATCATAAAGGTATGAGGGATGGGTTGGAATCTGGGGGTCAACGTGTCCAGGAGTGACGGACGTATGAATACATCCCTTCAACTGCGGCGTAGGGGAGTGGGTAAAGAGAATCCGCCTGGAGAGGTCAAAAGGCCTCCCTCGACCGCCTCTCTCGATCCTGCACATCCACCGCTAAGACTTAGACAAACCTCACCCCTTGAAACCGGGCTCCAACACCAGCTCCCGAATGGCAGTGGTGACGGTTATCCAGTAGTTCCTGGTTCCTGGTTCCCCTGTTCCCGAATTGTAAAACGAACCACATAAAATAAACAGAAAAAAATCTTGTTAGAAGTCGATCGCCATGGAAACTGCGGTAATAAGTAATAAGTTTCTCCAAACCAAAAAAAGGTTGGGAAACCTTGGATAACTGATAGCAGTAACATCCATATTGCGCGCTGAAGAATGTAAGGCTTGCCTTACTTTACTAACGGTGAATGGGACCAACTACTTTACTCCTTGGCAGACGACTCCCGTGGAAAAATTATACTGTCACATCGCACAATGACAAAACAATCGAGATAACAACTAATTATGAGAGTTAATGCAAGTAACTCACATTTTTAAGTAACGAGTACTGTTATGATAATGCTTGTAAACTGTGAATCTTGCTTATCTACTTCAATCTCAACTGAAAACTCAAGAGAAAGGAACTTTTTCGTCAGTTTTGTACGAAATGAAAAAAAATATTATCGCCTAATGTGGGAAAACGAAAATAGTAAAAATAATAACCAATAGATTTATAATTAATTATTAAAACTAAAAACTATTTTTGAAAGGTGATGAAATACGCTTCAAATTTTATATTTCGAAAGTAATATATAATTTTTTAAAATTTAAAATTTTTGAACGCAAACATAATAAAATTTTAACAATGGTTCACCTTAGTTTTTTTTAAGTAATATTACTGATGACGAAAAAAAAACACGTGCATATTTTATTAGACAAATGAATTATAAACGTTATCGTCAACTCACCTTTTTGTCGATTCATGTAAAAATAATTAATAAAAAATTTCCAAAGTTTCATTCTTTTTCAGATTGCGGTCGGAATTTTGGTTTCATAACGGGGTTCATTTTAATTATTTTGCGATTAACTTTTAGATTTTAATTTAAAGCGGCGTGGTGTTTTCTCTTTCTAATACCGTTTAGATCACATTTCTAACCATGGTAGTAAGGGAGGCACAATGATTTCTATGAGACCTATGGGTTGTTCCGAAAACCGAACAAATTAGCAGGAACCGGGTCTCAGTTGCAATCGTTAGCTTTTTATTTTTCTGTATCTTGTTCTTTTTCATTTTTCAGTTTAGATTTATTAATATTATCTTCTTCTTCAATTATTAATAACCATTAGGTTTACGCATTATTTAGGAAAATACTTTTATTGGTGAGCATTTTATCAGGTGTCACATTATTGATTTTCACCTGAAATTAGATATAACCTAAATTTAACCTATTAAGTTTAACCTGTTTCTTGGAGTGGTTTTGGCAGTTTTATTAAGATGTATTATGTTACGAATTATCAATTATTGGTGAAACAATAAAATAGGTGAAACTAATAAGTGATAAAAATGATTGCAAAATAAAAATTATTTTCCTTTTTTTCCAGTCGATATTTTGGAATGCAGCTAATGCAAACGCAGATGCCACTGACGTCATCGTTGGCCAGGAGTTGATCTTCAGGTGGGTTTTTAATTTTCCCCTCTATCGTAATAGCGCATAGTTAAAACCGGTTTTACTTTTATTGGTAATGAAATACAAATATTACCTCAATATCTATAAAATCAAAACGTGCGATCTCTCTTTTCCATAATTTTATTAGGCATCGATAGATCTTAACTATCGCCTACTCTTAAATCTCTCCTTCATTACTAAAATAATAAAAAATACATCATAAGTACGTACCTATTTTATTTTCTCTTTTGTATGGATGTGAGCTGTGATAGCATTCTGCGAACTGTTGCAACAGGAAAACCTTATCAAAAACTGTAGAGCGTTTTGTTTGCATCCTTCTCTATACAGTGAGAATCTCTTCATGTCTTATTTCTGTTTCATCTCAACACGTTATACATAATAATATAATACCTTCAAGATTAGTTATTCGCCAACCTGTTCTGGGTTGTAACTCTCTGGCGAGGCCAATCCGTAATTCTTACGTCACCCGCGCTTAGAGGATCACTCCTCTGGGTAAAAACACGATACGGAATGCATGTCCTACGCAACGGCGTATTATTTTATCACAGCGAAATGATATGCATAATAATGCATCCAGTCTGCGCATGTAAACATTACGCCACGGTGCTTCTGGCTGTGCCAATTTTTATGCATCAGTAATAGTAATAATGTAATACTCATATCACAGACACATAAATACCAGGTCAGCTTTTGTTTCCTTGTTCGTTTACAGTTTAGATGCTTGCTTTGAATTTAATTGAATCACAATCGAAACAGTGAAATACGTGTCTTTTGTTGTTCTCGATTATACATTGCGTTTGCTATTATAGTCACGTTTGTTTCGTTGTTTGTTTTTGTTTTAAATGTATTAGTGTTAAAATGAATTTCCCTATTAGAAGGCGCATTTCACCTAATGCAATATATATGATATTCCATCATTTTCAACATCAACTATATTATTTGATGCTTTTGATTTTGTAATATTATTTCGTTTACTGCATTGATAAATTCATGTATTATTATTATCAATCACGGCACTTTCAAGTGGTATGTCTTATCAGTGCGATTTTGTTAATAGATCGATATTGATCATGCACAATGATATTTTCAACGATTATTCTTTTGTGTTTTACTCACCCTACGTAGTTACATGATCTATGCAATTAAGAAAAACATTAATGTTAGATAGATATACGACGTTAATAATTTCCAGAACTCAAAGATTGTCTATAATCCCACAGCTAACTCGCGCTTGAATTGAACTAAGGGCTCTATGCTACAGTAGAAAATTAAAATTTACAAATTACGGATTAAAGGCCCGTCGAGTCCTAGACACAATCTTAAATATTTTCCCCCATTTTCTAATTGAGGTGTGTAGAAGCAAAGGCAGCAATCTTCCTTTTTGTTTTTTTGAAAAAAAGGCAAAAAACATGTTGATATCTTTGCTTTTGATACGTATTTTCAAACTCTGATTTTGATGGGAGAAAGATGAGTTTATAACTAACCAGATTTGCAAACTGAATTTAGATTCTCAATTCGAATCACTATAAAACTGCATTTACAACTTTTTTCCGATATTTTGGAGATTGCTGCCTTTGCGTTTTTACAAACCTCAATTTAGATAACGTGTCCTAACATACATTTTATCTGGGATTTAAGGCAGAATTGCATTTTTAACCTTGATTTTCTAAATAGAAAAGTTATCAGATTTAGTAATATCTTCTTTCGTGATTGTCGGGATCAACTTATAAATATCGGGATACACTCTCTTCAATACACAGGTTCTAAACTATATTGTTTAACAAAATATGTTGCAAGAACTCATCGGAACAGTTCTGGAGCAAATAATAGTAACTTAAACCTAGCCTTGGTTCGAAAATTCTTGTGGAAATGGGAACTGATTCAACTGTTCACCCTAACACCTGGCATGGATGGGTTTGCTGGTTTGCAATCTCACTTCAGGTCAAGTGTTACCAGGAGAGTCGGCCCTGCATGTACACACATTATTCTGCATGCGTTCTGAACTTTCTTTTGTAACTTGCCAACTGGTTATAGAACCGCTATTTAGCGAACTTTCGATTGTACTTGCACAAATTTACCTGCATAATTTTACTGCATATCAAATGTAGTGCCAACTCGCCAAAGTGTTTTGCTCGTAGTCATCGCTAATTTTCTCTCTAAGGTTTTATGCCAATTTCACGGTTTAGGCCATATTTTAACAGATGCTAACTTTCCATTTCCAACGCTTGTTAGTTATGTTGGTTGTCTATCACGATTAATTTATAAACAGTGCCGCATGTTGAATGTCTTATTTGCTTTCAACATTAACTTGACGCTTTACAGTGTGCAGCCTTATCGTCTAATGCCAAGTGCTGAACCGGTAGGTAAATATTATGTTCATGACTACTGAATTTTGAACAACTTTGCATTGATAATAATTATTTTCTCCTTCGTTTCACGTTCGGTTTTCCTTCACGATAGTTTCCAAAGTCTATGATTTCCCTCGCCTCCAATAATTACTGTAAATAATTTGTTAAGTCAACAACTTTTGAAGGAGACTCACACATCCGGCACACTTTACATCCGGAGTTACATTACACTTTACCTTTTACCGGCCGTTCAAATATTTGCATTAAATTAACTGGTAAGAAAAGAGGCTGTTCATGATTCAACACCTCGTTTCTGTTTACTCTGCGAACAAAAATAATATACGGGTTTCGTACCAATTATGTTTTATTCTAGTGATGTGCGTACTGTTTAATCAAGATATTTTAAAGTTATCAATTAAAATTCACCCGATTAAATAAACAATCGTGAAAAGGTTTCGAAACCTTTAATAATGTTTGCAATTCTTCCGAATAAATTATTTGAAGAACGTGAAACGCTTTTAATTTAAAATCGAAAAAACCGAACGAAATATTCCCTAAGACATTCAGTGGAGTTTATTTATTTTTCTTTAAAAAATACAAACATTCCCGCGTTACGAATAACCTGACAATATTTGAAAATCTCCTACTACTACCACAGTAAGCGGAAAATGTTGCTTGTGTCGTGATGGAGGACTTAGCCAGCCGAGAAATCGAACACGGGACGCCTGGGTGGGACTCAATCGCGATGCCAACTCAGCCCCTGACCGGTTATTATTATTATTTATTACTTATTGATGCCCTTTTAGGGGCTTTTACATATGAATAGTAAAAATTATACAGTATTTATTATACATAACTGAACTGCCTCAGTAATATGAGTATATATATATTCATATGCATGTGTGCAGGTACATGTGTATATGTATATATATATTCATATGCATGTGTGCAGGTACATGTATTTATATGGATGTGTATGTATGTATGTGTATGTTTATATATATATAATTTTTTTTTATATTCCTCTAATATATTTAAATACTTTTTTTTTCTCTTCTATATAACCAATGTACAATAACTGTTAAAATTTGAAAAAAAATACATATAAAACTTTATATTACAACACATAAATACTTGTCACACATAAACATAAATAAACACGTAAACACCTCAGCACAGGTTCTCCTAGTGAGGTGTTCACGAAACATACAACAATACCTATCCACAGTTTCACCTTCACAAACCTACCTTACACCCAACATAATAAAATTATAAAGGTAAATACTGTAATGTATAGAAATAAATAAAAATAAAATAAAATAAATAAAATTTTGTATTTGTTTAGTGATGAAGAAGTCTACTGATTTGGTATAATTATTTCCATCCATTATTATTCTGGGCGAGGAATACATATGGTAGTTAGTCTCAGAATTTCTGAACTGAAATATTTCCCGACTATTACGTAATGGGATCCGAAAGCTTATCAATGCTAGCAATTGTAAACTATCAACTACATCATTTAAAATTTAATGTGGAACATCAAGTTAATGAAATTCCGTCTGACAATATGGTGCAAAAAAATAACGACGAATACGATTTCGTAATTTTTTTAAGTAAAACTTCTTTACGCACGCTTGACTTTGGGAGTAAGCTGGTGGATGCATGATGAGAGCGTTACGAAAAGTGTGATCGGGCGAGGCGAACGCGAATTTTTCTCGCGTATATATACATACATATAGATGGAGGTAAAGAAGTTTTACTTCAGTCGTGTAGTCTAAAGCTGTGATCCTCAATCCCCGGGCCGCGGACCGGTGCCGGTCCGTGGATCAAATGGTACCGGGCCGCCTAAGACCCTACTTATAATTCAAAATTAAGTAATTATCGACGAAAAATAAATATTCAGTCGAGAACCCCTTCACGCCAAGTTACCGCCGATACAATACCTTCGAAGTAAAAAACACGAAACGACGTGAGTCATCACTCTTAAATTCTGCTTACCCAAATGCAAGGGGAATCGTTTTATTCAGAATAAGTGACATTATAAAACGCGTTTGATTGTATTGGTGAATTTATTCCCCCCCCCCCCCCCCCCTAACCCTTCCTCAGTGGGTCGCGGTAAAATTATCAAACGTTGACCGGTCCGCGGCGACATAAAGGTTGGGGACCACTGGTCTAAAGCGCACTCGTATTTTTATGCCTAAAAATTAGCTCGACGTTATTTTAGAGAACAAAACAATTCGTGAAATGCATTTACTAGGTGTTATACATTTCGTTATCGAACATTTCGATTATCAAAATGTTTTGCGGCGTCCATCACTATTTTCAAGAATTGCGTCGAAGATTGTTTTCCAGAACCTACCTAAAATCATAAATTGTTGACCTTGCCACAATCATGTTATATTTTTCTAATCATTTCTCGCATTCTCGTATCAGATTAGTTATCCCTGTTAGTTTCTCATGCAATCGATTTGTTTTATGTCGTACATAAATCGAATTGAGCGTGCGTGTGCTAGATCAGACCAGAAGTCAACTGAGAGCTTCCGTCTCGGCTGTGTTGCAATACTTGACTTCTATATTGTAATTAATAATGCAAATGGTCAACCAATTATGGCAATCGGCCTTCCCAAATCTATTATTATCATATACTATTATCATCACTGACAAATTTATGGGATTTTTTTTTAGTTTCCTCAGGGGAAGAGAACTTCCGCGAAAATTCGGAAGATTTATAAATAGTTTTACATTTTGCTTACTGAATTCACTTAACTATTTAGACCAGAGGTTCCCTAACTTTTTTTCTCATGGACCACTTTCAAAATTTTACTGGTCACGGTGGTACATTTCTACCACATTCCCAAAACTCGAAACGCGTTGTACTGAATATTGAATGTGAACAGTACCGGATCTACGACTTTTTCAAACGGGGGCAAAATGGACCAGTATTCGAGATTATATTTGCAACAACGGAGGGGGCGTAATGGGTTATGGAACGTGGGGGGGGGGGGGGGAGTGGTTATGTTTCCATCCCAGTACAATACACCCATATCCCATTACGCCGCCCCACCCCCCCCTTGCCTAAGCGTTGTAAGATCTCATGCATAACCGGCACAACAACGTGCGCTGTACGCCAGTCGCTCTGTTATGGAGGGGGCGTAATGGGATATGAGACGGGGGTGGGATGGGATATGGATATGGGGCAAGTGGGGGTCCACGAAACCAATTCGTGGACCCCCATTTCTTTATCGCGCCTACGTGGACCCCTGTTGGGTCTCCTGTGGTCCACCTAGACCACTTTGGGAATCACTGATTAAGACGGTGGGGGTTAGAACCCTTTAGGAAACGCGGGATGTGGTACCTTTATAAGAAAATTGTCAATCGTAGGAGCATTTAAAAATATCGTTTTCTTAAGTTTTCGTGAATTTTCGCAGCACGAGCGTGAAACATGCTTCATAGCATATAATAGGTAGGTATTTAAAAAACACATCCCTTGGACTAAATTCTGTAAAAGTGGTTTCACCTCGTTCCATTTTCTGATCAAACATTTTAATTCGAATCGTAAATATGCGTTACTACGTTATACGAGCAATTCTTAACAACTTTATGATTAATCCTGAAAACACTTTTATACTACGGGCTTATCAAATCGATTAAAAAATTACATGGATTGACAGTGTATTATTACTTTATTGTTGATGTGTTTGAACGTGGTTCGATCGCTTGTTTATTCTGGTTCTTCTGAACACCATTTTTTTTATCGTGTCTTACAAGTTTACTTTTGCATTACGTCACCTATAATTATTTATTTAGAGTGACGTCAAATATTTAAGGTAGATCACATTGCTCATTGATCACGCATTCTTGTTCATCTGGAGCCTGCTAGCTTAATATCAAAGGCGTCTCTTAAATATAATATTTTGGCTCTACTACCCGGCTTCGCTCGAGTATCAACAATCTTTATTTATTTTCGAACAATTGAAAATATATTCCGAATAATTAACATGTCGTTTGATTTTTAACTGTACATTTTAAAGATCTACAGCTCAAGATGGGAACTACTTTGCACGCTGAAAATAGTTGCGTTAACCCAAAAATCTCAGACAGAACAAACTGCAAATTCCGTGATGCCAGCGATCACTATTTGTTATTTCGTTCAACTAGATTTTCTGTTTTACCATTTAATTTCAAATCTCTCTGCCGTTGCCTCATATTTCATCTTAAAAATAATATTAATAATATAAATGTTGTTTATTCCAATACTTTTATTTATCTAGACACAACACTTTTATTTATCTATATAGTTATATACTTTCTGTAATTTTTGTTATATTGAATTTCTATTTATGTGAGGATTATATTTTTAGTCTCTGTTCATATTTTTACTTACGTGTTTTATTTTATTCTTTTGTTACATTTTTCACTATATTATATTTTCTTTGTTGTTTTGATTTCTAAGTACGTAAATATGTTTTCGAGGCTTAATTTAAATTTTTACTTATCTTTATGAATGGGTTATTTCTGTGTGACATAATCATTCGCGATGGGTAATTTGCTACGCAACTACGAGTATATGCAGTACAATAAAACCATATTCTTAGTAACGACAAAATAATTCAAAAGAATAACCGCAAAACTGTTCATTTATGACGTGTTATGAAAATCATTCATAAATATCTTCTTCGAGTTCAAAGCTGTTGAAATTAACATGCTGAGTTTACTCACATCACTGGCTTGGGCTACTTTTCTATTGGATGTAAGTACTAAACTTGTAAACGTACGTCTGTATAATGTATCTGTCCGATCTGAAGTAATGATCGCCTCAGGTGCATTACTATTACGTCAGAACTTCATTTACCATCTTGCTCCAACGTAAGTCATCCGCTGTCCCACATGTAGAGATTGACGAGAACTTGCACAAGAAATGTTTCATACCTCGTAATAATAAATACTAAATTAATAAATGACTCTGCAATCCTAAACTGGCAATTTGGCAATTAACTTCAATTACTCCGAATACATTTTCACCCACTTAGGAGGATCGTTTAAAGAATTTAATAATATCCAAATAATTTTCGAGACTTGAAAATGTTTTTATAAGTATGTGCAGAAAATTACATTCTTTTAATGCGGTATTTTAAAGTTTAAAATAAACACACTTTTCGTTAAACGTGTTCCCAATTATGTCCTCTGCGTGCAAACTGTTTCTAAATTTCTCTAAAAAACAATAAACAGTGTTAATCTCAAGTGACCTCCCAGATATGTTCCTGTATATTTTCTACATTTTAACGCTGCACCACATTCATTGGTCAAATCGATCACGGACATCTGAAATGATGTTACGACAAAATATTAATTGTTCAGGAGAACGAAAAGAAAGTTTTTTTAAATTAAAAAAAAAAAAACTTACGTCCTGTTTTTGTAGACCTATAATTATGAATTTTAATTATAAAATAACATTGAATAGATCTTTCAGAATACGTAACATTTGTTCAATTACAGCATTTATTTTTTAAGAAAAAAATACTCTTAAAATGCACGTCGTAAAAGACGCACATATTTTCCTAGAAATATTTCGACAACGCAGATCGGAAGAGAAAAAAAACGGAGAAAATAACGTATTATACTCATTTTTGGATTTATTGTCCATAATAGCATTACAAATATTCGCTATGTAACCCATTAGTTTTGTATTAGTGATTGATGAACCGATGGATGCAACCTGTTAGCAAAAAGTCTAGAATTTGATTTAAAAATGATATATGTGTCTGGTTATATATACCCTCCTGTACCTGTTTTTTTTTAATTTTTACTACAATGGTAATGATTGTCTTTTTGATGTTTTTTTTATGATTATTCTCATTAATTTACATCGATGGTTATTCTTGTATGTAATAGTTTTCTCTGGCTTGACGTTGACCACATCCACATGTAATATAGGCATTCTATTTTTAATTATTTTTTCATTGTGGAAAATTATTCGATCTAAAGTGAGGTACCTACGCCTACACCTTTGGAAAAATAATATTGTTAATATGAGTGGGTTGATGCATGTAATAATAAAGGTTTGAGGTTTTCCATTATAAATATTTTAAATTATTTTTATTAGTATTCCACTGCGGTTTGCCATAAATAGATTAATTTAAACAAATTCTTTGATTTAAATCACAATATTTATAATGTCTACCGGTTTCGGAATAAACCTCTGTTAAACTGAGCACCTCACATGTTTCTCTTCTCATTTTTATAAGTCGTATTAAATTTTCCATTTTAATTTTAATAAATTGTAAATTTATCAAATAATTTTATAAATTTTTAATTTTATTGTATCAAATAAAAATAAAATAAGAATGGATGGTTATTAAAAAAACAATTTAAAAAAATGTTTCATTTTAATTTTATTATCACTGAAGTTTTCAAAAATAAAGCTGATTTGGAATTTATCGAATTAAAAAAAAAGACGAATATATTGTATGATATCCCGGCCTTGCGTTGGTTTGCGGAAATACAATTTTTACACGTATTCCACTCAAGAAAATTATTTCCCCCAGGACCTGTTTCGTCTTTGGCGGTGCAGTGTGGATGGTCTTTTTATGTAAAGGAAGGAGAGGTAGTTCTGGGAAGAAAAAAAAGGTATAAGGGGTGGGTAGGAATCTAGGGTAAGTGAGTCCAGGAATGAATATGAATCCATCCCCCCACTGCGGTCCGAGGCGTTGGGTTGACGAGTCCGGCTGACCAAAGGGTCTCCCTCAACCGAGCTCTCCCGATACGGCCCGCCAACTGGACTAACCTCACTCCATTAACCCGGGCACCCCTGCTAAGTCACCAAATGTAGCGAATCACTTGGGCCATGTTCTGATTCTTGTCTACATATTCCGACCTTACCATTTACGATAAGAAAATTGATCATCTAAAAGTCTGTCAAAAAATTATTTCTTGGGCACTTTCATCATAATAAATTAAATTTCTCTACACGTTGGAACCTATCTGAACTAAATTAACCCATATATACTTAATTTATATGATTTATTTCCCATGCAACAAAGTAACAGTCGTGTAGGAAAAAAACGACACCGCATAGAAAGTTCCAGCGAAAGGCAAACAGAATTTTCACAGACAATATAAAAGGCCGACAGCTGAGTAAATGATTTTGTATTGAATCTCTAACCTACATTCCCCCTTTTTATGTTATGTTGTCTTCATTGATTCATTATGAAGTTTTTTTTCAAATTCTATAAAAACCTAATCCTTTCACTTTTATCTACAGTCACGTCTTTTATCTAATTTTGATTAACACGGAATAGCGCGCACGTACTGCGTGATATATCGATGACTCCAATTTGATGTTCTTGCAGTTACACAGCAATAGGGCCTCGAAACCGGTTTAAATTGAAACCTTTTCCAAATAGTTGAATTGATGAAATATCGCCTAAAACCAGATATTTTATTTGGTCATTCTGAATTCCCTTAGCAGAATCGTTTTGCAATAATTAGTCTACGGGTTTTTGTGCTTAGAAAGTGAGATTTACTTTGCGAGATACGTGAACGCTATTGCTGATAAGGATATTGATTATTGGCAGTAACCGCAAATAGAAAGTGTCAATGGAAGCGAGACTAACAGGTGAATTCTGGTACCTATCCTGAAGCATGCGAGTGATGCAGAGGAAGGACAAGATTCGACTAGTGCAGGGGTCAGAACATGCGGCTCTTTGCATAGGCGTCTGCGGCTCTTCAGACATCAATTACAATTTTACCTCTGCTCAACCAGAATATCTATGCGCGAGTAAGGAATCTATGCGCGAGCCTGTTTATAAAAACATTTAAATGGGCAGAATTGTGATTGGCTCTTCTCACTTGAAAGTTTGCCGACATCTGGACTAGTGCGATAGAGCCTTGTATGACTTACAGTACAAAATGTATAGTCGATATGTAATAATGCTGACATGTTTTGGACACGTACAGCAGATGGACGGATACCCACAGGAGTGCCAGGAGGATATGTTGTGACGCAGTCGGGGATATCTCAGAATAGAAAGATATGACACGATCAAGCGAATCGAATACTTCCATTAAACCGGTTTCTTGAATGCAAACATAACCGAAAACCACTGATTAGTCTAGTTAGTCGGTTAATTGGTAGCCCTGATCTGAGATGAAATAATTCAATAATGAAAGCGCGCACGATGATTAGCCACCTGTTGCTCTGGACCATCGCAATATTTAAATATTTCGTATCAGCTGTGACCTGGGACCTTCATTCGATGGTTGGAAACTTCAAATCACGATACCTTGTTCTCGTGAGGAGCCGTGAACGTAACCAAGAGAGCAAACACACAAACAGACCACTTTCAAATTTTCACTAGTTCATACGACCCTGTTATTACTGTCTCACTTTTTATGTTATTTACTTTTCGTTGATATTGATCGATCACTCTGAACTTTTCTTAGTTTCTTTTAGTCATACAGGGAAAATATTGTATAAATTACACAATATATACATTGCTATTCTATGAATTTTAAATAGTTTGGCGAGATAGTGTTCAGGTTGTCTGTGATTTATATTAATTATAAAGGTACAACCCTGCCTTTCTTCTTACACCGCAGTTCTTTTTCGCGTGTTTTTTTTATCGTATTTTTCTGCATTGTACGATATTTCTTAAACTTGCTAAGTTATTTAAAAACTTGCTTTAGAACAAACTATTCATGATTAAGTTAATAATAAAATCAACATAGTAAATACACATTCCTCTATAACTACTTAGTGCCTTAAGCACTTCTGTTTGCCCATTATTATATGTAAACTTATAAACTCCTTTGTCAATTTTCATGATAATGATTCTACTTACCTACAAATTGAACCTGCTTATATCCTTGATGTTCAGTTTATAATGTTATTTACTACATGCTTATAATTATACTCCTGAATAACATATGTATCTATAATAATGTGATACTGTAAAAGCCTTCAAGGCGTGTATAAATAAATAAAATAAAATATCCATTGTTCAAATTTCTCTGCGACCTTTTCCTCTTATCCGTCACCCCACTGACTGGGTTTTGCAGCGCAGCGACTGTAGGGCTTTTCTACGCAGGGCCTCCGGTTTTTTCGGTTCCTTACCATCAACGAGCCAGTGGGACGATGGACTTATATTTCCACATTAAAGCTTTTGTTAAGTCCATGTTTTCAAACCGTAGAATCAGACAATACCTCACTCTTCGGATTCTCAATTCATCAAGTTTCTATTGAAGAGTTGGCTTCAATAATTACTGTAGTTGACAGGTCATGAGAGTGAGAATATTCAGTTCAAACCAACCTTTAGTATTTTCTTCGTCTTAATTAATCCGTGTGGCGTTACTTGATAAGACACTTCGGAATTTGGCCGTGAGAACTCTGTCGGTACCGTAATTTATCCCGAGATTTTGACGTGTGACCAGCTCAGTCCAACTTTATTATGAACGGCTGTATTATTTTACAAAATGATCAGCTGGTATCGATAATATTTCAAACTGCAATGATGGAGGGTTTCTCTTTTATGATTCAAGTCGATATATCTACGAAATTTTACGGTCAAATGAGATTCTGCTTATCATCTATCAGTGTTATCACTATTCCCGCATGAGAGGTTTTGGTTTCATTGAAAATACAATACATGATATGCCAGATTGTCGATGATCTGCGCGGAGATTACGATGTGCCGTCTAACATTATTTATGTGATTAGACTGATTAGGCATTGCAATTTGCAGCGTGCTGTAGGTACTGTTGAACAGTGAATGACATTATGTCATCCAATTTTACGACGATATTCAGTAGACTTTAATGTCACATGGAATTGGCGCAGCGTAGGGTGGGATCAGTATTTCATCTTCATCTCACTCATTCTGCAACCTATCTGACATACATTTCATAATAGTATGTCAACATTGCGAGAACATTATGTCTGGTAGGTGGTTGTAATATTATGTTTTTATTCTAGTAATTTGGACCTGTTTGGTTCCGTTTGATTTCTGCTCTTGTTGGTGTAAAAAACGAGTTTAACTTCGTTATCGACGCTGATATAAACAGCTAACAGCCTATCGATTATGAACCAGTACGTTCATTTTGTTTTTATAGCGATTGTCACAACATTATTCGTGAAAATAGCACAGACAGAAGAGCTATCGTACATAAGCACACATAAAATCATAACATTCAAGTAATCAGTATATATGTATACATAATAACCTAAGGTGGTTATTTGCTGATCATTCGAACAACATCTTGAAAGCCGGTTTATCTAAGTGCCACTTACCTACATTATTATGTACAATCTCGGGTTTTATTATTTAAATACTAGTTCTCTATCATGACATTACCTGCCGACGTTATTGCCTTATTAACACCTGTAGTTCCATCACTAAACTTCTTGTTGCCTTTACCTACTTGTTGGGGGATATTATTGAAGTGGAACCAATTAACTACTTTGTGCATTTTCCACACCCCTCTTTCTACAGCGTTGTGTATAGTGGGTATCTAGAACATACATCATATTATGAAAAATGCAAAGTTAGTTGGTCGAATGTACATAGGCATATACAATACAGATTTCATACAAAGATATTTTGTACAATGACCCAGGTACTTAAAAGTCTCGGAGATTAACGTGCCAAATACTTGGTACCTATCTAGGTACATGGTGAGGAGCGCAGAAAACTCATGGATGTGGAATGTAGGTATGCGAATGTTGTTGGTGATGGGTACATAAGTCCTTACTATATATATATATTACTGTAGCCCACACATCTTACTGTAGATTTAAATTTCTCGCAAAACAAAACATTTTGCGTAGTAATGTTATGCGAATCAACGCGACCATTTACTGTAATAATCCTATAAAACGCTTGCTATGGCAAAAATATCCTCGGCAGTTCAGCGACCCCAGTGCGGGGTACATTATTGCAGAGAGGCGGCATGCGGCACAACAGACTGACTTGTATATTGTATAAACAAACCTTCTCACTTCACTACTCGCTCAGCATTATGGTGATATGCTTCTCACAGTGACGCAAATATGTTTCCGTTACATCTTTTGATGTGTGCCATGTTTCCCTGTGAGTAAACTGAAAATCCTTTCATTATCGCTTCCTCATTACCTCTCACGCGAATTACCACATTATAACGATTACGGACAATCGCTTTATAGGTTTTTCTCAAGAATTACTCCGAACAATATAGAACACTTCTGTCTTATAAAATTTGCAATCGCGAAAATTCGCTTTAAGAATTTGAATAAGCAAAATATCTTTATGGTAGCCACTTACAAATGAAATTTGAATATTTTTTGTATGTGTGCAATTTAAGCTGAGATGTGTTTGCTTTTGATATCTCTCCCGCTGCGGGCCTCTCCAACAAAACAATACGATAGTGATTTCTAGATAGTAATAAAACAAACGTTTAATTTTAATATTTTATACTTAAGTTCACATATTGTTGTAAGAGACTGTGACAATCTATTACCATTTTTTGCTAGATTTCTGAACCTAATATTGCATATTTCGCGTTATTGTACTGTTATGTACTAGTATATTCTGATACGCAGGTAAAGTAGGCTTCCTGCTGAATATTCAGATCTCTTCTCCGTACTGTGTCACCTAATAAATAGATGACTGATTGTAGTAACAGTAAACATGAAACGTAATAGGTTTTAAGTATGCCATGTTAATTTTTCACGCATGGTTTATGCATTATACAAATACTCATGCTTAGTTCTGGCCAATTCATTAAGCTCTAAAGCTTTTGTCATTAATGTCTATTCATTTAGTCAACTGTCGCCACACAAAGGGACAAATGTATGAAAAATGCTTTCCACTCGTAGAATGAATTGCGAGAAATATTGTGTTGAAGGTACACCCGTCATGATCTCGACAAATTATCCTTGCTTTTTTTTCAGCAAGTACCTATCCACGGTGTGTAGGTAATTGGAGATGGGAGGCATCACTAAAGACTGAAGACTACAAGTTTCCGAGTCACCATTCCAGTTCCCTGAACTTGGCCGTCATTTCACCAAAAGAGATTCACCAAACGATGAAAGTATGCATGTTGTGTGGGTATCAAGAATCAAGTTCATGGATTTATTATAATGGTCCACTGTGGAAACTATCACAGCCAAAACTATCTCGTGGGACTCTCTTTGTTGATATGTATCTTTTAATACGTTCTATTAAATTATTTTTTTTATTATCTAAATTATTAAATTAAAATTGTCGTTGGTTGGAGAAAAACGCTGAAAACTTGTTTATTCCCAATATGAACTTCGTTATTTTGTCCAATACGAGGCTCAATAAAACATTTAGGCGTCACAATTATAGTGAACTAGATTAATTTCTCTTTACGCCTGACACGCACATAATAAATAATTTGGAACCTGCCTGTTCCTTTATTTCTTTTTATTCGAATACTTATGCCATCAAAATCAATGTGTGCATTCATAACGATCTAGAATGTATCGCCGAGTTAGTTAATTTTTTACGTTTATAGATTTTCAATGTTTATTTTATGTAACCTACCTCTTACAACTACTTATTCTGGTTTTCACCTTTTTTACATGAATTATAATTATTAGAACCTTTATTAGTTTTTTTTTATTGGCAAAGTTTATTTTATGCACACGGGTGCTATATGATAGCGTAAAATATAAGTCGGTGACAAAAAAATTAAAATAATAATATAAAGGCGAAGCCCGTACGTGGGCACTCATTTCCAATTTTATTTTCATTACTCGCTTCCAATTTTTTTTACCCAGCTTTTAACATTTTTTTATGTAAGTTCAGGTTTTGGCGCATGTTGATGGAATTGGGTAAGGAATTGAACAATTTTTGGACAATTCAGTTAATCCCTCAGGCTAATTTGTTCGCTTTTGAGAACAACTCAAATAGGTCTCATAGAAATAGCTGTGAATCCCTTATTATCATGGTAAGAAGTATGATTTAACGAAACGGTCGTAGAAAGAGAAAATACCACGCTATTTATTTAAATCTAAAAGTTCTAAAATAATTAAAATCTACACTTTTATGAAACCAAAGTTTCCGGATGCAATTTGAAAAAAAAATTATGAAACATTGGGAATTTTTTATTAATTATTTTTATATTATGAAACTACAAAAATTGTGGTGATGGCAACATTTATAATACATTTGTCTAATAAAATTTGAGTATTTTTTTTTAATTATCAGTAATTTTAGTTAGAAATAATGTTAGGTGAGCCATTTTTAAAACTTTTTTTTACTTTTGCATAGAAAAAAGTATGTGTTTATTTTGAATTATACATATGAATGCGTATTTTATCACCTTTCATAAACAGTTATTAGTTTTTCGATACGTTCAGAAATATTTCATTTATTTCGATTTTACATAGACGTATGAATATTACATGTGTCAATATGTCTATGGGATTTTATTACAGAGAGGAAATATTTTGACCTTCTGACGAAATATGCCTGGTATGCAGTGCAGTGGGGCACTGTGTACACGCACGTAGTATGTCTCTGGCTAGAACGGTTTGGGTCTTAAGTGAAATTGAGTGTTGAATATTTACTTTCATCCTTGTCCCACGGAAAAAGATGTGTCCAAGATTGCTAAACTTCCATTATTGTCCCTCTCTCGTGATTTTTGTTCCTGGATTGACTGAAAGCTACATTCAGTATATCGCGCTTGTGAAAGACTACCATTCAGAATATTATCTACTTTAAATAACTTCAGCTATGTTTAACAAAGTCGGAATATTCAGTTCTCCTAGCAGCGTTTCGCCATTGAACGTCCTCCAATGCTCCAATTGAAGGTTGGCATACCTAATATTAAAAAAAAACAAAAGTAAAGACCGTATACATGTATGCATTACATACTTTCTTTATCTGTGGTAAAAACCCGCACAGCACGAGTCATTTTTTAAACAACATTTTTAAGCTCAACATGTCTTTCTACCTAATTAAATTTACATACATCGCTACTGGAAATGATTTAAATATGTCCATGAAATTGACTGGTCATAGTGGTCATAGTGATGTTGTAATCAAACTTCTTATTATTTGTTCACTCATTCATTCTAAATCAATATAATTGGCCCAGAAGTGATTGGTATTACGTAATCAATATTTTATTTTATTCTAAAATCTAATAATATTTGTTTCAATTTCCAACGAAAGTTTTCTGCCAGAAACTCACGAACCGCTGAAGTAAAAGCTGTGATCCCACGATCGGATCGCGGTGAAAAAGCTTACCACTTAATTGGGTACATCATTATTCTAACCTCGTCGTGTTCACGTGCCATTTTTTGACCTTTATCAAATAACTTTTCTGAATCTGCAAATTAATTAAGTGTGGTACATCAAAGGTTTGGCTGCAAATGTATGCAAAGGCATACCGCCGACTCCGTTGAAAGTTGAAATCTCTCCTTATGTTTGGGTGACATCTATCTCCCTAAGGTAACAGCTAACAACAAAGCTCTCTCTGGCAGGTATCTACGTAGGTTTGTGGTTATGAAACATAAGTTATAAGTTTAGGTGTAGGGTATAAGTATAGGTAACTGTATGACATACTTGTTATGCTTTATGGTATGTAAAGAGTAAAAAGGAGTAGGGAGAGGAAGTTGGGGTGATGGGGGACGGAGCCGCGAAGGCCGCGGTGGCTGGCACAAGTGTCGCGGCTCGCTCCTGCCTCGTCTCCCCTCGCCATCTCCTCGCCCTCCCCTCGCCCGTCAGCTTTTTTCGATTCACATAGTACGATTTGTGACGTCACTTTTAAGCTCGACGATCCAGTGTTTACAAAGTAATTCATAATCGCTGAAAAAGTTATGAAAAAACCACTTTTTTGCAGTCGCGATAGAATTTAATAGGTACCAGATGAAAATGTTGACTGTAATTCAAAGATTGAGGACACATTATTTCATTTAAATAATTTTCCCGTTTTCGCCAATTTTTTTTCAATATTGTATTCACAGAAATTTATTTTGATGAGTTCGATATAAAATTGAACGCTGATTATACCTACAAGCATTTTAAAACATTAATGTCCTTACTAATATTTTTTTAAATTTATTTACATAACTGATAAACAACCAGTAATATAAACGGTTGCGTATCAGTTGTGAAAATTTTATTAGTAAAGGGGTTATTATATAAACTTTTATGACCAGTTTAAACGCGCGTTAATAATAACTCAACAAATAGGTCAATATTCCCTCGTGGGGTCGACTTCTACCTAGAGAATACAATCGATTTTCGATGCGTAATCCCGGGATCCCGGTACTATCCCGGGATTAGGAAAGGTGGTGGTAGTAAGTTCTTAAACATTATTTATTAATATTGTTTGTTACACAAGACAACTTATCTATACTAATATTATAAATGCGAAAGAGCGTGTGTTTGTTTGTTACGCTTTCACGCCTAAACCACTTAATCGATTTCAATAATTCTTTCACCAATAGAAAGCTACATTATATGCGAGTAATATAAGCTATATATAATGGTAAGCTCTGGCGTTATGAAATTATAAAAATTTATATATTATATTTATTATACATTTATTGTCCCTTTCAAAAGCAAGTTATTGATAAGGTCAGACGAAAAGCAATACAAATCGTTGTCTTGGTAACTATGTTGTTGTATTTAAGGGAAATTTTATTTCAGGCGTCATAGTGACTATCTATGCATATAAATAAAAATTAATCTTCGAAATGTTTGTACGCGCATAACTTCCGAACAAGTCAAGGCGCAACGGATTACGGAATGCAAACTAGATCTGATTGTGGCAATCCCGAAAATCCCGAGATTAGCCAAAGTACAGTCCCGGTATTTTCGGGATCTAAAATGGGCCGGGATCCCGGGATTGTATTCTCTACTTCTGCCCCACGAGTGCATCAAGTTAACGGACTAATTATTGTCTATGTTAAAAATATTGATGGTGTATAAAAATGCCTCACGAAGTATAATCATTGGATTGTTCAGCGATTAACGTTAGGGGCTAATTACTATGACACTATAAATTAATATTCAACAAGTAATTGACAGGTTTGAAAATTGTTTCTTTCCGTGTCGATGAATGTCAGGAACCTTGACATTTCCAAAACCATGTGTTTAAGTCAACATAATATTATTATGCATGTTTTAATCAGTAAGGAATGTTAGTCCATGTTTTCATTCTTAATTTTATTGCCTTGTTATGTATTTTATGCCTTTGAATTGCAATCACTTGAAAAGTTATTCTTTTATGTCTATTTTCTATATTGTGGTTTCTCGTTTAAATATGTTTTTTTTTATATGAATACCGCACAAGAGTCCCAACTGCTCCCGTCTGGAGCCAGTGAGACTATGGCATCCCCAATTGGGGTATGTTGTGAGGCTGAAGGTAGTGAGGAGGGGATGGAGATGGGGAAGAGGAAGGTGGGGAAGTATCTGGCTATTCATTTCTGGTCACCAAACACGGCTAAAGCCATTTCAAGCAACGTTTCAATTCTGAATGGTGGTCTTACACCACGGCGATACTGAGAGTATCTTGCACTCTGGAACGTGCCACAAATATAGTTAATTATATTATTTTTAATTGTTAAATTGTGAAATAAAGCAAATCAATCATATGTAATTTACTTGCGCACACCGGGATTTGAGTGGACGATATTCTCAGTATCGCCCTGGTGTAAGACCACCATTCAGAATTTGAAACGTTGCTTGAAATGTCTTTAGCCGTGTTTGGTGACTATATAGTGATAGACTATGGACTGAATAGCCAGGTACTTCCCTACCTTCCTCTTCCCCAACTCCATCCCCTCCCCACTTACCCTCAGCCTCCCAACATATCCCATTTGGGGATGCTCTCTCTAGCTCCAGGCGGTTGGGAGCAGTTGGGACCAGTTGGGACCCTTCTGCGGTATTCACATAAAAAAAATATTTTATATAAAGAAGATTTTATGTGATTGCATTTTCTTTTATTTATATTGTTTCAACATTCATTGTAATTGACCTATGCAATTCAAATACTACAGAGGAGTGAATGCTCGCTCTGTTGCGGAAGGAAATGCGACTTCCTTCAATTCAAAACCACTCCTAGTCGCCCTAATGTAGACCTTACCTTTTAAATGTCTATCCAAATGGGTTTAAGGAGGACTAATACCGACACCACGAGCTTATGTGTTGTCTAAATTCGTTGGAATAGAATATAAAAAATATTTTATTAGTAGCTAACCTGAATCAAAGTTTTCAATATTCGTTAGCGTAACGGTAATATTAAAATATCCTGACCAGTGGCTCTAAGTTCTCTTATCTCGGATTAAAAAAATATTACTTGCTTCATGCTACTTTTAAACCGATAAATACTTCAATTTTATATATGGGATTAAAAAAACCAGTTCAAACTGTGTCACAGGTACTGGGAATAACTTATACTTATAAATGGTAAACTAACGGTCCGAACCCGACGTTGCCCGGGATTCAGATTTTTTTTTTCATTTTTCACTATTTGTCAACTGTTATTATCCATTGTTCAGTTATCTAAAATTTGGTCATTTATAATAATTGCATTATTGTTACGCTACCGTCTGTACGGTTGAAATTTAAGAATTCGGCTAAGAATGAAATTCTGGTCCCGCGCCGTACGCAAAACTATCTTCGTACTTGAAGTTTGTTAAAAAGCTACTTTTGTAATTCGGTTTCGAATTCAAGCAAGTAGCCAATAATGCCAAAAGATGGCGCCATTTACGTTAACAGATCGCATGAAGACCGCCGCTGGCAGATTATGGATTTGTAATTTTGAGTATCTCTCCGGATATGAAGAGATTGACGGTAATATGATTTTTATTGTAGCTGACAGTTGTGAACAATAGTACCACGCGGCTATATATTACATTGACGTCATTGCTTGTCGCGGTTACTTTGTCCCGTTGACTAGCTATCACTGGATTACAGTGGATCCAGGGAACCGGAACCTATTTTTGAAACCAGTTCCTATCGAATTTATAAAATGGTCACCAACACCAACACTAAATCTGGGCGAAGCCGAACCAAAAGCCGCCCGCAGGGCCTAGCAGCAAAAACCTGCGGAGCGGGTTTTTAACTGCTAGTATGGTTATTTTTACACATCCAACCAACCTTTTATTTCTTAATTAAAGAGTACATATATAATGATGCCTCTTTTTCACGTACGTCTTACCATTTGCACATGGTTTTTTTTTCAATTTTTTCTGGCTTTCACCCTACAAGGGTGTTCTAATCATTTCTAATTATGAAGAAAGGAAAGGCGAATTTATAATAAATTTTATAAATGAAGATTAGAGTCGAGTTCAGATGTACAAGAGATGATATGTTGAATGGAGGGGAGGCAATTTTAGGTAAAGCTGAGAAGTAGAAGAGAGGATATTTGTTTAGAGAGGGACAACAAAAAAATGTAATTTTCAATCTGGGGAATCAAGGACGTGAATTTTAAAAAGGTGAGAAGTAACGGAACGATGTCCAATTCTCATTCGAATAAATGAGGAAATTAATTATTTGAAAAAAGTGGGAACCATGATTTTGATAGGATAGTCCTTTGTATTGATCCACAATAATTGGGCAGAGTATTGAATGTACCAGTACTCTGCCCAAACATTGCGGATCTATTCTTGATGATGATGGAAAAAATGTCAGATTTTTTTTTTTTTTTTAAATATGTTTATTCAGTTTTAATTTTACAATATTTTATTTTACAAATCTTACGAAACTGATCAATCAATTTGATTGTAAGAAATCTCTCATTTTTTTCTAATTATTTAATACAGTATACTTTTCAGTTTTACATAGTATATACTAAATATAATACTTAATATTAAAATACTAATTATTACGACAAACTAATTATCTCAATGTTTTAATGTTTATGAATTGCGTTGTAGTAAAAATATTTTACACAGTACAAACATACGTTGAGAAAATAAATAGATAGGAACTATTTTATTTGATTTCATGTTCTTCGGAGGTAGAAAGATTTAACTTTTGTTTTGATTTTTGAATAAGATGTCTCATTTTTGATATTTTCAGGTAATGCGTTAAATATTTCCGGAATTTTATGACTTTTTGTTCTATCTCCGTATACATTTTGAGATTTATTGACAATAAACATTTGTGCTTCTCTATGCCTAGTAGGGTAGTTGTGGTTTACAGGTTTTTTGAATTCTGTATTCCAGAATTCATCTAGTGTTAATTGGTAATTTACCTTACTGTGTATAGAGAGGACATTACACAAGGAGAACATTTTTTTATAATCACCTTCACATAACTGGACCTTTTTTTTGCCTGATATCAATTTTAGGAAACGGATTTGTAATTGTTCTATTTTATTTAAGTATGTTTTGTACGTTAATCCGTAACTATTTATTCCGTATCCTATAATTGATTCTGCTAATGCGTTGTATATACAGTATATAGGAGAATGTGGTTTGCGATGGTAACAATAGGGTTGGATGCTTCTTGGTTCTTTTTAAATTCAAATTCTAGTGAACAGTAAGAGAGCTACATTAAATTCTAATATATTAATACATTGTTGAAAATGCGTGGAATAGTTTTCTCGATGCGTTTTAATTTTTAATGATCAATAATTGTGCGGATATTACATAAATTGTAGGCGCTTCGATCAGTTAGTGTTATGATTTGGAATTGATTTATCTTCATTAGTTTACATTACAATGTAGTTAGTTGAGATTTCTTAAATTATAACCTTTTTCTTCTTTTAGCATTGTTTACGAGTCTATCGATAATAAATCAATGGTTTTCCATTTGATAGATGACGCTTTTATATAAAATCTTCAACATGGGCGTTGCAAAAACTAGTTTAAAAAGTTGTCGAGTGAGAAACAGACATTCTCAACACACATTATACATGTATATCAATGTATGGCGTTCATTGGGTAAGTTATGTATAACAAGATCAGCAAAGTCTGATAGGTTATTTAAAAAAAATAATTCTTCTACCTTTTACCAAACCGGAAGTTTAAAAGGCATGGGAATATCTCGTCAACGATCTTCATCAACGTTCTCTACATAACTTATCATGCTAATTAATTGCACGACTTATTGATGAATAAGTCACCTTCATCGGAATTTTACCTAGATAAAATCTGCTCAGTGATAATCAATTATAATTCAACTAGACACATCATGGGAAAACTTTTACTAGAGAGTGTTTTACTGAATATTACCGTTAATATGTATAAATCCATTCCAGAACAGCGTAGTTCTGCCTAAGTCTTCGAAGCACGGAATTTTAGAAAATTAAAAGACCCATGTCCCACAGTTGTTGCGCCAAAAAATGTTATGAAGATTTAACTAAGTTCCTGCATAGTTTAATTTTATTTATTATAGTAAGAATAACATAAACGACACAAAATAAACAAAACAAATTGGGCCCAGTTGTTACGCAGAAATTCACGTGTGATAAACTCTTCGAATGACCATTCAGCGTGTTTATGTTTTTTGACAAATTTTGACAATGATTTTAAGTCTTTCGTTTAAACAAATTTTAAGCTTTGTCAGCTGTTTACAATTTGATAGAAAGCTGAAGCGCTCCTAGACGCTGCTGTGGGACATTTCGAATGTCAAAAAAGCAAATTGGCGCTGAATGACCATTTGATGACAATATAACAATTTCTGCGAAATAATTTAGCCTTAGTGTTGACTTATAGGATGGGACATAAATATTATTAAAGTCCCACCATTCTATTTAGAGGGTTTTATTTATAATGAAGAACAAAAAAAATATATTTGGTAACCCGTTGTTGGATCAAAATGTAACTCGGCTTATTAAATTTAGCAAATCTATTGAAAATGTTAAATTCTTTGACGATAAGTAAAGAGTCTTAGCAAAGTCCTATTATTCTAAGCTTGGTAAGATTTTAGGCATTTATTGTTAATTTATCCCAAGTTTGGTTTAGTTGATTTTGAAAACTGTAGTCCTTATCCATTTTATTTATAATGATATTTTAGCTCTTTTCTAAGCCATTTATACCGTATGCAAATATACGCAATTAAGTTGCTTTACAAGAATGTTAGAAAAGCAAAAACAAAGAGAGTCTTGTCTGGTCAGTGGTTGAGTTGGCATCGCGTTTGGGTTCCACCCGGGCAGCACAAGCAACATTTTCGGCTTTCTGTGCTGGTAGTAGGAGATTTTCGAACATTGTTGGGTCATTCGTAACCCGGAAATGTTTGTCTTTCTTTAAAAAAAAAAAAGAAAAGAAAAAAGTTATAAGGATTTTTATTGGTGAATTAAAAAAACACCACACCGCGTTCATGTAGGTATTAAAAAATGTCATAGACTAATTTAAAATTTAAACTCTGCCATGCTCCAAAGGGTTCCCGTTGATCCGCCGACAATTGCCCCTCCGGCGTACTAATGTACAACGTGCAGTCGGTTTAGGGAAAATACGGTATACTTAATTACACAAAATATACACAGAGATGATGTATCACCAAATAACAAAAGTATAAAACATATTTTCATTCAAATGCATCAAAGAAACATCTGCTTCTCTATATATTATATATACCAGCGTATAAGTACAAAAAATCGACGCTGTGTATTAATTCATTTGATATTCATACCAACTTATTATTAAGGGTATTTTTGAATGCAAGTCTGTATGTAAGTCTGTAATGCAAGAATTTGATATCGACACCTTAGCTCAGTGGATAAGAGCGCCCAACCCGGAAAGTAGGGAGGTCCTGGGTTCGAGTCCCAGAGGTGCCAATATCTTTTTCTGATTTTTCTGTTTCCAGATTTTCGATTGAGTTTCGCTCATAATGTCTTCATTTAATTAGGTATTTTTGAAGTTTATTTTTCGTTTGAAATTGCTAAATAATGCTCAAAAAAATATAATTTTATAGTAAATACCATTTCGGGGGCCCAATTGTCGGCAGATCAACGGTCGGGTCACCGCTCCAAAGAGTCTAGAAAGAACAAGCCTTTATTTTTTAATGTGCAATTTATATTTTTATAAAGTTACGTATCAAGTTACTTAATACTTGATTCGCACAGACTCGCATTTGTAATAACCATCTTTGTTAATTTATTCAACATTCTTCTGATGCATTATTTTATTTCACTTGAATACAATAGGTGGGTAGGTACCTAGTACCTAGTGGCCCAGTGTTCACAGTTTCACAGCAGTGATAACGTTGCGCTCGCAGATGTGTGTAAATAAAGATAATAATAGGTTGGTTTTTTGTTGACAATTTGACAATCTGCCTCCCCGCATCTTGGGTGATAATCTGGCAAAGTATTTACCGTCGACATTTTATAAATTTCGCGACCACAGATGGTTTCCCAGTATCGATTCGCCGGACATTTTTTACATTACGACAAAGAAAACTGAAACGGTCTGATAGTTAATGTTATTATTTGTGATTTCCGCTCAGAGCCAGAATACAGTGCTTTGTTCTCGTTGTGTCGCACGAATATTAGGTTGATGTAATTACATTCTGATTGTCGCTCATCTTTATTGTTTCGAAATCAATGGAAGAGTAGAGCCTTGTTTGCTGACACCATTATGGCTATGGAGTTCGACTAGGAGCCAAAGCGCATTCACGCAGGACGCCTCTTGCGCATACTAAGTGGAACGATGCCTGTAAGTATAACTATATAAGTACTTGGTACAAGCGCACATTATGATATCCAAGCCGAGACAAGAAGGCATCATGACAATTTGTAGGAATCTACCTACCTGGGGAATCGTTTTCAAGGTGATACACTACTAAAAATGGTGTATTTTTGATTTGAAAATTAGATATTGTCTGTCAAATAAGAGTAGAAAATATTAAAAATGGAACAACAAAATGTGTAGGCTGGCAACACCAATTTACCTGTCAAATATTCTTTTAAAGCGCAATGACACTGAAAATACAGAACACTGTACACACATTTAAAAAAACATTAGTTGTTCTTAAAAAAATATGTATACATATAATTGAAGAAGCACTGTTGTTTAAAGTACCTATTTAATGACATAAATTTGATTAAATTGTGTCTTACAAAGTGATTGGTTTTCATTTAATTTAACATAAATGTGAATTTAAAAGTAGGTAGAAAGGAAGAATAATTAATGGTGAGTTTAGTTACACTGCTTTTAGATCTGAATGAGTGAAATATATTCAGATCTAAAATTAGATACATGATCTAAAGCCTGAAGCCCGGGCAACGCTAGGTACTTAAGCTAATATTAAATAAATGTGAGCAATTTTTAAAGTGGGCTTTATATTTTATTACAATATCGTTATTCTTCATTATGTTAACACAAAATTGCAAAGGTATAATAATATTATACCTATATGCCATTCTAATTTTGAGATCAGTGGTATTTATATTGCAATGAAAAAATATTTTTTCACTTTTATGCCCTTTTAATTTTTGATAAAAAATTTTAGATTACCACCATGATTATATTTTTAGTATTGCCATTTGAACAACAGTGGCGCCCTCCTATGTTTTCTACTCTTACTTGACAAACTGTAGCTTAGAAATATTTTAGATGCTTTATTTAAATACTGCGAGTAGAACACATATTTACCTTTGAAATTATCGAGTGTTTTTTTTTAATTAGTCTTTTTGTAAGCCCAGAAAAAAATGACGTATCAGGCCTGCAAAACTGCTTTGTAGTTAAAAATTTCCTACTTACTAATCCCTTTCCGGTGGTTGTTTTATTGTATAATGTGGAAAATTAAATTCTTTAGTAAATGATCGTAAAACATTTAAATATTCATCCATGAACTGCTCAAATTAAAATAAAACACTTTTCTACCGTGTTTTTTTTAATAGGTACATTAAAATAGGCGGCTGGTGTTAAACGGGAATTTAAACCTTATCACCATCTACGTAAGGAGTGTTATTGTTAGCGGTGAATCCCGAATTTTACACGATGTAATCGCTTTAATGCACAGCAGTTTTCAAACTTTACGTAAAGAAAATATTGTTAGTAATGGATCTTCGTCGTAGTCAAACGGTTACAAATTATTTTTAAAATTGAGTAAGATGAATTGCAAAATAAGCATTTTTTCCAGAACTACACGGAGAAAACGAGTTCATTGTTTTTGACGCGACCTTTGAGTTCGTTTCTCGTCTCTGGGCATAACCTCTGCTCATCGCACCGACAGACCGGCACTGGCTCGCCTTGAAGCTCACACTACCTGCCAGGTTCCAGCCGTCTAATCAATTACCAGTTATTAAATCATAGACACAATAAATTACATTTTATTACATTTACTGAAAAAATTATTTTGTGTTCCGACGAAGTTAAATTTAATCCTAGTGTTATTCGCTTAGAATCGTGTCTCCTATATCTTTTTAGTACAACCTAACGTAACTAGAGATAGGTACATAATACTGAAGAACACTCACAAAATGCGTCCTTATAGAAATTTCGTAACTAGATAGAACGTAACTAGATAAAATACTGAAGAACACTCACAAAATGCGTCCTTATAGAATTTTCGTAACTAGATAGGTACAGAATACTGAAGAACACTCACAAAATGCGTCCTTATAGAATTTTCCAGCGTAGTTTATTCGCACTGTTAACTATTTGGAAAATAATATGGTGTAATGAATGCGCTGTTCGAAGTATCGGTTACCTAAGAAACCTTAGAGAAGGACTGAAGACTAAATTAATTTGAAATGTATATTCGGAAGTGAAATTATCATTCATTGCACACCGTTGTTATGTGGATAATATGTGACATTACATGAAGCCTTAAAAGACATTCTTACTAAGAGGGAAAGTGTATTAGTGTGCGTTGCTTCTACGAAACAATCAAACGCACCAATGGGGATTGGAGAATTAGTTTTTTTTTGCTATGACCGCTGAATTATTTGTCATATAAAACTGGGCTTAAAAATGCTCCCCGAAGGCGAGGTTTCTTCTAGTTTATCATTCTGCAGGCGTTTCGGCAAGATTTCTCATCCATTATTTCACCTTGTCGAGCGTCTTTATGTGCCGAGCATACCATGCCATATTATCACCTGCCAAAGCAGAGCGTTTATGTCCCGGTTTTTCCAAGTGCGGATTGGACGTGTGGAGACAGCATACATCTCCATCCAACACTCAACAGGTAAATTAGTCTTGTTCAATTGAACATCCAAACACGAAATGGAAAATTCGCCTTTCTGTCAATAAATTTTACATTCGAAATTTTCTCTTGCGGTAGACTAGTTATAAACTGTGCTTTAAAATTGGTCGGCTTTTACAGCTCATTTGAAATGATCGATTTTATTTTAACCTCAAGTCATCAAGATTAATGACCAATTTCTGATTCAATGTTTGCACAAAATCACGTACGAAGTAGAAAATTCATCAATATCCGCACTTGTTCCGATCATTATTAGTGGCTATTGATATTAATATTTTTACTGCAGAAGTTGGTAGATAAATAATATTGGAAAACAGCAAATCAAAACAACTCGTGTTTACACTCACTCAGGCAGATCATGAACCGTCATCTACATATTTATTACCTGTCGGCATCCATTAGGTTTTATAATTTGTCCAGCTCTCCGTTGTTGCTCTTTGTTGGAGCTTATTTGGGAGCATTGCATTGTTAGTTGTTATTGTTAGCCATCAATTCTTTGGCAACTTTCGCGCACCTGCAGCCCAGCGACGCCTCTGAGCTCTGCACGACGTTTAATATGGGCGTGACCAAGTATCACTCAATTCTATACCTACAACGTGGCTACGTCTTATATGTGTACATACAAGTTGATGGATGTTCATATTATGTGTTATTTATTACTTACACACAACATAATGACATGATAATTTTCATGATGTTAAAGAAACTTTCCGATACCTATTCAAAATATCACGCCGAGCAAAAACCCTGATCATATTTTTTATTGGAAATAATAATTACTGTAGTATGTATTCTATTCCACCAATTTAGAGAAGAGTTGGAGAGGAAATCAATCTCGTGTTTTTTTTTTCAATTTCTGATTAGATTACTGAACACAGATCGAATATTAACGATTGTCAGTGATAGACTGATAACCTATACGAGTATGCAACGAGATACTGTTTTGGTTTGAATAGAATTCTTATTGCCCTTTAGGAATGCATACGATATTTTTGGTACTACGACATTTAAGAGAGAAATAAGCAGTATTATCCAGTAAATTATCATATTTAGTTACATAATCCGAAAGGTGTGCGTGGTATGGTACTCAATAAAGCGTTGTGGTGCTCCTCAAGGTCAATCGTATGACTTTTGTCTGTTGAAAATGGGATTAGAAATTCTTTTAGAAACATATTTCTGGGACGTTTGCCCAATTCGTTGTAACTTGGTAACCTGCACTTGGTCGGTCCACGTTATCTGAATCAAAGAAACCCTTTTCCCATTCAAAAACAATTGTTGGTAAACCATTGATTTATTTTAGTTTCGACGCGACGTCTATAACAACTTAGCGAAATGACTCTAAAGCTAAAGCAAAGTTGACTGCGTTAGTTTAGTTAGGAGATTGCTTGTTCGTTTCCCGCTCGTAGCAATAATATATTTAAATAAATGTTTAATTTTGTGGTCTTGACTGCTGAACCTTACTACAATGGCTTTTCAGATATTCAAAGGACTTTGATGAATAAATACGCTTTGAGTCTACGTTTTTTTTCTTCGCTTTTAGTTTCGTTCAGATAAAAAGGAACAACAACCAAGTTATTACTTTCAAGTTCGCGAAAATCAGCACACATTTAAGTGACTGGCGAATGTCGATGACTCGAGATTGTCCGTCTCAATTTAACGCTTCGTTTCCCGCCGAGAATCGAATTTGTGTAGAGAGACCTTTCGTCCATTCGTGGCTCTCTTTCAATTTCACTTTATGCCCAGGGAAAAATGCTTCACTTTCAGTAACCGAAGAAAAATAATCTGATCCAATCAGACCACAGGCGCGACTATAATTGAAGCTGGCAAAAACGCGTGTGCCAAAAAGTCTCGTACTCTACGTGCTATCGGTGGCTGTTGAAGCTGCTAGCCCTGCCACCGCGTATTGTGCATTCACTCGTGTGGAACAATACGACAATGTGTGGGAAAATTCCCGTGGAAAAGTGAAAACAATAGCTGCCTTTTAAATACTTTATTATTTAGAAAAGATTTTCGTTCCCGGGGCAATTTCAAAATGGCTTTAAGTCATATTCGTGTGGAAATTTCTTTTCATATTTTCTCTTTCGATAGGCTTTTTGTTGAGAGATTCGTCTGGTTTTATTATATATTTTGTACTGCTGGTGGTTATCCAGTTCTGTCTTGATAATAGTGTCTTCCTCTCGTTATTTACAATGCAATGCTCTTTCTTTGACTATAAAACTCACCGTCGTCGCATTAGGTTCTAACAATGGCAATACCTGAAAACTACGATTATTCTTTTATTACATTTTGCATTCGTCGATGTTAAGATATCATCAAGGTATGAAATTAGTATGATACTACATAGGACTAAGATTAAAGTAGCAACTAACTGGGATATGGGTTCGTCTTCCTTTGTATGCAGATGTTTCAGCCTTAGGTGCCTACTTGTCGATGGTACCAAAATAGTAGGAATTTTACTGACCTTTTAAAACGTTTAGTGGCAACCTAACAATATTATTATTGTGCATACGTAATGTAAATATATATATATATATATATATATATATATATATATATATATATATATATATATATATTTTTAACTCCGCACAGGAGACCCTGAGGAAAATAATTTCCTCATGGCCTATGTCATCTGAGATGCTGTGTGGAGGGTCTTTTTGAGGAGAGGAAGGAATGAACATTGGTCTTGAAGGGACCCATGTTGTAGGAAGGTGGAAACACAGAGGCCGGCAAATCGTTCCACAGCCGAGCTGTTGAACACAAGAACGAGTCGAAGAAGCGACCCGTTCTCATGTGACAAATGTCAACCGTGTACATGTTGGGCACGCGTTTGGCGTGTTTCCCGACTATGCACCGGTGCCGAAGGGATCAATGACGCTAGTTCCTCGGAGCATCTTCCATTGTAATACCGGTAGAACAAGGATAGCATTCCCACTCGACGCCTGTGCTCTAAATATTGCAATGGGAGAATCTATCAAACGGACCGCCCGTTTCTACACAGAGTCGAGGGTAGAATTAAAAAGCCACTAACATTATTAAACAAAATATGGATTGCTAGTGTGTTAATTACACAACAAAGTACTTGGACTATATCGGTGATAATTTTATTATTAGGTAGATAAGCATTTATGCATGTTTCAGGGTTTTTCTACGAGTTAGTTGTTTCACAATAATTATTTGTTGATTTTTAGATTATTTATTATTCATGTCCTCAATCACAAACATGCGTTTTATTGCGCAGCAAAATCAACAAATAATGATTCACAATGAAATGAACTTTGCATTTCCTCGATAAGAATTATACATTTTCCAATCGTGTGGTGCTTCCTGGAGATAAGCCGTGCTCCAGTCACCACATAGCATTATCATCACAATGTTATGACGGTTACTTATCCTGCCATTTGACGCCGAGTATTCCTAGTGTTAGTATTGAGACCTGTTTAAAAATAATTTTTCTTTTAGTTTTCTTAACTAAGCTTTTGGTGTTATTATTAAATGTGGAAAATTGCCGATTCATTTTAGAATCATGCGTGTTGTTTCGTATTTATCTAAGCCTGTTCTACTGTGAACAGATCACGTAGGCGTGAAGTAATCAAGCATTATTCCAATATTCAAATATCATCTACTCTGGTTGGAATTCCGAAGGGACCCTGGCCGCTACTGCCGGAGGCCACTAGTGATATACCGAGAAAGTGCATAGTTGTCGAGATTGTACACGAACTGTTTGGTCCATTTAAATTTTCAACAGATGTCGGGGAGAATGGTTGAAGGCCCCACGGGGAAATGGGGACTTTCACTGTTGTTTATCGGATGGCCGGTCCTTTGTGGGTGCCGCCCCCCTTCCAGCGGGCCCCGGGCCCTCCAACAACACTGGTCAGGTGGTCCCATTAGGAGGCACTTTCGACCACTGCCGACCACGCCACGCCACGCCAGTCGGCGTTCCAAGTGTTGAGCCTTTCATGGGTGTTCCGAATCGGGAAATTATACGTCGTTAAGTCAATTGCGTTGCTCTTCAATAGTAATAATGAACGACGGTGAATGATTAACCGATGTTGTGATTTATTTTGCAATCAAAGTACGCCTATTTTTTCGTTACTTTCTTATGCATTCAACGTGTATAATGGCACCCTTGGTGAAAAAAGATTATTTAAAAAACACTCAAAGCACTTCCCGATAATTTACCGGGAAAACAAATGTATGGTACATCGATGGGCGTTAGCCAACACTAAATTCCACGAACTTCTTACAGTCTACTCAAATATTTTTTTTATCTTCAATCATTAAGGACAATATTAGTTCCATCTCAATCCGAAATTTGAATCAGAAAATTCGGAAAAGATACAGTCGCATCTAGGAATTGAACCCGGGACTGTAGCCTTGTCGGGGCTCTGTTCTACCACTGAGCTAATTCGGCCCTACCCCCTTCGGTCATATCATATTTCGACTAAGAGCTACATTATCTTCATTTTCTTAACGCTTATTTTTATTGGCTGTTACTTTTATGTATGATTGCAAGATTCTTTCCAAACTAAATGCAATCTGGATTTAGTGTATTGGATAATTGTATACATTTTTGTGGAAACCAAATTTTTGAAACGGTACCAAGATTCACATATCTAGGCTTCCTGATAACAAACGACAATAATACTACAGAGGAGATCCAGAAGCGCATAGTGACGCAAATCGCTGATATTTCCGCCTACAAAACCAAATAAAATCCAGACTGCTGTCCAGAAACATCAAGATATTAGTGTACAAAACACTAATCAGACCAGTACTCACGTTTGCAGCTGAGACGTGGGTACTAACTAAGAAGAATGAGCGAGCACTGGACGTTTTTGAAAGGAAAATTTTGAGGCGCATCTTCGGACCGGTTCTAGAAAATGGATTTTGGCGCAGACATTACAACAATGAGCTCTGTTTAAAGAGCTAAACGTCACAAAATTCATAAAACTGGGAAGACTTCCGTGGCTGGGTCATGTGGAGAGAATGACCGAGCATCAAGCACCAAAGTCCCTGCTGAACTCAAGACCGATAGGGCGAAGGAGCCTGGGAAGGCCAAGATTAAGATGGAGCGACAACGTCCCCAAAGATATATCTACCTTGGAGCTTCTAAACTGAAGAGAACTGGCCCAAAACCGAGATGAGTGGAGGAAGACTCTTGAGGAGGCCAAGACCCACCAGAGGTTGTAGAGCCAAGAGTGATGATGATGATGATAAACATTTTTATTTAATGTGAGATATCTATTGACTTTTCTGCAAGTGAATTAGCTCAGTGGTAGAGCAGAGCCCCGGCAAAGGCCAAGTTCGATTCCTGGCTAATTCAAGGCTGGTTTAATTCCTAGATGCGACAGTATCTTTTTATGATTTTTCTATTGCAATTTTTCTTTTCGATTGCGAGTCGCTGATAGTGTCTTCAACGACTAACCCCTTGAATGGCAGACCATATTTGTCCCGGCTCAAATGCGTCTCATATACATCGCTGTAACTCGCTTACTTTCAGTGTGAGAAACATATACTAAACAGTGTCAGAAAGGCAAAACACCACGCTTTATAGTCTAATCTAAAAAATAATGATCATAAAAGTAAAATGTACACCTTTATGGAACCAAAGTTTTAAATCAAAAATTGAAAAAAAAAATTGAAACTGAAAATTTTTTATTAATTATTTTCATATGAAAAGACAAAAAATTGAGATTACAATAACGTTTATTATAAATTTGTCCAATAAAATATGTATGTGTTTTTTTTTCTTAGTTTAAAAAACGTAAGGTGAGCCAGTTTTAAAACTTTTTTATGTTTGCATGCAAAACTTTTATATTTCGAAAATTATATGTTTATTTTGAATTATAAAATTCGAAAGCGTACTTTATCACCTTTCAAAAACAGTTTTTAATTTTGGGATATGTTCAGAAATATTTCATTTATTTGCATTTTATTGTAAAGCGGAAATATTTTGGCCATCTGAAAAATATCCCAAAATTCTGAAGGGCTAAAATATTACAATTCGAGGTTTTACTAATTAAATTAGTAAAAAAAATTGGATCTAACATACGCTTTTTCCACAATTATTAATCATTTTGTTTGCAAGAAATTACATAAGCACAGCCTTAGTGTAAATTTAAAAAATCTGAATGAACAATAAGTTTTTTTTTGCTTCTTTCAGGTGTTGCAACAGCTTCCAAATCCTTGAGGAGGAACTACTGCCCAAGATGTTTTCCTGAGCAGCACCATGAGAAACAGTAGTGATCCATCACATCGAACCCTAGAAAAGAAACTCAACCATCACATCAAATCTCTCGTGAAGAAACCGCCCCAAACGTTTGGAAAAGAGAGCATATTCCACAAACTCATCGATCTGGGCGACAGTAAGAAAGAAGAAACCTACTCTTCCTCTCTGAAAAGAAATATTAAAGTAGAACACATGAGGATCATTAACGCAATTCCGATTGGCAGTAAACCAACTGGAATAGATAATTTGTCCAATGCGAAAAATTTTTTAGGCGATATTCATGGCCCTAAAGAGATGAATGTGGCTGATAAGTCGTTAAAAGATTACCAGGCGTCATTTCTTTACTCGGAGAGTATAAAAGCCTCCCTCCACGAAAAAGGCGAAAAATTTAACAATTTAAAAAGTAAAGGCGATGAAGGAAAAATGCCAAACACAGCGCATTCTAATTCCTTCTCGAAAAAGGTCAACGCAAAGTGTAAGCACGTCCATATGATGGAATCTAACAACACCGATTCCAGGGTAACTGGGGGAGGAACACATCCGAATCAGGATTTTGTGAATCCAAATCCTAAACTAAAACTTTCAGAAAAGCATTCTCAAAACCCAGCATTAACTAAAAAAAATTCTAAAGACCTCAATCCATCCCGAAAAGTAAGCTTTAAAATTAAAACTCCAGTTCACAGGAGGCCACTGTTAGCTAGCAACAAAGTGGCCACTTTGACGCAGAAATTCAATGAACTGATCAAAGTAAATGAAGATATAACTCAGGAATCCAAAATAACAATTATCAATGATAATATTAAAAATTACAAAAACAAAAATAGACATTGTAATGCGTCTTCACCTTCCTCCACCCTTCCTTCTAACGTAAATGGGAAAATAAAAACCTTTAACAAAATATCAGTTAAACGAAGAACAAGTTTGAAAAGCAGATCCTCCAGTAATGCCTCCATTGATAAGGTGCCTCCAGAATCTCCAACTGCTCATCGAAAATTAGCAAGAATTAAATCTGATATACCAAAAAAGAAAAGTTCAATTAAAAAAAGAACTCATGACTTAAATAAAAAGGTAGAGTCTCCATTTTCTACAAAATCAAATAGCACCATTGATATCAAAGACAAAAATGATACTGATACTTCAGAAACATTGGAATTGAGGAAACCTAAACATAGTGTAAAAAGAAAACCCAGTTTCAAAACATCTCCTACAAGACATTCTGTAAATGTGCGAGCTGCTATCCAAAAGTTTGAACACACCAAGCCAGAATTGTCTATTGAAGATACCAATACTATTTCTCCTGGTATTCAACCAATTATTCAAAATCCCAGTAGCAATGATGCATTGGACACAAAAAATAAAGATTTGATTCCTGTCCAAAAACCTAAAATTCCCGAAAAGAAAATTAATTTGTCAAAAAAAATTGTCGTACGTGATGGCAAACAAAAATTCAAAAGTATCAAATCAAATTCACTAGATTTCCCAACAAAAGATCCTGAGATAACCTTAAATGAAACGCTTCCAAGAGAAATTGTTTCAGATCAAATTGTCAAGACGAGTGAAATTAAAACCAAAAAGGAATTTATCTATGACAAGGCTAAATTTTCTCAAGGAATACTGAATAAACCAAAATTGCAACTATCAAACACGTCTGATATTTTAATTGATTCTTCTTCGACTTCCACATTAGTAGAAATAACGGAAGGCATTGAAATAAAATTTATTGATGATGTTGATAAGGAGATTGCTTTAGAGAAGGAAACGAATTTCACAAATAGCAATGATGACAAACCCGACTCTCTTACTGAAGATGAAAAATTATATCAAGAAGTTAGCGCAAGAATTAAACCCAATGATTCATTCCTGTGGCGTAGCAATTCAAAACTGGATTTGATTCCTTCCAAAGAATATGAAATTACAGTTAATTTGATTACTGAAGAAGATGATGACCTTTATGATGTTGTGGGACCGTCAACTGCTATTTTGAAAAATGATTCAGAAAAAGAAATAATCACCCCACAGGAGGAATCTATTCCATCATTTGAAATCTTGTTGAAAAAAGCAGATGATTTATTAGATAATAAAAAGAGAGAAATTGCTGAAGATTTAAAAAAGGAAAAGATTTTTATCACTGTTCAAGATTTCTGCAATGAAGCATTTAATTTGAATATCAAATCTGATGATGAAATTGTAGAAGCTATCAATGAAGTGGCGATAAATGACACGGAGAATATAATAAAACATGACTATCAACAAAATTTGGATGAAGGCTATGAACCGCTAGAGCCCTATAGAAATGATTTAACAGATTCCCAGAAATCTCTAGCTGAAGTTTCAAATAAATCTCACAATAAAAGTAATTGTCCCCTCCCCGAAGTTCCCCAAGAAAAAGAACAGTTTTCATATAAATATTTGTTTGCCGAAAGTATTATTACTGATGATGATAACTCTAGCAGTCACAGCTATGAGTATTGTGCAAGTAAAAGAAATGAACAGCAATTTTATAATAATGATAGTGATGATGGGTATGAGATCTGCACTGCTCCAAAGGTAAATGCAAAAACCAAAACAGATCAATCCTTGATTCACACCATCTCTCCAAAAATAAATACAAGTTCCAAAGATGCATATTCCCCAGTGAAATCAAACAGTCCAACTTCTTCAATGGGATATGAAAAGATATCATCAATTTATGAAAGTATCCCCTCAAAACCATCATCAGAACTACAATTCAGTAAACATAGTATGAATGACCATTCGCATTATAATGATCATGATCATGGAATCAATTATGATGAATGTAACTGCGATGAAAATATTTATGATATCATAAAACCACGCGATACAATATCAGAAGCCAACTACGAAAGTATCCCCGGAAGTCCACACAGCGTTATAAAAATGAGGCACAAACAAAGCAACAAATATATTCCACAACCCTTGATCAAGTCCAATATTCCGTTTGACTCTATCTCAAACTTCAGCCAATCTTATGCCGGTTCCACAATATCAAGTGAGAACAAGACGAACAGTATCTATGGCCAAAGATCTATAGTAAGCTCTTGCTCCATCAGGTCAGAGGCCACCATATACGGCCATGCACCGAGTGAGATTAGTTCGAGTGACCGCAGTGATGATTGGGTGGATATGTCGGATCAAGATGAAACTATTGTGGATCCTTCTGACCCAAGCAAAATCATGTAAGTTGTCTGCTACTTTCCATATTTATAAAATTGGTGTTTCATTATTTTCATTGCTCTTCATCTCATGATATCTACCAAGAGTCACCTCATTTAGATAGAGTTCTAATGTTCTAACTGACACTTTTTTCAAAACTGGTCTTTGAATGCCAATGCATTTCTTTTGCTCATTTCCAAACCCAAAATAATTTTCAGAAGCATCTGTGTTGTATTTTCATAGATAAATGTATGACAAACTCTAACATCAAGCATTTTAAATAATCATTTATTTTACAAGGTTCTAACATCACTTACACTCTCTATTTTGTTTGTATCTGACAGTTGATCGAAATTATGAGGCGCATTATGGTTCGTCACTTTGGTTGGATAGAGTTCTAACTTCGCCTTACCGTGTTCTAAGGTTTCAAAGTTTGCTAAGACGAATTTTCGTAATCTATTTAACAATTTTAGTTTATTATATTTTAATGAAAAATATTTAAAAGGACATGGCCCTAGCTTTGCATTTTTAGGTTCTATTTGCATGTTTAGGTGTGTTCTAAAATCTGTAAATATAGATCTTATTTGAATACTTTCCTTTAAAATATGTTCAATTAAAATACTTTACACAAGATTCAATCTCAAAATCGGAAATTGGTAAATAGATTATGAGAAATCGTCTTTGCAAACTTTGAGATCTCAGAACAAGGTGGTGAAGTTAGAACCCTATCCAAATGAAGTGATGCAAGTTAGATGTTTATAAAGCTTTAGGTTGCTTTGGCCTTTGATAAATAAATAATTATTCATATTTCAGAAAGCGAGAGAGATCAAGAGGGAAGCGTAGTCCGGCTAGCTGGTCTAGGAAGGTGCGACACCAGTGGAATACGTCCCCTAAAAAATCTGCTGGTCCGGGCGGTAAGTCAATTTATTATTTGTATACTTTTAGCCATAATAAGAACTAATAATATAAAGACAAGGAAATCCTGAACATTGAACTAATAATATAAAATACGAGGGAATTGTGAACGTTGAACTAATAATATAAAAGACAAGGGAATTGTGAACATTGAACTCATAATATAAAACGAGTGTGTACGACAGACGTTAGCGTATTAATAATATAGATACGAGAGAATTGTGAACATTGAACTAATAATATAAAAGACAAGGGAATCGTGAGCATTGAACTAATATTATAAAAGGCAAGGGAATCATGAGCATTGAACTATAATAATATAAAAGACAAGGGAATTGAAACATTGAACTAATAATAATATAAAAGACAAGGCAATTGTGAGCATTGAACTAATAATATAAAAGACAAGGGTTGTCAATATTGAACTAACAGTATAAAAGTCAATGGAATTGTGAACATTGAACTAATAATTTAAAAGACAAGGGAATTGTGAGCATTGAACTAATAATATAAAAGACAAGGGAATTGTAAGCATTGAACTAATGATAATATAAAAGACAAGGCAATTGTGAGCATTGAACTAATAATATAAAAGACAAGGGTTGTGAGTATTCAACTAACAGTATAAAAGTCAAGGGAATTGTGAACATTGAACTAATAATATAAAAGACAAGGGAATCGTAAGCATTGAACTTATAATATAAAAGACAACGGAATTGTTAACATTGAACTAATAATATAAAAGACAAGGGAATTGTGAAATTGTGTACACAGTCAAATAAAATATTTTGTGTCGTAATCCACATACAGTTAATTATTTTCATAAATTAATATTACCATAATAAGCATCTGTTTATTCCACTTTGACTATTATTTATCAACAAGCCTAACAAAACTTACTTTTAAAATGTCCACATTTACCTTGTCTTATTAATTTATTTCACCAATAATGCAATAGATGGCTCCAAACAATATAACACCAGGTAAGATACTAGACTAGGGGGGTATTTCATCATCCTCCTGATAGCTTATCTGAAATATGAATGAATAATATTAATACGTGAAGCCAAAACTTTGTACCCCTTTTTACGAAAATTGCGCGGACGGAGGAGTATGAAATTTCGCACACTTATAGTTTATATAGAGGAGGAGTGCAGAATGCTAATATTTTTTAAAAATTATGCATAAAAATAGATTAAATCAATAACAAAAACATTACACACACTACCATGTATTTGACACACACACTCGCGTCTTTACTCTATTGTTTATTGTTAAAGTCTATGGTCAAATTGAGAATAGATTAATATTGCTTGCCTTTAATATTATTTGTCTATGGTCTTACTGAATGTCAAACATAAAAAAAAAACATTACAATTATGGTCGAATTTCGACCATTGGGCGAACACTAGTATGAATAATTATCCTTACTATAACAAATATTAATAAAAATATAAATAAAATAGTTGCAATAGTTAGTTATAAACTCGGCCGACTTATCTAATATATAGACACTATTTATAGGTTCTAGTACCGATTAGTAAACTCCAATTTAATAAATGAATAATCCATAAATCGAAAATATCATTATTTTGTGGATAAGCTAAGGAGAGGATGGTGAGATACCCCATAGGTCCTGTTAATCGCAATCTATTATTATATCTCTACTTACCTTTATTTTGTTGCCCAAGAAATAATATATGTATTCAGACATATAAAATCTTAACCAGAATAATAATTTCCCATCATTGTAGAAGATTTAATTCTTTGTGGAATCAACAGATGGCGTAGGTGTATTGAGAAAATTATTACAATCTGATTTACACATTGTACAAAATTAATATTCTATCCAATTATCACTGAAATTTCATCTATTAAAAATCTATCTTTAATAAAAATTATTTCGTAGGTTAATTATTTAATTGATGGAACAATTTTTTTTTTTTTTTATCTACTGTTTGTGCGGGATGGAACATTTTATTAGTTGTACATCCCTGATGTATTTTTGTAAGAAATGTAAATGTAACTAAAATGGTTGTGAAATTTACTTTCCATACAAATTATTGCAAAGTATTCACAAAAAAAACTTACCCTTGACCATAACATGTTTCTGTTCACTTTGAAACAATACTTCTGTTCACTTTGAAAGGATACTTCCCATGGTTTTTGTGTATTTTTTATTTATTAATATTAAATATTCTTACAATTTGTGATGTTCTATGCAGTGGCATAGCTAGTACGGGTGGCACGCAGGGCGGATAACCTGGTGTCACCCCAAGAAAGAATTTGGTTCAGTTAGGAGTTCTATTGAGCCGAACCCTCTGATATGAAAATATCTGGAGTCGGTGAAGTATTATCCCATATGGTCTCTGGTAGGTTGACGTGTTGTTCTTGTATAGTTTTGAATTTATTATACTTATACAATGCAATTACATCGCGTGGATTGACTAGATGATCATTTGTGGAAAAGTGTGTGGAAGGGTTAAATTTTTCCTGTGGGGAAGATTTAACCCGGACATAAAGTCTAGAGAACAATAAAATAATTTAAAAAAATACAAATAATAAATAACACAAAACTACATTTGAAGTAACAGGCAATCATCATCGTGCCATTGAAAAAATACATACTTAATTTTTTTTATAATAAGTTCGTTTATAAAAAGTTATAAGTTCGTTTTCATAATATTATCTTTGAAGTTGGATCTGTTTTGGCCCGTAATTATGTTACGAACTTATGGTTGGAGAAAATGTTTTCATCTTTCATTGGTATTGAGTATGGCCCTGGTGAAATACCATAATTTAGAATCAAAACATTGCTCTAAATGACTTTAGCCGTGTTTTTTGTCCAGATCTGAATAGCCAGGTAGTTCTTCCAAGCATCCCTTTATCCTTTCCTTCTTCACTCCCTCCAACCTCACCACACTCACCAATTTGGAATGCCATAGTACTACTGACTCCAGACAATTGGGACTCTTATGCGGGGTAGATGCAAAACGATCTCATTTTGACCACCTGAATAAGTACCTATACTTGTACGTTTCATTATCACGCATCGTAGGTCAAAATCATACCTTCCATAGGTAACCCCAGGTGGTTCGCTACGTTTGGTGACTTAGCATGGGTGCCCGTGTTCATGTGGTGAGGTACGTCTAGGTCTTGACGCGGCGAATGCATTTGTCCGCCTACTGCGTGGCAGGCTGGATCGGGAGAGACTGGTTGAGGGAGACCTAACCTAGACCTCTCCAGCCGGACTCTCTCGACCCATCGCCTTGATGAAGTGGGAGGGATGGATTCATACGTCCGTCACTCCTGAACACACTGACCCTCAGATTCCCACCGACCTCAGAACTTCATCTCCTTCATTTCCTTTAAGATCCTCCATATAACATCCCCAAAGATGACATTGAGGGTTTCTTTTTCCTCAGGGCTTCGCCTCGCTTCTGTGGAACTAACTAAAAATCGTCTCAGCACTGGAATGAGATACGGGGTTGAAATAAAGTCAGTGTAATGTAGTTTTTCAATACATAGTAACAATATGCTAAAATTCAACTTGACTTTCGATATCACCGGACGCCGTAAAATGTTAAAACTATAGAAAAAAAAAAAATATGAAACGAACTTGGAATAAAATTTGAACACAATTCGAATTCAGTGCTAACACGTCATTGTGGGTACTTATGCTTGGATCAAGTGGATGAATGATTAGTATACTTGGGAAGTATTTTCACGAAAGTTGCAAAGGCAGATAAGGAAAAATCCATTGGAGGAATGAATGTGGATAGTTGCGAGTTCAACGTGATGATATTTTTTCAATTCGGGTTGACTTTTAAGGCATTACTATTATTTTTTATTGTGTTTTGAAAACAATAACAAAAAAAATAATATTACGTTTTTTATAAATATAAAATTAAAAGTAAAATGTTATAAAATAATAATAGGGAATTGTTCTGAGATCAAACAAAGTTATTCATTTTGAAATTTTCAATTTCAATGCCACCGAGTATCTTGAAATGCCAATAATAATTTGGTAAATAGAAGAGGCGCCATCTGATATTTTCAAAAAGGACCGTTGAAGTTTTCAATCAGTATCTCCGACGAGAAAATGTCAAAAATTTAAAAAACTTGAAATGCCTCAGTTTCAAATGCTATTTCCCAACTCGTTTTTTCCGACCAATTTTTTTCCAATTTTCCAGAAAATTTCTGATAAGAATCAAAAATTTTCCAACATGAAAATTTTCCAAGCTTCACATAATATCAAAGATAAATATGCCTTTAAAACAATTTCCCGACCATTTACCGATTTTCTAAGAATTTTTTTCAGAAGTATAAAATTTTTAGGATCAAAAATTTCAAACACGATAAATTTCCAAATTTCACATAATACAAAAAGATAAATGTCTAGCCAAACGTAAAGTTTTCCAAAATCAAATATAAAAATTGAGAAAAAATCTAATTTATGAACACAACTTAATGTACGACGATATTCCTGACACGATTTTTCTATCCCGGTGACTTTGCTGCCGCACGATGTAATTTTTTCAAAGAAACGGATTTTTTGGAATCTTTTCCTTTTGGCTTTTCTAAAATTTGAGCTGTGCCTATAAACAACAAAATGTATTTAAAATAAAACATTATTTAAATGATAATCTAGTAGTTTTAGAGCTCCTAAACCGATTTGGTTAAATTTCCAACAGGGTAACTTAGGGGGAAAAACACGAATTTTACGTAAAAATGCACAATTTCGGCGGCGTTCTTTAATTTCTTGAGTACGAATTGGCAGTAAATTTCTTATGTTTTTTTTTAGTTTGTTACCTAGTAGAAATAAGTTTTCATTTGTACATTGAATTTCAAATGAATGAAGTTATACGGCGTAATATAGATATTATAGGCCTAGGCACTCACAAATTTATTTTATTTTAATTGAAAAATGAATAGGTAATATATTTACTTACATTGATACATCCAATACATTCTATTAATTGCTGTTGTACATACAAAGGGGCAAAACTATGAGGGAACTTTACTAAATTGAGCATCAATAATCTGCCTGCAGGGCCTAGCAGCAATAAAACCAGCGGCAGCGGGTATTTATCTGTCAGTAAATAATATTCCATTCAAACAAAATTTTTGACGTACCTATTGTTTCTGTACAAAATTGCGAACTGCTGCTTCATTGACTTCCCAGCCCTGTTAGAAAGGATTGCATTTCGTTGCCCTGAGCGCAATACCAGATCAAATGCCTTATTTCATATAGGACAACATTTCAAATCGAAATAAGCACTTAACTCCTTGCTCGGGCGTATCTGCAAATCTTATAATGCCCTAAGAGATATTGAAATTTTCCATTGTACCCTTAAATCGTTTAAAATCAAACTAACCTTACCTATGTGCTTAAATTAAAACTGTGATTTCTTGTTTATTATTTTATTTTTAATAACTTTTTATTTTACCCTGTGTACTATTATAATTTTAAATAACTACTTGAAACTGTTATTTCTGTAGTGATTAATATCTTCTTTTTGATAAATTTTTGCAACTTACTTACACCATAAATCTACTATAATTGTTTAAGATGAAGCTAATCCTATTTAGATAGTATTTAGATTAATCTTTACGACGAATCGGTTTACAGTATGAATATCAAAAAATATGCTACGGATAAATTGAAGCTTTTACTAGCTTTTCTATGAATTGGAATTACAATAAAATTATTATTTATATAACAAAAAATATAAGCGTAAACCACTAAAAAAAGTATTTTTGCATGACTTAACTATGAGGTAATAATACAAGAAACAATTTTTTTAAATACCCCTTTATGGCTAAGACTATTTTTGAGGTTTTGTATGTTCTAACTTTTTTCATTCCTATAAAATTATGCAATAAAATAAATAAAAACCACTTTTTCGCTTACTTGCCTCGTGCAAATAAGACGCTCGATTTTAAATTTTGAAGGCACGAGAATCGAAATATTTCTAGCGTTTATATTCCTCTTAACTGGTTTATATTATATTCACTATTTACTGTATAATTACTTTATATACAACTAACTGTGTTTCCTAAATATACTTAAATAAATAAAATTTGAAAAATTCCAAGCCGCCCACAGAGGTACAGGTTTTAGGTACGTATTAATCGCATTTTAATCAAGACCTTCCGCTAGAAAAAATCCCTTCCTCTCATTATCCCTTGCGCCAGCCCTGAACCAGTTGTCGTCGACCCATGTATAGTCAATAGTCATGGCTCCGTGAAAAGCAAGGTACAATAACGTGGCACTTGGTATAAAGGCACAGTGGCGGCAGGCGGTGCGAGGGGTCCGTCCTTTTCTACCGAGGTCCTTACACCGGCAAGTAGTGGTTCCACCCGGATGGATCTGTTTGGGCGTTAACGAGACCGAGGAATGTATCTGTCGGCTGTTGGGTCTTGGCTCGCGGATCACGGCCCACGGCCCGCGGCCCGAGGAAGGCCGAGCCCCGAGGAGGCTAGCCGCGACTTTGCGCGGGTAGGCTGGCTGGCTGGCTGGTAGGCTGGCTGGCTAGCGGACCAACTCGCTAACTCGGCACTCGCGCGCGGCCGGGCCAGTACAGCGCTCGCGCCCGACAAGTGAAAGTGGAATTACGACAGCCTTTGCCCAAAACGACTTGTGATCATAACAAAAGTTTTCCTCGACGTCTGTCCGCCCGAAGCGTGCATGTAAACGAACAGTTCCATATTAGTGTTACGCGTATGTGATCATCCTCGCTCGCGTCCGCGTATTATGTTATAAAATTGATAGAGAAATCCGGTTGTGCTAGAAGGTCTTATTGTCTGCGCGGCCGAGGTGCGATACAGTGCGGTGCTTTGTGTTTGTCCGTTTATAAGATTAATTGCGTAATATTCTTTTGCATAACCGCGAATGCCCATCACGGATAATCGGGATAATTGTCCGTCCGAACGACCCAATCTTTGAAAATTATAAAACAGCGTTTGTTTGTACGTCGGAACGCATTGTTTACTTCCTGTATTAGAAGCGGTTTTGTGGTAAATGTAGAAAACATCGCGCCAATTAAACTGTATCGAGTGACATGATGTCCGAGTTTGCATGTGCAATAACCTGTTTCGTATCACGTCACCTTGGAGACTCACCAAGTGTTTGTGTCAGACGCACTCATCATCCGTGCTAGTGATGACCATTCTCCACAACACAACCTGAAGATGCCCGCTATCGAGTTATCACTATCTCTCGTGCCTCGTTCTACATATCTAGTGAATAGTGAAATAGCAGCCAAGTGGAGCTTCAAAACAGAAAATGCCTCACATTGGAGCTCGACGCTCGGGACTGCGAAACCCGCGGCTGCAAAACGATGACAAATCGAAAATAATACGTTATTTTCTTAATTTTTCTCGCGACCTTAATTCATACGATTGTTCCACGATCGATTAATGCTAGATAAACGTGCTCGGCGCAAATTACTCTATGCACTTATTGTCTATTGTATGCACCTCTGCTTCGCATATTATATCTTTCCGTGGAGATTTTACATCTAGGAAATACTTAGTGTAAAAACATTCCATTGTTTATCTCGAGGGAAAACGTTGTAATGCTTATTGTGTAAACTTATAATGAATGTGTACTTGTGTATAAGACGAAAGCACACAGGTACCTGCAGGCAAATTACAAAGTTTTCTTTTGCTGTGGGAAATTTGGATTCAAACAATACAAGCATTAACGAAAATTATATAATAACAAATATTTTCACCATCAAGTTTATGACCATTTAGTTAATCTCACCTTGTAATTAATATTAAACAAATGTTTGTTTAATATTAATTCAACTTTACCAATTCCACGATCGATCCTGAATCATTTATGAATCAGCTTCAATAAATATTGATTCATTATTGAATGAGTTCATTTCGACGTCAATTGAGAATTGTTGAAATAGAGGAGTTGCGGGTGCGACCGATTTCTATTTTCGTAAGAATCAGATCGAATAAACGTTTTACGAGCAATAATTCGAGCGGTAACATTACTTCCGTGCGAGCCGCGCGCCGCAGCGGAAAGGAAAAAGTCGAAACTTCCGAATGCTATTATTCAATCGTAACCCAGAATTTAGACCAAGTGACCCATTATTTTTTTAACAATGCACTTGCCATTACCTATCCCAATAGTGTGTGGTAATATCAATGCCTAATGGTCGGAGATATTCTACTTAGAAGTTGAAAATCAAAGTGCTGTCAAACCACAAAGTCTCAATCATCATCATCAAACAATAGACTAGCGACTCAACGGTTGAAATTTAAGAATCCGGCTTAGAATACAACTCAGACGCCGCGCCTTACGCAAAACCGTTTTCGTACGTGGAGTTTGTATACAAATCTACTTTTGTAATAGAACCGAATTAAAGCAATGCCAAAAGATGGCGCCACTTACATTAACAGCTAGCGTGATTAGTATCGCCTGGCAGGCGTGAGTATATTGGATTTGTAATTTCGCGAATCTCTCCGCATATGAAGAGATTGGCGATAGTATGATTATTATTGTAACTGGCAGTTGTGAATAATAATACCACGCGTCATGACGTCATTGCTTGTCGCGGTTACGTTGTCTTGCATCCAGTGACTAGCTGTCACTGGATCCCAGTGGATCCGAGGAACCGGCTAATTTTGGAATCAATTCCTATTGGAGTTATAAAATGGTCACCAACCCTCAAACTGGGTGAAGCCGAAATAAAATCCCGCAGGGCCTATCAGCAAAAACCTGCGGAGCGGGTTTTTAACTGCTAGTAATCCAATTATTTCCTATTGTCTGTAATGGTTGCCTAGATAGGCGTTCTGCCAAGCGTACCCGTGCCCGAGCAGTTTACGTATCTTTAGGCGAATCTTTAATTTACCTCTGGGTATCTGAATTAATGCTATTTCATCAACATTTCCAATTTCCATTGACAGACATACTTATAATATATACTTTATAATATATTATAAATGATGGTAACCATTCGTCACTTTGTTTGGACAAAGTTCTAACTGACATTTTTTTTTAAGTGGCATTTGAATGCAAAACCATTTCTGTTGTATTTCCGGAGATACTTGTATGACGAAGTTCTAACATCAAGCTTTTAAAGATTCCATTTAGTTTAAAAGGTTCTAACATCACTTTGAACCTTTTGCAATTGCCATTTTGTTTGTGTCTGTCAGGTGATCGTTGTTACGATGCGCAGTTTAGTTCGTCACGTTGGTTGGATAAGGTTCTAACTTCGCCTTGCCATGTAATAAGGTATCATAATTTGAAAAGACGAATTATAATAATCTATTCAACAATTTTTAATTTTGAGGTTCAATCTTGTTTGTAGTATATTAGTTTAAATATAACGTGGCCCTACCTTAGAATGGCATTAGGGAAATGTAGTTAGAACCTTATGCAATGAATTATCATGCCCTAGCTGGTTGCGTATGGTTCTATCTGCACGTTTAGGTAAGTTCTAACATGGTAAGTATTTAAATATTTTCCTTTAAAATATGTTAAACTAAAACACCATACACAAAGCTTAACCTCACAATTGGAAATTGGTGAATAGATTATGAGAAATCGTCTTTGTAAACTTTGACACCTCATATTTCAGAACAATATAAAGTGAAGTTAGAACCCTGTCCAACCAAAGTTGATACCTAATATTATTTTTATTTTCAACTGTCATCTTGGTATGACTTTTTGTTTCGCCATCACGCATCGACGTTTTCCCTCGAGATTAATTTTTTTTCTCCCTCGAGCAGAGATTAATTTAAAAAAAAATGTTCTTAACATAAGTTACATAATAACAATACACAAATGGTAGTTGTGTGTCCGTCATATTTAAAATGAGCCATGAGCGTGGGATGTGTCCGCCAGCGAAGTCCTCGCGCGCACCGAGCGGCTGCCCCCGTGAACACCGCGCGAAGGCGCCGCCACTGCGCGGAGCAAGGTTGGTTCTCACTCCTCGCGGGGAAAAGCGGAACTACCAGGGAAACTTCCCTTTCGACATGCACGGGAGATTGTTTATGACTTGTGACCTTTCCGAGATCTCTCCCCGACCTCGCCTGCAATGTCCTAGAACATTATTAAAATAACCAATCGAAATTTATTGTCAAGTCATCTGGTGTGTGATTGCGTCAAGAATGCATTTCGGATTGTTTTTTTTTTTTTTTATATATTTTTATTTAGTATGCCATCTCTTATCGTTGTTGCGAAATCGCATCTCAGAGATGAGAGTTATCATGGCTCACCTTGGATATTGCCCATGACTAGCCACCTGATTCACACACAAATACGTAACATTGAATTACGCGATCATGTGTATTCAGACATGTAATTTTTTATTATATGATCTTAAAGTCTCCTTGGTAGTTTGTGCTTCATCGCGCTGTAAATTTGGTAAAATTGAAATTCTTCTTACAGAGAAGCGACAAATTTAGTTAGACTCTGCAGTTTTTTCGCTCCTCTGATTGATGTATCTCGTTTAATGTTTTTTTTTCGACTGCGTCCGGAAACTTAACTTCAACCGCCGACCTTGCGATGTACGACTGTCTCTCAAGGCCATCAACTTATTTATAACTATTGCATATTTAAAATCTGTTTCAGTTCAAATCAACTATAATTTTCAGCTACGAATGGAGTATTAATTTAGGCATTTGTTAAAACAGTCATTAATCAGTCTTTTGTAAAGTTACCATTAGTTATTTACTTACTAGTTACTCCAATTGAAATTTCGCAACAATCTTAATAATTATTCGGGTAACTTTTATTTAGTCTAGGTTCATGGTAAATGTTGATTAGTTTCAACTAGTCCTCGAAAACAGCTGCCACGCAAACGCTGTTTTATCGAGTTCAACGCTCCACTTATATTCTTACAAGATTCCATTAAGATTCAGCTTTCATGTCTGTAGATTTACATAGTGTTCTTACGGACAGAGTAGAATACTTCAATGCGGCACTACATTTTAGTATGGAATTTAGTGCAGATTTGGCTCGAATTGATTCGCAGCAAAAACCATCACGAACCGTGGATTAAAATGAAGACTCCAACAAAATAGAAAATAACCTCTTGCTTACCCTGAGTAAGTCTTTTCGTGATTTGATTTTTGTTCGATTTGTTTCGGACGCAGTTCGGCCCGCGCTTTCAAAAGTTCTGTTGATCTATCAATTATCCCTTTGTGAGGACTGTATCCATTATAAAATTTATTTCAGTGTTCGTGTCTTCCCCGTCTAAAGTATATATTTCGACAACACGCGCGGCGGCGTTCTATTCAGATAACGATGACATTTGCAATTCTCTACGAAACTACCGAAACGCCGATGTGATATTTAGAATAATCAGCGATCCTAAACTACGGCGAAAAGACTTGACTGGGCTCGCCGTCTTCAAAGTTTACGTTTTCGAAGATGACTCCACAGAAACACAAGAAGCAACAATTCTAATTGGTAATTGCAATATTTCTTTACAATCGTAATAATAATTGTTTAATTAATTGACTCACACATGATACAATACCTGTGTTTCCATTTGGTACAGCAGGTTAATTAGTACGAAGTATTATGAGCTCGTTTTCACAACTCTTTTTTTTGTTTGTTTCGAATCTAACATGGCTGACTATTTATCACCGAAACCTGTTCTCTGCGGCACATTGTGTATAATACCTTCGCCTTTGACTATAAATTATTATGTTTGTCGTACAATTTTCGTAACCTACTAATTTACACACGTTTCACTATTTACATATATTTTTACGATTCAATAATTCAACACGCCATAATATTAACATTACGTAACCTTTGCACCCACATTATGTTATTTAATCTCCATCATCACATATATAAACATATATTCCAACTATCCGTTATTCTAATATGATCTCCTTGTTATTATGTTTTTTACGGAATAATTTAGAAAATTAGAAAATTTAAATGTCTCTATTTTCTACAGTTTTGTTGATTTCTATTATCATTACATCTTTCTTTTAGAAAAGTTATAACTATCATAATATTTTAAACTTTGTGTAGACAAAATTTCGAATTGCCAATACACGCAATTTAGTAGTCAGTAAATAATATATATATAATGGGTTATGTATTATTTAATTTATCTAATATAGATTCACATGTCTCAAGTCCCATCAGTCAATATTGACCCTCGTGAGGCCTCGTGTTACTCAGTTGAAAGTTATGATTTCTCTTTAATACCTAATAAACATGCGCTTCATCTTTCTAGTTTGCGTAATCTCACATCTTTTCTCGTTTGACAATGACATTATTTTGTTTTATTGCAGATTTTGACAGCACGGACTCTGAGCATCTTTATGAACCATTTCCCCACCAGGGTCTTCCAGAGACCTCTCGAATACCCGCGGAGTATTACGACTCTTTCGACAGCGACTCTGAATCGGAGCAGTCTTATCATCATGTTCACAAGGTACATTTATTTTCTTCAGAAAAAAAAAACTCAGTGATACAGAAATTATAGCATTTATAAAATACATTGTTTTCGGAAACTAATGGTTGGTGCAAGCGGGAATCCGATGAATTTACATCACATTAAATTTTGTAGTAGATTTTAAGGTATAACTTTTTTATATAATAGCTCCTCATAGGAGGGAAAACAATTTTCCTCGGGGACTATGTCATCTTTTGGGATGCTGCGTGGAGGGTCTTTTTAGGCAAGGAAGGAGAGGAAGTTCTGGGAAGGAAAAAAGTAGTAGAGGGGTAGGAATCTGGGGTTCAGTGTCTCTAGGAGTGACGGACATATTTTTTTTACATTAGCTCCACACAGGAGGCCCTGAGGAAAATAATTTCCTTCAGGGCCTATGTCATCTTGGGGGGTGCTGTGTGGAGGGTCTTTGTAAGGGACGGAAGTATAGGAGGTTCTGGGAAGGAAAAAGCAGGTGAGCAGACGCATCTGCCGCTTAGACCTGGATCTACCTCACCCCATGAACCCATGAATGGTTCCCGGGGTGGCGGTACCCATACCCGCCTCCCAAATTCTGAAATTAATATGAATTCATTCCTCCTCCCGCTTGCGATGTAAGGCGATGGGGCGAAAGAGTCCAGCTGGAGAAATCAAAAGGTTTCCCTCTATCAGTCTCATTCGAACCGGCCCGCAACGCAGTAGGTGAGCAAACGCATCCGCCGTCAAGACCTAGACAAACTTCACCTCATGAACCCGGGCTAAGTCACCAAACGAAGCTAACCTAAGGCATCATCCCGCCTAAGGTCAAGTTTTAAAAAAATCTGTCGCTAGAAAATGCGTCAAAGCGTAGAACCTGGTGCAAATTTTTTTTTTACTCCAATAAAATTCCTGAAAAAGGGAAAGAAATTTAAATATAAATCGAAATGCTCAGATCGAAAAATAATCGTTTTTTGGTGTTCTCTGTGATGCAGATCCAGCTTGTACCACTATTTTCCCGTCACCGTGTATAGGTGTTGCTTTTATAGTTGGTACACTACATTAGCTAAAAGAGTTTATTACATGGTTGTTTATTCGATTTAATTTTATATGTCAATTTATTATCAGTAATCAGTAGGATTTAAGCTACGCGGTTTGAAGTTCATTAATTGAAAAGCAGCACCATTAAATGACAAATAAAAATTACTTTTATTTTTTTATCTTGTGCTAAATGCTTTTAGCCAAGAAAATACCTATGTATATTTAAGGCCCTGTACCCGAGCACGAAAAGAAGAAGATGGAGAGATATGTAATTACGAATGTTGGAGAGAGCGTGCTAATATTTCAAACGATAAAAGTGAAGCGAAAATTGCGAAAAAGCTTAATAAAACATGACTCGTTTAAAATAGAGCAAAAATCTCGTGGAACGTATCTTAAGTATCATTTAAAGAAACATTGTGAATTTTTTCACAAATGTAACTTGTAAAATAATAGAAATAGACTTGTTTTAAATAATTTTCGGAGCGTACTTTGCAATTTTTTTCTATCGAGGGAATTTCATATAATTTGCTTTTCGGCGTGGAACGTATCTAGATATTATCTTCAAAAATAACATATATTTTTTAAGAGCTTAAAAACTTCGAAAAGTTATAAATGTTTAAGGGAGATATTTAGGAAATCGGTCGAAATTCGGATAGCGGCGGCTTAAATGCTTATCAATTTTTGGTGGTGAAAAATTTTTTTCCATTTTTTGTTGCTTTTCTTCAAATAATTGTCAATTCTTTTCCAAAGAACACCATTCTAATTTTAGATTAAAAAACGAAAGAATTATTTAAAAAGGTTTTAGTTTAAAATTGATAAAAAGTGGTTATATTCTCTCGATTGGAGGTTCGTTCTTCAATAACTTTTACAACATAGTTTTAATCAATGGCAATTTATTATTGCTAGATATTGTCTGTTTAGATATAATCTAAATATATAAAAATGAATTTTTCATTGTTTGTCTCTTATTATTTCCTAAACCATGCGTCCATGGTTCAAATGCGATGAAAATTTGGTGAGTTGTTGTGCGCACGTCTGCGAAGGTTTCTATATATTTTTTATTATTTTTTTTTTTTATTTCTTTTTATTGAGGAAACAAACAGTCATACAGAAAAAAATATATATGTAATGGTGAGCTCTAGCGTTATGAAATGTATAAAAAATTAAAAAAGGCGGCGCACAAGTGGTTTGAAAAATGTGTGTATTTCATGTGGTTTAGCGTCAGGGAGGAAAGAAGGGTGGGGAATCCGGGAGGAGGGGGGTGGGGAACGAAGGAGGTGGATTTATTGGAAAGGAGTGGGGAATTAAGGCAGGGAATATGCGAGAGGGGAGACGAGGGAGGGAGGAAAGTTGAGGAAGGAGAACGCGGGAGAGGGGGGTTTGCGGGACATGGGGAAGGGAGTAAGGCGGGGGAAGGTGGAGAGGTAATGCGGGAGGAAAATAGGACGCGGGAGGGGAAACAGGGGGCGGGAACAGGGATGCATGGGAAAGGAGACATGCAGTGGAAAGGTAGGGGATGAGGGAGGAGCCGAGTGAGGAGCAGAGTGGGAGCAGAGTGAGGGATTGCAAAGGAGATATAGTAGCGGTAGGGTATAGCAGGGGGTAAATTTGGAAAATCCATGCTTTTCCCACGGACATCTGTTTGTGACCTGCTCACGCTCGGAAAACCTTCTGATTTATTAGTCTACGCACCGGACGGTAAAATAAAAAATAATGTAAATTGAAAAAAGAGTCACCTATTTTTCCAATCTAAGGATTAACTCAGACCGATCAGTGGCTGGGTTCAATTTCTCTGCTGGTCAAATAATAATGATTGGATTATTTCTATAACGCCATTTTCATTGGCGCATTCAAATCACCTCGAGGCACTTTACAACTTCATTTATTTAATTTATCACTTGGACTATCCTCCTTCTTTGCACAAGCAATATCTTCCGTTATATGATAGTTGTAGAAGTTTTTGAAATATTGTCGGGTTATTTTTAAATAATAATAATATTTGTTGTTGCAGGGTGACATTGACAACACCCAGCTACCTGAACCGCCCACCACCAGCAACATCTACACGCTTACTCGATTTGCATCGGCTGCGGGGAAAAAGATGCGCGAATTGAAACTTAATTTTACCAAAAGCACAAGGAAGAAATCTACAGGTTTAACACATATTACTATTTACAATTTTTTTATATCTATTGTCTGTATTACTTACGTGTTTGTGTATATTGATTGCTGTGTTTTCTTTTACTTTTTATATTTCGTCATAAAGCTTTGATCTTTTTCAAAATTATCATAACAGGTTTGTAGAAAAACTGAGACAAATTTTAGTTCTTTTTTAATCATCTTATTTCACATTGATTTAAGTAATATCACTGGAACTCTTTTACTTTTAATTATCTAATAATAGTCATGATTTATTGCGTAGTATTACCATGCTAAATATTCATTTTATTTTATTTTAGATAATGGAGGAGAGAAAAATACTTATATTTATGAAGATTCTTCCAAAATAAAGCAAGGACCTGAACAAAAAAGCAAAAAGCTCAAAGAAAATGTCAAAACACCCGACATTACTAGTCAAAATAGTTTATTTCCAGAGTCCAAATACGAAGCCAATGTGGACAAACCACAAAAGATGATTAAAACCCAACATTCCCCGATGAGTGATATAAAATCTTCTCAATTTCCTGTCAGAAATGCTTTGTCTAATATTAATATAAGTAACATTTCGCAACTTAATTTGGAATTAGCCGATCACAAATCAAAAACAGAGCAAAACTATGCAAACATATCAAACAATAATACTGATAGTCACGAAACACCTAAAAGTGGCAGCAAAATGGACAAAGACAGTGGAACGCTTTCCAGGAAATCATACTTATCTTTTAAATCAAAATTTAAAAGAAACTCATCTTTGACAGAGAGCAACAAATCAAGATCGCAGTCTCTGTCTGTTATGAACTCTACATTTTATTTAAATGATTTGCTGAATGATTCCACGGAAGATAAAAGGTAAATATTTATTTTCTTTTTTACTTTTATTTATTTTGTATACTACTTCTGCACACAACAGTATATAACATGATTATTATTTTTATTATTCTTCATTGCATAAATTATTTCTAGTAATGAATCACTGAGTGTTGAAGTCAGTAAAGAAGAATCCCAGCCAATAGCTCCATCAAGAAAACACAATAGGAAACCTGCAGCTGAACTGCCTCTAATTCCAACTTCTGATTCTAATCCTGTGATTGACATCGCTGGCCCCCCAGCAGTCCCCCCGAGCAATAGAAAGTCGTCTCCCGTGAATGGAGAAAAGTCTAGTAATCTGTTGAAATTGGTGACCATGCGACCAAACGCACCCCCACCACCACCACCAGATACAGGATCACCAACAACAGGTATAAATTTTTGCTATTGATCTAATGAAATTTGGGTAGGTACTTTCTTTGTAGATTTTTCTCAACGTGTTCTATTTTTTTTTAAATTATCAAACAAATGCGAAAGAATAAGTTGCCTCAGATTTGGACTGTTGGGATTTTTGGAGGGAAAACTGAATTTATGATAGAAAAGTGTCAGGGACACAGTGTTGGATTAGAGAGAGGTATGAGATTGGACTATGTTGTTTTTCAGTGCAATGTGTTGAGGAAATGACGTTATTGGCTTTTTTTGAGGTTAGTAAGAAGAAGAAAAAAAAACATTTTGGTTATTGCTTGAACCCAATAATTAATAATTTTATTCTATTGATGTGGAAGGTGGCGTCTTTAGCCTAACAGTTTACACAATTGGATTTGACATTGAAGAATTATAATTTTGTCTTTTATTCTAGGAGACCCGAAGAGATTGTCCGCAAGTAAAAAGGACAAAAGATCCATAAATAGCACTTCCTGGTATGCTGAATGTGGTTTATTTAAAGCCAATGAGCAATACAAACCAGAAACTAATGGAAATGGCAAAGAGCGAACATCCAGCACTTCTTGGTAAGCCAACAATTAGACAATTACTGAGGTATAGAATTGTTTTAGAATGGCTTTACCAAAGTAATAAATATTTAATTTTTATGCTATAAACCATTTCACAACCATTATAATGTGTGTGTTTACTGCAAACAGTGCTATTAAAAGAGAAAATAAATATTCCATAATAAGATAGGCAGATTCAATTGTTAACACAATGTGTAATTAATCACCAGTAGACAGTAGAAATACATGATTAAGAATCAAGATTGATGTTGTGATGTTGGTTGTTAAGTTTGATGAACTTTACATACAAAAATGGCTCTACAGCTGTTGCAAGCAGTGGCTGTTCGTGACTTTTAAATGTAATAGAAAGTGACGATAAGTTTGAAAAATTCAACTTTATTTATTCCAGATTTTTTTTCGAAAATTCAGTTTTTTCTATGACTATTTTCAAGAAATTTCAGTTTGGCAGTCTGCTGCACTGATTTCCTGAAAATCTTACAAAAAACCGAATTTTTGAAAAAAAAATTTCAGCTAAAACATCATTAATGCCATTTTTTAATATTGGCATTCTAGCACACCCAAAAGTCACGAGCCGTCACTGGTTGTGAGGAATGTAATGGAAATAAATAAATAAATTATTGTTTTGGGTTTAGCCAATAATTTCAATTTCACAATTTAATTCCTTACTCTAGCTATGCCTATTATCAATTAATTATTGTAATAAAATAAAACAATATTGAAGAGTAATAATTTTGTTATTATTTTTTTTTATTTTAACTTTTTATGAGTAAAACCTCAAACTGTAATACTTATAATAATTTTGTGCTACCAAAAAGAGAAAATAAATATTCGCACTGAAATTCTATTCTGGCAGATATAATATTATGTACACCCAATTAATCACTAATCACGAGAAGACAGTGGAAATTCGTAATTAAAAATAAAGATTATATTCAATAAAAAAACTTGTAGGCAACGAAAAAAAGATCTTAAAAAGCAACATTTATTGACAATACTCAGTTCAATAGGTAATTAAAATCCAAGCCTTAACCTTTTGAGAGTGTAACTTACTTATGAAAACATGTTACAAAATAATGCTAGATGCTTTAGTGAATGATAAAATATATTTACACTCACCCATGTAACACATTTGTTCTGAAAATTAGGCATTTAGAATGACAATGACATGGCCTAGTAACCTAGTAGCATAATGAAACAACCAATGTCTTATCAACCATGATAATCCACAATCAATTGTCTTTCTTGAAGAGTGACTAATGTATCACTATTTTGTAGGTATGCGGAAGTAGGCCTGTACCAGATAGGGAACATCTCGACCAGCAGCGGGGCCAGCAGCACCATGAGCGGGGGCACCTGCTCTACTACAGCTGCGCCCAGTCCCCCTGACACCCCCGTGCCCCCGCTGGGTATGTTCAACCAGGAGCCCCTGTATCAGTTTTATGATGCAGCTAAATTAGAGGTACTGATTTTTTCCCTAGCAAGAATAATTTTTTGAATTATTACTCCATAATTTCGAGTTCCACTACTTATTATAAGCTTCATTAATTCCTTGTAGTCTTCACATTGAGGTATGCTAAAATTACGTGATGTTTCAAAACATATTTAAAAAAAAAAATTTTGTAATTTCCAGTCAGTTTGTCGAGAAATCAGTAACAACTACTCCGATTCCGATGGCTATGAGGAAATTGCAAATTTCAAGGAAGGTCTTCCGAAGGATTGCAAAACCCTACAGCGCCCTTCAGCCATGACCCTCATCAACCCGCAAAAGGGCCCTTCCAGAACATTGTGGTGTGAGATTCCTGAAGTTATCAATTCAGCTATACTTAGTAAGTAAAAGTTAAACTTTTTTTGCATCCATGTGTATCTGGGTACTTCCTAAAGACTTGTTTGTTTATATAAGAAAACAATTATTTTTCATAATTTATGTTATTTTAGCTACCTTGACACCTACTCAGAAGAAACTGCAAGAGGCCATGTTTGAGATAATATCGAGTGAAGCCTCTTACTTGAATTCTCTGACTGTTCTTGAGACCATCTTCATGTCTCATCCAGCATTTACTGACGAACGAATCCTTTCAAACACTGAAAAAAGTATCTTATTTGGAAATATTCCACCAGGTAAGCTAAACTTTATGCCTTCATCTCTAAACAATCATGAATTACATTGTTTTAGAAGCTTATCAGAAAAATATTATTTATTTTTATAAAATGAGCGGTCTTTTTAATTGCAGTAAAACGATGTTCAGAGCAATTATTGGCTGACTTAGAACAATGCTGGCAAGAGAACATTCTTCTCCGTGGTTTGTGTAAAATTGTGAAAAACCACGCTGAAAAGAATTTCCATGTGTATGTTAAATATTGCGAGAGCCAAGTGTTCCTCGTTAAAACTTTGAAGAAACTCAAATCCGATCCAAAGTTTACTGACGTATTGAATCAAATTGAAACTCAACCGGCCTGCCAGAGTCTGTGTCTTCACTCCTTCCTGATGCTGCCAATGCAAAGAGCAACGAGATTACCTCTCCTTTTGGATGCTGTTCTAAAGAAATTAACTGCCACAGATGATGAATATCAACCATGCTTGGACGCATTAGCCACATTGAACAATGTAAGTATGAAATATGACAGTTTTAACATAGCTATTGATTTGTTAAAAGTAATAACCCTTCAGGCTTCGACCCTATTTTGTCGGAAGGTCAAAATATTTCCGCTTTCATAATAAATTCCAATTAAATGGAATATTTCTGAACGCATCCAAAAACTAAAAGCTGTTTTTGAAAGATGATGAATGCACTTACAAATTTTATTACACTTACAAACTTTCATGTTTTTTTTTCAAATTGCGGTCGGAAACTTTGGTTTCATAAAGGTTTACATTTTAATTATTTTGTGGTTAATTTTTAGATTTGAATACAAAGTGTGATGTTTTTTTTCTTTCAAACACCTCTTAGATTACATTCCTAACTATGACGGTAAGGGAGACACAATGATCTCTTCGAAACCTACACAAGTTGTTCTGAAAAGTGAACTGTTTAAAAATTAGCCTGGGGGTTAATATATTATATCAATTCTCTTTTCAGGTTGTATCTCAATGCAACGAGGGCGCCCGGAATGTCGAACGCATTGAAGAAATTAGAATACTTTCTACACAAATTGAATTCCCTCCACACATCAAGGAAATGCCAATCATTGCTCCAAAGTCTGATAAGAAGATCAGTGTGTGCGAAACTCCCAGATGGCTCGTAAGATCTGGAGAACTAACTCATCTCTTGTGGAGAGGTGAAGACCAATCCAAGTTGACCTTTGGAAGAAAAGTATCCAAGATTCCTCTGCATTTGTTCTTATTCACTGATCTCCTTATAGTGACTAAGAAAAAAAGGTATTTATTGTATTTTTTTAAGTTAAAAATTTTGTGTAAATTAGATGTGGGCAAAAAAGAATCTAGCCCAGTAATGTATGTATACGGTTAATTTCCATAATCATGCTGAAATTATTAGATGATTCCACGTTCCATATGACATAAACGGATGCCTTTGGCAAACTTTGACTTGGCAGTATGGCAGTACTATGAATAAATCTGCCCATGTGAATCATGGGATGACCGGACAACTCGAAATGAAACCAACTGAGAACCATCTCAGAAAATAAAAAAATGGTTAAATAGGTTACGTTAGGTTAGTAGGGTTATTGGCTAATTTAAAATTATTTTTTTCATAGCTTTTAATGACTTTTCAAGGAGTTGTTGAGTTGACTTTATTCTCAGTTGGCATGGAACCCAATCATGGAAATGAAACATAACTGAATTAATCTTTAAATTTTTTTACAGCGACGAATCATACGTGGTTGTGGATTACTGCAAAAGGTCTCTTCTTGAAATAACAACGAGTGACATGATGGGCCCATCCCCAGTCAAAGAAAGCGCCGGAAAATACACATTGCTCCTCACAATGCTTGAAAACTATGAAAACAAAACGGTTGAAATGGTATTAACTCAATTTACCCTTTTGAATTATAAATAATATAAAGGCACATACAATTACAATCTCTCCCACCTTCAAATTGCCAACAGGGGTAACCAAAATCTCTGAAATTACTCCATTATCAGCTTAAAATGGCGATTTTGTATTCCTGCATATTCATAGTTATAACATAGCTTTTTAATGATGAAATGTATGAGGTATCTCAGGGACTCCTGTGGTAACACATTTTGTTTTGCATCTTGGCAAGTTGAAGGTTAAATGTTTCAGAATGACAGGTTATAAAGATGGCTCTCTCAATAAAAGTAAATAAATCAAAAGGATGCATTATTTGTCGTTTTGCAGCTATTGTCTTGTGTGAGCGAGTCAGACCGACAGCGGTGGATGGAGGCGTGCCTCCCCCCGCCGTCCAGCAATCCCGACGAGACGGTGTACGAGGGCTGGGATTGCCCGCAGGTGGCGGCCGTGTACGCCTACCAATCCACACAACCCGATGAGTTGAACCTTCAGAAGGGCGATATTGTGAATGTTAATAAAAAAATGGCGGATGGTTAGTATTTCTCTCATAAAATCATAATATTCGCTTATGATCATACAAATTCATCAATAAACATCTTCATTCATAATAATTAATCATAAACAAGTTCAGAAAATATTAATATAAACTACCGGTGTTTCTCAAGATTATGATTTGTAAATAACAGTGTTCGCTGCTAATTCAAAATTGTTTCATAATATGTAATTATGTCAGTAGCAAAATGACACTTTCTAATAGTTACATATGTATTATTCTGTCTATTCAGGAAGCAACAGTCAATTTCTGGCAGTAAACATAATTATTTTAACTAATATTCAGTATTGTGTATCCTTCTCTGCATTGCTTTAATTAAATGTCATTAATGTCCTTTTTAGGATCCAGCCCATATTATCCGAGGAATACTGATATTACTCACAAATAAACAATAATATATTATTACATATTGACAATCATCATTATTATAAATATTACTTATCCATTTATTTAATAAAACCTAACCTGCAGTAATATTAGAAAATTGAGTTTAATTCATACCCATTACAATCTAACTGCTTTTGTCCTGGAAGAATGCTATACCATTTGCCATCCTCACTACATTTTACCATTTGCTTACTTACTAACCATAGTGTATTTAAGATATAACGAGACATGCAATCGGACCGCATTATGCGATTCACACTTTAGGAGATAAGGATAGTTTTACCTTTTACGCCGGTCCCACTTGAATGCTTGGAAAAGCATTCCAGTCAAATATTTTTATATGAATATTGTACACAAATCTCTTGTAAGAGTCCCAACTACATATGTGAAAACAAATAAATATGTAAAAAAATAATACAAATATATATGGATATGCGTTACAAGATGGGGAAATCTTTTTATCTCCTTGTCTTTTGTGTGGAATAACATTTTATCAAAAGGAAACGTATACTTTTGGACTGGGGATGCATGCCCAAGTTGTTCTTTTTTTTGTAATGATTTTTACCAAAAGTGGCCACCAAATTTTTTGTACAGTAATAAAATATGTACATTTTTTACACATAAAACGTCAATAACTGACTTTAATTCTGTTTATGGAGTCCTATTACAAAGTAGGCAATAATTTTGGACAATACTTGTATAGTTGGGGTGTGGTGAGAATGATGTGTCGATTTAAAACATATTCCATTTTCCGTTCCAATTCCGTTTTCGGCCGCACGAAGTTCATTAAGAATCCGAAAAGTTTTTGATTTTAAATAAAATTGACAGTTGATTTATTCCATAACCCATAAAGTAAAGAAACTTTCCTAGTTACAATGTACCTCATATTTTTGCACCGCATGCATTCAATTTTGTTTAAGTAAGAGTTTATTTCAACAGATGGCATTGTTGTAGTTTTGACCATCTCATAATTTTTACTAACTTTTCTCAATCTTCAGGAAATGCGGTTCTTCTGTATCATGAACTCTTAACAAAAATGTTACATTTTCATCAAATGGCCATTCAGCGCCATTGTGTTTTTTTGGCATTTCTATCAAATTGTAATAAGCTAACAAGCTGAAGATAATACTTAAAAATATAATAATAAATAAATATTTAAAATAATTCATAATCTGCTCTTGTAGATGACGCGAGTTTAATAATTTTAGGATAAGACACTTTTTACAAGTTAAGCTTTAAAATATTAAGATTAATTAATTGTTTGCACCCGTACACACGCAAAATAAATATGAATAAATAGTTTTGTCCATAAACAAACTCAAATCTTTCAAGAAAGGCTTACAAATACAACATTGGATTGAATCACTGATACGATATTGTATTTGTAAGCCTTTCTTGAAAGATTTGAGTTTGTTTATGGACAAAACTATTTATTCATATTCATATTGGGAATGCACGGGCGTAAACAATTAATTCATCTTAATATTTTAAAACATAACTTGCCAAAAGTATTTTTTCATAAAATAATTAAACTTACGCCATCTACGAAATAGTAGATTATGAAATCTTTCAAGTATCACCTTAACATAATGGTTGTTCTCTTCTGCTAATCACAATTTGTTCAAAAACTGAAAAGGACTTAAGGCTTGTTCTGACTAACCAGTAGTTTAGTCGAGTGGCGAGTAACTCGCCACTTGACTCGCCGAAAATCGTTCGCATTTCTTTCAAGTAGAGTACATTTGTCCCCGCGACCCGTTGCAAGATGACGGCGCTTGGCGGGCTGCTACAAAGCAAAGTAAATACGCTAATTAAGCATATTGTAATGCTTAGAAGAGGTGAAATTTTAGAAGAGGCGAAAGAATAAATTAGTAAAATGAAAATAAATAAACTATAGATACCAAAAATGATTAATAGCAGCATTAATAAATAATTTTTGTATTGCATCTTCGCTCCAATGCCACAACATTTCCGCGCTTCTACAAATAAACTCTGCTAAAACGGCGGGTTTGCGCATGTTAGTGCGCAGGGGCGCGTGGAGGGGTGCGCTACTCGCCGAAAAATTAGAACGAAATGGATTGAATCGACTAAGAGCTGACTAACCCACTCTACTAAAATTATGGTGTTCGGACGCTTTTAGTTACTACTATACTTTCCACTCGACTAAAATACTCTACCAACGCGAACGGTTCATTAGAATCGGCACTTAACGGGACCCTTTCAATTGTCAAAAAAACAAAATGGCGTTGAATGGCCATTTGTGAATTTCTGCAAAAGAACTGGGCATAACTAGTTTAAAATAAACAAAATATTTTTAATCATCAACAACCAAGTTCAACCAATTATACTAAAAATTAATTATATACATAAGTTAGTAGGCTAGTTTTTTTAAATATAATATAACCTTACAAATATTATAATTTTAATCTAAAATACTGTTACGTTCGGCAGTGAGATATGCTTTTAATCCTATAATTCCACATGTAAAAAATAAGGTATTTGAGCCTAGATTACAAACTTTCTCATTTGGCATCTAGTACTAAAGGTTGGTATAGATATTTTTATTTATCTTCTGACTTTACTTTTGATTCATAAGACTTTTTATTAATTATTATTTTCACGTGACTGTATTGATTTTTTCCAACTATAAACACGATCAATTAATAGGTTTCAATACATATAATGTTATATAGATACATCAATTTACCACAAAATGAGTATATAAACTAATTTTTTAGCAATAGTACAATTTTTTAACGCATAGCTAAATCGATGAGGGTTTGTAATTCAGTGATGATCTTTTTAATGACTAGGCTGTTGTCATATCAATATTTAATTAATCCCTCTTCCTTAGTTGATTGAGGACAGATTGTTTCACAGAATTTGAACAATTCATCAAATTTAAAAGCTAACATTCAAGTTCTGTTTTTATCCAAGCGTTGTGAAACAACCATTCCATGATGAAATAATAACAGAACTTTCACAGAACTTGAATTTCAACTTTGAAATTTGATGATTTGTTTGAATTCTGTGAAACAACTCGTCCTCAGTTTTTGAACTATATTACAAATTTTAAACTTAGAATTATTTTAATTTCTCAACCAGAGAATATTACAGTTTAGCATACAAATAATTTCAACATCCCCCTTACTAATAAAAAAGGTGTTTTAAATTTAACGCAACTGATAAACAACCATTAATGGCGGGTAAATGGTTGTTTTATCAATTGTGTAAAATTTAAAACATGGTGTTAATAAGGCAATGTTTAATCATAAGTTGTATCCCAGCTTGGTTGCTACTGTACGTGTAATATAGGGATGGAGAAAACTTTCAAATTTTGTGAAGTAAAATAACATTTTGAATTTCCTCAGTAGGCGTCAGAAAGGCTATTCTCTAAAATTTGTGTTAAGAGATCGTTCTCCCGCAAGAAGTGATTTTCTACAGCTGTTATTTGCTTTTTCTATCGGCCGATGTCCAAATTTCAGCTGTGAGCTGTCAAGTATTTTAGTTTGGGTCGTTTTAAACATGAATTTCTTCAAGTATGCATGATTATTTATTCATTTAACAGCTGTAGAAAATCACACAAATCTGACAGCACTTCTTGCGGGAGAACGATCTCTTGTCACAAATTTTAGGGAATAGCCTTACAGATGTAAATAAATGTTCTTACCAAAATGAAGTCATTAACCTTGTACATACTGACTTGGTCACAAATTATTTCCAGACATTCATATTATTTGCATGATTATCGCTTGCTTCTATCACACATGCTTCCACAATAAATATTTAATATTATATTCATTCGACATTACTCATTCATAAAAATCAGTGAATATAAAAAAAGAACCACATAAAATTAACAATGTAAACGTATTTCAGGATGGTACCACGGTGAGCGTATTAGGGACGGTGAGAAAGGTTGGTTTCCAGGAACCTACGCGGCTGAAATAGGATCACAGCATGTCAGAGCAAGGAACCTTAGGCAGAGGTACAGGTTACTGGCCCTCACAGGCAACTATCTCGGACAGAGCAAAAAGAAATAAAAACCAAAATTCTCATGGGCAATACACACCAACCATCAATTTTTATGTTTTATGTTATGATCAAAGAAACAAAGGCAATATTCCGTAAAATCACTTTGTTTACTGAATGAAACTAAACTAAACTTACTGTTTCCAATTTGCAATTAGCATGTGCGCAAACCACAAGCTGCTAGTAGCTTACTTGCTTAATGGAAATGGGTCCTAACCCCACAGTCTCCGCGTCCTGCACTCAAGAAGAAACAAGTCATACAAGCACCAAGAGATAGTTGAAAGTACAGGTATTTTTGTACGCAGCACGAAGCAAGTCTCTCAGTAAAAATTAATAATGCTCGCTGGCATTCTTCAGATCAGCGGGAACATGTCTTAACAGCTTAACACCACATTGCACAGCTTCTACAAACACCCACAATGTAATCATAATCCACATTGGAAGCAAAGCCGTTACAACATGCATCTGGTGGTTTCTTTTCTTCAATAATAATATTTAATACTTTAAATTGTATTATGATATACATTTCAAACTCAATTGAGGTTCTTTTGGTCTCAAGATTGTATTATAATTATTATTTTATTTACCCTTATATGTACATTATACTTTCTACATTCGTACAACTCTGTATAGGTCTAGTTTTAAGTAATATTTTCTTATACAGAATCATATAAACAAACATAGTTAACTATCACAAAAGACCTGAATTTAGAGAAATGAAGTGTAAGTTTCTGTAAAAAAAAAAAGTTTTCTTATGAGGGGAGGATGAATTATTTTCATACAATATGAATAATATTTAATTAAAAACACATTTCTCAATGTTCTTTGAAAGCAAAGATACTTAATTTTACCCTCATTTGAGCTCTTGTGTAACTTATGTAAAAGTGTAATTATTAATTATATAACATTTAAGAATATCTACATTTATACGATTTAAGACTGTTTATTGCTATTTATTGTTGTACTAATTCTAAGTTGACTTAACTAAGGTAACATTCCTAGTAGAATGTATAAATAATAGTAAAATACCATTTAAGTTTTGAAACATTTATTAACAAATTTTATAAAAATATCTTTTCAAAATAAATACATCAATATTGACATTAAAGTACAGGGTTATTTATTTAAGTACACCTTACATAAGTAATGTTGTTTCTCAATAAAGGAGTGCTTGTTGTGTAATCTCATTTTAGTAAGTTGTAATACTAAATCCACGGTAAATATAACTTTTATATCTATAATAGATAATCTTGATAACCAAAAATCATAAAAATACTATTATGTAAATAAATCTGATAGTAATATAATATGTAAAGTGTTCAGCGAGTGTATTGCAAATTTCCTATATAAATAGAAACTTATATTAATGAGATAAATGCAGGACAGTGTTTACAGCATCAGCCACACATAGCGTTAAAAGCGCAAGCACTGGACTGACACACGAAACTATAAAAGATTTCTTCCTGTGGTAGGAGAGGGGGTCAGTTGAATAAAGGAGCAGCAGCGAAATATCATTTCTTTGTACTGGATCTGTCAACTTGGCAGCTATCATCCGCATGTTTCCACAGCTCCGTAATTAAAATAACCCCCTCTCCGCTGTAAACAAGAGAGGGGGTCATTTTAATTACGCTGTAACTTTTCTAATATCGTGTGAGCAGTAGTTAAGGTGCGTATAACATTGAGCTTAGAGCGCATCATCTGCTTAAGTGTGGCAGGTCTGTATGGGATTGCATGGCGAGCGATAATGTGCGTATGATGATCTTTTATAGCTGTGTCTGTTACACATAGAAAAGAGAACACATGAAATGCAATGTGTAAATTTCAAACATAACTTTTTTTTAAAAGAAAGGCAAACATTCCCGGGTTAAGAATAACCCAACAATGTTAGAAATTTTCCTACCACCACAGGAAGCCGAAAATGTTGCTTGTGTTGTGATGGAGGACTTAGCCAGCCGAGGAATCGAACACGGGACGCCTGGGTGGAACCCAAATGCGATGCCCACTCAACCACTGACCGGTCATGTGATCTTCATTTTGAAATTTTCATTTCAATCAAATGTAATGGCGATGTACAATATCAGGCATTCTAAGAGAATCTGAGTCCATGCTGAAAGGGCTAGAAGGCATTTCTAGTGTTTATTACTGTTCAGTGTTTTACATAATTATTCACATTTGGCAACATAAGATTAACTTCTCACAACATTTACTCCTGATAATAAGTAAAACAGTGAAACTCTCTTATGAAGTTTTCCAAGGGACCGGAAAAAGGGGGGAAAACCATATATGCGGGATAAATTGGGCCATTCAGTCTTCAAGGGACTGAAAAAACCAAACTTCTTAAGTACGAAAACTTCTTAAGAGGGTTTCACTATAATATTATCGTCTATTAGTCTTTAAAGAAATTGTGACAGCATTGATACCAACAGATTATTCAGTACGAAAAACCAACCAATTCTTAAATAATAGCACACTTGGAGTCTAAATACGGGATCGAGTGTTGCCTGTCTTCACTTCGAACAGTTTCCTCACAAAGAAAACTTGGAGGGAACACGTAGTTGCAATGGCCAAGATTTGTATGATGGACCAGCGCATGATGTAAGTATTGTTGTCAGATAACAAGTTGTAGTCTCTCGCCTCCCTTCCTCGGGAATAGTACTGATATTGCAACATCTCGTTGATGTTTCTTTCCACTGTTTTAATTGTTGTCTGAAATTTTAAAACATGCCATTGATAAATTCCAAGGTTTATTTCGTTCAATATAAAAATATTGCTTTAGTATTATTTTAAAATAAATGTTAAGTAGGTCTTATCAGTTAGATCAGTCAAAAAGTGACAGATTTCCGATATCGATTATACATATATCTTTTACACATAATATACCTTTCATATCACTTACAATTTAGAGGACACAATAATGGCTATGACTTTCAATGGTACATACAAAAAAATTGCAAGGTGCATGCTACTACGTAACTAATTTTTGGCATTGTTTAGGTCACCACGATATTATTGTGATAGTTGGAAAGACAAAATTATTACTAACTAGATATCGGATTTTATGCATTTGCATATATCTCTCTAATTACGGCGTTATTGCATATTTTAGCCTTTTCCCCCAATCGTGCCTATTTCGTGATGCTGCGCCATACATGGTGAAAGCTGGCCAAAGCCCTGAAAACTTTTTTTCCAAATTTACGGCACATTACGTTAGCTCATCGGTTTCATTGCCTTACAGAAGAGATAGGGCAAGAGTATTGGAATGTTGACAAATTGATTTCCTCTACAAAAAAGTGTTTTTAACAGGTCGCGTGCCGTTGCGCGCCCAAAGCCGAATAAAAAATTTAAAAAAAAAACTTTTTGATATGCGAATTTAAACCTTATGTATAAAGAAAATGTATGAAGAACAAGGTCAGAATCGCTTGGGGCATTCTTGTTCTTGACGTAACAGATAAAAAAAACACACTTAGCCACTCAAATGATTGTCTTTGGACATTTCTCTGACTTTGGAAAAGGCATTTCTGCCGCGATTCAAACTGTCAAACTTTGAGCGTCGCATGTCTTGAAAAGATCGATAATCCTATCAATTTGTCTAATAAACACAAGTAAAGTTGTTTGTAAGCGTAGTTTGTTGTTCAAGGAACGTATTTCGGTAAATATTATATACCAAAGCATAAAATTAACCCACAAAATTTATGTCAAAAGTCAAAACATCGCGAAATTTTCGAGTTTCATCTGTAAAAACCGAGGCATTCAATCGGTTAAAAGCACCATCGCGTGTGCACTCTTACAAAGAAGAGCAATTGCCAAATCTAGCATTACCGCCAGAACCTACAATAACGTGATGGAGTACTCGGCTAAAGGCGATGTTATTCTATGCTGAAAATTTTGAGGCTGTAAAACGAGTAGTTGGCCGATTTGACAGTTCTGGGGCAATTGCAATTCAGTCAAGCAAGCTAGTATTTGAAGACGCATCCATTAAACAGAATATTGCCCTCATCTCAACCCTTTTCCACAAGTTACCAGATGCCATAGAAAAAATTGGAAACAAAAAACCTTCCTCTATTTAAATCAATAGAAATACTGGAAACAATGACCGAACTCGCCATCTTAATCCAGTATCAGAAAATTTTCGTAAAAATTTAGACGCTCTTTTAAATTATTATTTAAGAACCCGAGTCTTGAAGACATGCAGGACATAATGCCTGCATCAACGGCACAGGTCATAAATAGGTATCTCTAGCATGCCACAAATAATTGACTTATATGTGCAATTACATATTTTTAAAATAAATATATTTCATCTTTTTCCAGAGTGTTAGATCTCTCCCAACATTCTTCTTACTTCTCCTTCCTTTCTCCACTACCTCTACTGGCTCAGTGCAGTAAGTGCAAAAGATTCCTTAAAGCTATTATAAATAAGTAGGCACTTATAAAACTCACGGTAAAGTTCTCCATGTTCATGTTCATCTCCTCGACTTCTTTGGTCAGCTTATCCCACTGGTCGTACCGGATGACGGTCAGATAGAGGTTAACCAGTTTGCCGGCGAAGCGGGAGAACTGGTTGTCGATGCAGACGGAGTAGTAGCCGCCCGTTGAGGACTGGTCCGTGTACTCGGCGCTCGGCTTCCACTCGTACGCGTGAACTATCTGTCCGTTGGGGTGGCGGACAGCAAACCCTGCCATGCCGTCGCCTCCCCTCACAACCTGTAATGCAATACATTCATACTCATTGGAAATTCTCATGGGTGATACATCTGCGGCTATCCCCACATGCAGATGTCGCGTATCGTTGCTTAGCCAATAGACACCCAACAACACACAAATTTTGAGATATCTGAATTTTAATGTTAGAGAAATAATCTCACTTGAATGATTTAAATTTTTTTATTTTATATTTATTATGCGGGTAGATGAAACTTTTAAATTTCCGTTTCATAAACTAACCGTATTTTATACCTTTCAAATTTGAAGTATTTAAAAAAAAAATTATTTTTATTTTGTGACTTTTGCCTAAACGGCGAGTTGCAGACTTGCTCAGAAATGGTATTCATTCACCAATCTCTTAAGAAAGATAATGCGTGGGGATAAGATCTACCACTTTTATAAAGGCTTTGGTAAACAAGAAAGAAGAAGGTATGTTTTTAGGTTTTCACGGCCAAAAAGTATTTTTGTTATTGTTTTTGGGGTGTTATGCCGTGTTTCGCTACCTCCTTCTTTAGCCAACGTTTCGGACAGCGTTACAGTGTCCATCATCAGGGCAGATGAGTGGGAGCCATCAGTGTCCATCTGCCCTGATGATGGACACTGTAACGCTGTCCGAAACGTTGGCTAAAGAAGGAGGTAACGAAACACGGCATAACACCCCAAAAACAATAACAAAAAAGAAAGAAGAAGACTGCAATAGTTTGCTGACCAGAAATTGTCGTAAAAAATTGTTCATTTACCAAAGCCTTGTATATATTATATCTTTTTAACATGATGTACCATTCACATCACTTGCAAATTATATGAGAGCACAATAATAGCTGTGATTTTCAAAGGAACATAAAAAAAATTCCAACAGGCTTGCACTGCGATTTACAGTTGCAAAAATAAAACTCATTGTTCCAAATATAGGGGCACAAACATGAGACTAAACGACTCACACTAGATTTTTTCATCACCCCAACTAGAAATCGCGAGTAAAGGCTTAGCCTTAACCTCTTGTTTGCCAGTATATCCATAACCAATCAAATGATGGAAAATTCCAGGTGTTCAGTTTTTGATTCGGCCATTCGATTTAATTAATATCTTACCTACAAATATAATTAAGGAAACAAATGAACTGCTTACTGAGGTTTAAGGCCAGTGAATCCACCCAGATTTCACCATTTCACCATTTATCCTATATTTTTAGGTTTTATAAAAAAATTTTAAAAAAATGTTAAATTTATACCCAATTCATTTTAATTAATAAAAATCATCTACCCAAATTTGGCTAGCCATCGCTCGCATCGCTGGTTAAGGAAACTATTAAAAAAAGCATTTCTCTGAATGTAATAATCTACTCTGTGTAAACTTCATATGTTAGATATTATCTTAGGTAGGAGTACTATTTTTTTATAAATAATATACAAACACATTACCTGTTATGATACGTGTTTACATACTTTTTACAAAAATATTATTTCGCAAAAAACATGTAAGTTATTACGAAAATAGAATCAGCTGGCGCATGGAAGTATTTGCATCGGCGATCAAGAAGGGTCAGTTATTCCGCAGAACTTGAACAATTCATCAAATTTGAGTGATATTTCTATTCAAACTCTGTGAAACAACTGGCCCTATGGAATAATAACAGAACTTGAATTTTTACTTTCCCATTGCCCGTCTCAGAGCAGGTGTTGACTAGCGAGGCGGCAATGTTATTTAGAATGTAAAAATAAAATAATAAAGTCAGGATTGTAAGCAGTTATATTTAATGAAAATAAGGTAACCAATTCGGCCGCCACGCAAGCCACGTTTTTTCAACATACAAGACTCGGACGGCTGTTTGAAAGTGTGATAAAAAATGTCGGTATATCATGAAAGTTAGTTGATCATGGATTTAACCATTTTCTAAACAATAATATATCGAAAATTTACAGAATGCCATATTATATTATATGGGTTTTTTTAACTTGTCAGATGAAATGAAAATGTGTTCTTCCTTTCCAGCAAATTCAACTTCATGCTTCATTGCAATGTTGGTGATCAGAACATATTGCAAAATAAGCAGGCACTGTGTGGTCATAGATATTTAGATAAAGACATATTTTGGGGTAAGATCATAATAATATGTGAAATATGTTAGAAATTGTGCATGTAAAAAAGTTACAAGCTTTCTTTCTCATTGAACATTGTAATTGAATTAAACTGAAACCACTAGCATATAAATTAAATTGATAATTATTTTCATTCATCCGTGCAATATGTATGTGGAATAAATTAAACTTACCTGAAAACTTATGTACAACGTTGCTCCCGGCTGGACATATTGAAAATAACAATCCTCTTTGCCAGCGTCAACGTGAACCTTATAATCCATGGCGACGGCCGGCAGGCTTTCATACCATGGGGCTGTTGATCCCGCTGCTCCTAGTGATGCTACATCTCCTACTATTGTTACAGAAAATAACGCCGACAATACAAAAACAATAGCAAAACTATGCCACGTCCGTCGCGCCATTATTTACAAAATATGCATAGACAGATCGACAAATTGTCAAAATGGAATGAGAATCCATAGAAAAAATATCACATTACGTGTCATTAACCGAAAGGCTAGAATCTGGAATAATGTTCTTTTTTAAAAATAAATTTGATAGGTGGTTAAATTATTGGTTGTAGGTAATAGCAAATTATTGTAATGTTTTCAGTGAATGAGGAAAACGTAAAAGTCTGAATGCTTAGAAAAAGCAGAACTGTCAAATTTGACAAGAGCATTTAAAAAAAATAGGTTATGCGCCAATTCTTATTTAGCCTTTGAAGGTTTGTTTTATTTATTTATTTAAAGTTAGTGTATAGATATAAAGTTAACTAAAAAATCTATCATGACTCACCGATACTTGCTTACTATGTCTTATATAGGCAGCCAATTTAGGTAAAATTATATGTTTATTTTCCTATTTGTTTACTAAAAAATACGTTTGACTATTTATGTCCTGTTCTCTTTGGCTAAAAAATCGGTAAATGTGCAGAGACACGACTCATCCAATACGCACAAATTAAAAACACTAAAATAGGTTCGTAGGCTAGTTTTTCCTCGTTATAATTAAACTAATAAGAAATGTTCTTTTTTTATAATTTATGCGTGAAGGATGAGGCACGCCTCTCACATTTACCAATAAATCTTAAAAAATTAAATCATAAATTTTTTCGAAGCATATATTTTATATTTTCTATCACCCATCAGTTCTATTAATGTGACTAAATAATGGTGTTCCTTCTAGGGGTTCTCAAAAATATTGGGGTTGTTTACGAGGCGCAAAAGATCCCCAAAGTATTGAGGGAAACTTGGAAATAGCATTAGGACTTCTAAGAAAAAAAAATATATCCAACCTTTCATTTTCAAGCAGGTTAGTAGGTATTGTGTAAGATTTAAATTATGGTATTACTCGGCCAGGCCCAATGAATACAAAATACCACCTTAATTATAATTTAATAGACCTTCCAGCTGAATACTTAATTTATTACGTTGGGTACCGCTCCGGGAACCAGGAATGGATAACCAACTCCCCTGCCATGGGTCACCCCAAGTGATTCATGGGGTGAGGCTTGTCTAGGTCTTGGTGGCGGTTGCATTTGCCCACTGCGTGGCGGGCTGGATCGAGAAAGACTGATTGAGGGAGAACTTTTGATCCCTCTAGCCGGACGCTCTCAATACATTGCCTCTCAATGCAGTGGGAGGAATGAATTCAATCATTCATCACTTCTGGATACACTGATCCCTAGACTCCTACCCATCCCTTATACCTTTTTCCTTCCCAGAACTTCCTCTCCTTCCTTTCCCTAAAAATATTCTTCACACAGCATCCCCAAAGATGACAAGGGCCCTGAGGGAAATTGTTTTTATCAGGGCCTCCTGGGTGCTAAAGAAAAAAAAAATTACTGCTTATTACACATTGAATTGTAATCATAAATTGTATTAGAAAAACATGTGTTAAGATGCTGCAACCAGGATTTGAACTCGGGACCTTCAGGCATCTTCTGTAACCACTGAGCTATTACGTCATAAATGATATCTGCTGTGTTAACAATGCGCAGTATGGTGTTTTTATTATATTTTTTATTTAGAAACACAAAAAATTTGCTTGTAAATAAATATCTAAAATAAATGTGATTACAACATGTTCGCAATAAAGCTTAAGAATTATTTAGCTACAAAAAACAATGTTAATTATTTTACTGAAACTCAGTGCAATCAAAGTTATAAAATTACGATGGCCAAACAAATGGAGTCGTTACAATGTTAAAGGCAGAATAAAGTCAAAGTAAAACACATAGATTTACTTGGTTTATCTTGAGTTGCAGAGGGTAATTAATTTGAATTATGAAGTAATAAAAAAATCATCAGCCATAACTGAATATTGAAACCACATAATAACATTGTTTCGAAAGACGGATAGCAGAAGGTTCCAGGTTCAAATACCGGTTGCAGCAATAACCGTTTTGCTTGTTTTTGTAAAACATGATTTGGGAATTATTAACACACTTTGAGCGGGACGGGTAGTCCTATCTTTTACGCCGGTCCTGCTTGAATGCCTGAAAAGCATTGCCGTCGAATATTTTTATTTGAATATTGTAAACCAATCTCTCTGTAAGGGTTCCAACTATGTGTATAAAACATATAAATAAAATATATGTATATGTGATACAAGTCTTCCTCATCTTCTTACCTCCTTGTCTTTTGTATGGAAGAATATTTTATCAAAAGGAAACTTACACTTTGTCACTGTATTTTTGTTGTAATGATTATATTATATGTTGTGATGATTTTGTTGTGATGATAAAGTGAAAACCAATTTTTTTGTAATGTAATAAAATACATACATTTTTTACACATAAAACGTCACTAAATGGCCCAACACTGACTTTAACCCTTAATTACTCGCATGGAGTGCCAAACACCTCAGACCGTGTTTGAAAGCCTACAACTTTTTCAAATTTGAATTTACTGCCTTCATGTAAGCGCGTGACTTTTGTAAGTCAGTCGTGAGCTGTGCTCGATTGTATGTGGTTGTGATTGGAGAGCGCATTTGGGGTGTGTAACACTTTTTCACGGATTCATTTTTTATTTTTTTTATGAATACCGCACAAGAGTCCCAACTGCTCCCGTCTGGAGCCAGTGAGACTATGGCATCCCCAATTGGGGTATGTTGTGAGGCTGAAGGTAGTGGGGACGGGAAGGAGATGGAGAAGAGGAAGGTGAGAATTACCTGGCTATTCAGATCTGGTCACCAAACACGGCCAAAGCCATTTCAAGCAACTTTTAAATTCTGAATGATGGTCTTACACCAGGGCGATACTGAGAGTATCTTACACTCTGGAACGTGCCGCAAATATACTGTATATTATTTTAAATGAATAAATTGTGAAATAGCACAAATTAATCAAATAAAGTTTATTTGCCACGCCGGGATTCAATCAATTTGATTCATTTCAAGCAATGTTTCAATTCTGAATGGTGGTCTTACACCAGTGCGATACTGAAAGTGTCGTCCGCTCTGGAATGTGCTGCAAATACACTGTATATTATTTTAAATGAATTAATTGTGAAATGACACAAATTAATCAAATAAAATTTATTTTCCACGCCGGGATTCGATCCCGCGACCTTCAGATTGCGAGTCGTGAGCCTTACCGCTAGACCACGCCGGCCGTCAAAAGTTAGTAAGTCATCGTATGGGATTGTGAAGTTGATGGCCATGATTCATCTTCTGGAACTATCCAACCACCGAAATACAAAATATCCGCCGCAAATCAAAGATAGAAAAACAAAGACTATATGCTCCAAATGCCAATGATTGTTGTCTGCCAAAATTTTATCATTTTGTTTACTTTAATATGTAAGTTCAAGGGTATTAATTAATGAAAGTCTGATTTTGAGTATACGTATCGTTTTATTTCTATAAACAAATTTTTTTTTTTTTTTTTTTTTTTTTTTTTTTTATTCTTCATTTTAATCACCCGCTAAACTGCCAAGGCAGTTTGTCAGCAGGTCAATTTGACAATATTAATAAAACACTAAAACATAAAATATTATAAGAAAACACAATAGCAAAATAGTTCCAGAAGAATAACTTTTAAGTACCTACAATACAAAAGCATAAAATATACAGACAGACAGATATAACACAGGTAAATTACTGATAAATTAAATTAATTATAGATAGTATTTATACATAAGATTACAAACAATATCAGTACAAAAAGTTTTGACCCATTAGCCATTTTTTAATTTTTCTTTTGAGATCAGTGGGGCAATTGGATTCGATTTTGAAATTCATCGGCATCTTATTAAATATGGTGGGGACAAGATAAGTGAATGTCCGTTGGCCGTATTTATTTATAATTTTCGGAACGGACAAACCCTCATTTTTACTAAATCTAGTGCCATGTTCATGATCTACTTTTTCTTTGTAAATTGAGTCCGACAATAGGTTTTGGCATACAATTTTAAACCATAATATTCCTCGCACAGGTAATATGTTAACTGATTCATATAGTAATTTTATGTCCCTTCTTTGTGCATAAACACTTTTGCTTACCAAGAGCTTAGTCAAAGAGTTTTGAATCGTTTGAATATAACCTATATTTGTCTTGCACGAGACTATATTTGACTCACTCACTCAAATTTATTTAAATAAACTAAATTCGACTAAACATTTGACTCACGTAACTTTTAAGGCACAAGTAATTAAGGGTTAACTTCTGTTTATGGAGTCCTATTACAAAGTCGGTTATAATTTTGGATACTTCTTTTATAGTAGAAGTGTGGTGAGTAATATATAAAAAATTCACTCAAATGTACATGTTATTTTTAAAGATATATCAGTTGAAAACAAATTCTGTTTTCTCGAATGGGTTCTTGTTTTCGGCCGTCTGAAGGGTGTTAATTTTGTTTCATTTTTAATATCATCATGGAGCTGTAAGCATTTTAAAATGAAAATGATGTATAATTGAAGGCATATTATCTCTGTTTTAGTAGAATAATAGTGTTTTCATACAACTCAAACATGTAAACTATGGCAGGTTTCAGGCTAACCAATATTATTTTGTTGGATGGGTTTTTATATTTCAGAACTGACGCAGGTGTGCATGCATTCAACAATACGGCACATTTCGATTTGGAAACTAAAAGTGGGGAACCATTTGTTGATGATTCGTTGCGTTATATGACCTGGAGACTAAATAAACATTTTGGAAAAAATAATTTAGGAATACTAATAAAGGATTTTAGAAGAGTTCCGGACACATTCCACGCTCGATTCTCCGCTTTATCCCGGACCTATCTGTACAGGTATAGTTAGCACATCATATGACCAGTCAGTGGATGAGTTGGCATCGCGTTTGGGTCCTACCGGGCGTCACATGTTCGATTCCTTGGCTGGCTTAGTCCTCCGTCACGGCACAAGCAACATTTTCCGCTTACTGTGGTAGTAGTAGGAGATTTTCAAACATTGTTGGATTATTCGTAACCTGGGAATGTTTGTCTTTCTTTTTTAAAATAAAAATAATAGTACAAAACCATGTCTGTAGCAAAAGAATTCTGATAATATTAAGTTATTGGGCAATTAACCTGAGTGGAGTTAACCTAATTAGGTTATTGGACAGTTAACCCGAGCGAAGTTAACCGAATTAGGTTATTGGGCAGTTAACCTGAGTGGAGTTAACCGAATTAGGTTATTGGGCAGTTTAACCTGAACCGAGTTAACCTAATTAGGTTACTAGGCAGGATATTATCAGCAACCTATGACCTGAAAGCCTTATTTAATTGTCGAATAACATAATATAAATACATATATCATCTGAATTTAAAACCAAATATGTTTGTAATTAATTTGAAGTTTTCATTTTAGACTTGCTTTTCCTAAGATTGCTGATAAAGAAATAATACAACCAATTGAAGAATGGCAAAGACTACATTTGATTTGGTGAGTTTCTAAAATGTTTTGTGTAATTTGTTATTGTTGATATTTCTCAAGCATTTAACCTTTAGGAGAGTATGGCCTCACCGTTGGCGTCCGAAAAAATATCTGCTCAAAGGAGTATGGACGCCCATGGTGCGTCGGTGTTTGTTGAAATTCTGCTATTAATAATAATAATTTTTAATATAAATATGATTTTTTTTTGTTATTATTAATATCTGATTAATTCAATTATTTTATTATTATATAGGTATTTTTTATAATTTTTTTTTTTTTATAACACATACTATAAATTTGGTATTAAAAAATTTTTTGGAAAAAACAACTCACTCTCTTGAACACATTTTTTTCTCGAAAATTCACTCTCTTAGAGGTTAAAAAACTAAATTAGCGCGATAGTTTTAATTAATAAATGGCATAATTCATAATAAATACACATTACAATTTACAGGAAACCAAAATTTGACATTGAAAAATTTAAAGAAGCGGTAACTTTATTTGTGGGTAAACACGATTTTGAAACATTTAGAAAAGCTGCTCCGCCTCGGTCCAAGAAAACAAACAATGTAAGAACAGTACACTCAATAGAAGTGTTTAAAGCAAATCCATTGTTGACATTATCTCATCATCAACATCTGGATGACTTGCACTTTTATGATATAAAGATTAAAGGGAGAGGTTTCCTGCACAATCAGGTGAATACTAACTGTATTTCGTATATATTCATATCGACCCTTTGCAGTACAAAGGTCCTACGTCACTGGAGATGAATTGTTAAAGAGGACAATTTAAAGTTTGAGCAGTCATTGTGGGTGGGGACATCTTTGATTATTGTAGAATTGGTATAAACATATGAACTTGTGACTGAACCTTAAAAAAATGGAGGCAAAAGCATTGCTTTCCATCAAAAAGTGATGTTTTGCATTTTGGTAGACATGGCACCTTTGTGCTTCAAAGGGTTTGATATATGCATCTTAATCAAAGTAAAAATAAGCGTTTAAGATTTGTACATGTCTACATAATATGATATTACATTTTATAACTTTGTCCTGCCCATCTGATTACAGATTCGTCGAATGGTGGGAGCAGCTGAGGCTGTTGCTTTGGATAAATTAACTACGAGGGATGTACAGATAATGTTACAAGTTCCTTCAAAACACTCTTGGGACACGAGTGTCTCTATAGCTCCACCCTGGGGACTTTATCTCCAAGAAGTTCAATATAATCCCAAAGATCTCCAACTCACTGTTTAGTTGAGTCACTTAGCAGAAAACATGAGTTTTTTAGAAGAAATAAGTAAAAGAAAAGTAAATCTTAAAACCACGGAAACTGTGATCACTCACAGTGATGGCTCCACCTACACAGAGAATTCCGTGATGAGATCCCTCGGGTTGGAGCCACTCAAAACAGATAATTCTTCTAAACAGTACGGTTTCGTAGTCGATTTCAAACCAGATAATATTCCAGCTAATATAATTCCAGGTTTACACATTGGTTCGCAAGATTGCGCAGATGAAGGCATTGCGGAGAAATATAAATTTACTCATATTCTGAGCATTGGTGTTGACTCATTTACTAATTTGGATAAGAAATTTGTTCCATGTCTCGATTTGCCAGAGACATGTATTAATGAGGTACTGAGAGAAGCATGCGCCTACATTAGGTGTGCACACAGCAAAGAGGGCTCCGTCCTAGTCCACTGCAATGCGGGGGTTTCTCGATCAGCCATGGTGGTCATAGGGTATCTAATTCTAGAGAAGAATTATTCCTTTCAAGATGCTTATGACCTGGTCAAAAGAAAAAGGCCTTCTATTCAGCCCAATGCAGGTTTTTTAAAACAATTAAAGTCTCTGGACAGCGGACACTAGTCGTGGACATTATCTAACCATTCTTATTTATTTTTATTTCTAAGAAACAATGACCCCAGAACCTCTAGTTCTCATCCATCTTTGTTATCTAAGACATCAAACTGTCTTGCCAATTAATTAAATTAACCAAATATATAGTAATTTGACTATCTTGCCAAAGTATTATTATTATAACTCAGTTAATTATTGGTATTTAGGAATCTTTTATTCATTCAAATAAATTGAAATAATGGATCATTTAAAGGTGAATATTACGCATGTTGTTTGTGCCATTACTGCTGCTTGTGAAAAATGGTAAATTCAATGAAAAAACAAATTGTCTTTAAAATAGCTGCTTTACTAAAAACTTTCTTATTTCATAATACTAACACAATAACATTAAAAATAAATACCATATAAATATTTCAATACAGAAAGTAGGTATAAAAATATGAAAATGATGATCAATTTTAAAGGAATCAGGTCCCTAATACACACAAGCATTATAATATTTTATCACAATAATTCAAAGGCCACAATAATGTCAATTTTTTAAATTTTATGCTTGTACAATCCACAATCAAAATGAAAGAGTTCCAACTTTTCATCAGAGATGTTTACACTTCTTTATTTTACTAGGTTACTTATGTAAGTTTCTTAATGCCAGAACTATATTGTTCAATTAATTCAGCTTGTATTGTGTATGTAGCAAACAGCAAAATGGTGTTTAATTTTTTAAATTAATACATAATAACTTCATCAACACAAAATAATTAAATTCAACAATTAAAGGCCAGTTGTTCCACAGAATTTTAATCATTCATTAAATTTCAAAGTTTGTGCAGTTATTTCACATAACTGCAATCATAACAAAACTTTCACAGAACTTGAATTTTAACTTTGAAATTCGATGAATTGTTCAAATTCTGTGAAACATCCCGTCCCAATTATTTCAATCCTTAGCATTTCTTTATGCAACATTTGTCTTAGTAATAAACAAAACCAATGGATAACAAGGTAAAGAGAGCAAAAATAATATTTTCTTTACTTAAAAAATTCAAATTGGTTTGCGTTACCAAATTAACATTGATGATTTTATTATTGTTTCTTATTCTAACCTAATTCTTGGAATAAATAATATTAACTAATATTATGCAACCCTTGAGCAAACTTATGGCCCCAGATGTGGATAAATGATGTGATTTTTTTCACCAAAAATAAAATCAATTATTATTTCTAACCTACGATTATTTTTGATCATAAGACTCATTGATTTTTACCCCTTACAACGTGATTTGGTATCACAACAATAATTATTATAAAAATGGATATTTGACTTGGAAAATATATTTTTGGTGATGATATTTAATAATTTTATTCATGGTAGGTATGTCTTATTACAATGTAATTATTTTTTTTAAAGACATCCAACTTCAAAACTTTAAATTTTTTTTACCCACATCTATTAAGTACAGAAATATATTTTTTTTATAAAACAATGATTGTAAATTAAGTACATACATATAACTTTTTTTTCTACACATACATAACAAAAAATATAATATGACTAAAGCTTGAGTATAACATTCTTAGACTATGTACAAACCTAGATGAAATAATCTAATCTTTTGATGTATAATTAAATGTTGAGCATTTTTGTGTCAGTCAATTACGGGGGGGGGGGGGGGGGGGATAAAATCTTGGAGGAAACATATTATTCCTCCAATAATAAGATATTTCATTTAAATAACCCTTGGAGGAAATACATATTATTCCTCTCAACCAATTTGAATTATGTATTTATTAGCCTCAGGATCTCAATTTTGAATTTGCTCCACTGTCTACTATCGTCACTCTTAGCATAGGCTAATCCAAGTATAAAATGTCTATACTTAAAAAGTCCTACTTATAAAAATTCCCAAATACGCCAGTGCAGCGTTGGTATAGCTATATGAGGAAGAGGGCCGTAAGTAAGAAGATAAGAGGACTGTTCGAGTTACTCATAATAATATTCACACCAGAGTTATTTTAGACTGGCATCACTGTGTTCCAAACCTCAAAAACATGGTCATTTTCGCATTTTGTTGCTAACTTCACATTTCTTCAAATCGCTTGCTGAGGATTGGTTTGTACTCCTGTATTTTGGGTTTTTTTTTAAAGCTGTGAATTGAAGTATATGTTAGTTCGTTCAAGATTCAACCAAATATGTTGTTCTTTTACTTAAAGATAGATTAACCCTTGTATTTTTTGAAAATATTTATAACAATAAGGATGGGTTGTTTCAAAAAATTTGACGAATTCGTCAAATATTTGATGTTAATTTTCACGTTCTGTGTAAGTTCTATTCAAGTTCTGTGATGATTTCAGTTTTGTGAAGCAGCTGGCCTATGATGATAAAAAAACAGAACTCGAAAAGAATTTACACAGAACCTGAAAATCAACTTCAAATATTTGATGAACTCATCAAATTTTTTGAAACAACCCGTCCTTAGTCTTAAATAAAAGAAACAAAAAATAATTTTTTGAAACTTCAATACGAGTTTTTGTGGACATAGTACAAACCAATCCTCAGCAAGCGAAATGTCTTAAATATAACATTTGTAATGTCATTGACCCGGTGTGTTTTTATTTGCATAGAAATCCGGCCAGTTCGATTATGCGTTCCGTATTTGCTACGATAAATCAATATTTCAATTTAATATATACCTCTGATAGTGCTGCAAATAGACATTACTGCTTCTTATACTTTCCTTACGCGACAGATTGATATTTGTCAAACTTCGTCAACTGATTCGGGCATTTATCATATTGCCGGAGCTATCCTGACGTTATACTAAAGGGCCAGCCGATATAAATCTGGCAGCTACCAATACGACTGGTATATGCATCCGCAGTGATTATGAGTAACGTTTTCCGCTATCCCGAACCTTATACGCCCGTATAATGTTTATAACGCTATTATGAATAAAATGGTAAGTGTACGGTTGAGTAAATTTTACACTTAGACAAGGTGGTGACAGATGCTTTTGAGATAAGTTTAATCATTGAAAGGGGATAGTAGAATAAAATGTCTGAAATTGAAATGAGGTTGCCTCCTTCAATGGAATTTCGTTTTATTTACTAATGTCTAACATGCCCTCCCGCTAAAGAGCGATACGTGGAAGGGTCAAGAGAATCCGGCTGGGTAGGTGAAAGGGTCTCCCTATCGCTACTTCTACCGCTATCCAATAAATGATTCCCGAGGCGGCGGAACCCATACCCGTCTCCCAAATTGTTGCGCGTCACAGTATGACTGGCGCGGCCATAGATATCATAGGCGCTGCAAGGTGCATTACTGCCATTCCAATTGTGACTCGTGACGTTACGGATATAAGTTTTATCCTTGTTTAGAGATATCGAAAAACCAATTTTAATGTTATTAATTCTTCAAATCACATAGCACTCTTTTTAGGGTGAATTACCTATTTCAAAAAAATTCTTCACATATAATACACTAATAAAAAATTAGCAGTCCACCTCATTGTAGCATTGACATAAACACATAATTTAAGAATGAGCGGGTATTGGAATGTAATTAGTAAACGGCACACATACTTCAAAACAGACACTATATTCCATTCAAACATCTCACATAAAATATTTACACCGGAGATAATAGTATGCATAAAATAAAATAGGAAAAATAAACAAAAAAATGTCTCCGACTTAAGAACAAATTTATCACTTCTTCTAATTTATCAAAACTTCCGATGTGTGAAAAAACATATTTATGTGCCATTTTTGCATTTCAGTCTTAAACCAAACTTCTTAAGCATGAAAACTTCTTATATATAAACTTTATAAGGGTTTCACTGTATAAGTGGCAGATTGTCCAACTGAGTTCAGCTAACCACTTCATACATTATGTATGTATCAATAAATTTGCACTGACAAGCGGCCCTCATTGCATTATTTTAGTAGGTACCTTCATGTATTTATTATCCGAAGTATACTCGTAGGCAGAATCTGTCTTGGAGATTATTTGAGTTTGTAAATAATATTGTGGGGTAATTACTAGAACTAGGTAACTACGAAATCAGTGTTTTTGAGTTATACACTAAAAGCATAACTATTTCCTCGTCTATGAATGCTACAAACAGAAGAGTCGTAACGCATTGGAATCATCAAGTGTCTTTTGTGGGTACCTCCAAAAAAATGGTATCATTTATTTCTATAATTAGGTAACTCTAGTTACCACAAGTGTTTTTCCATGTTTCAATTAGGCAACTAGACTTAGCTGGTTGTAGCACTAAAATTTGTGGAATGGCTTAACTCGTCTCATGCCGTTCGATCACCGGTGATCAATCGACGCAAACCAAAATAATCACTAAAAAATAATTTTGTTATGCGATTTTAACCCTTATGTATAAAGAAAACGTGTGAAGAAGAAGGTCAGAATCGCTTGGGGCATTCTTGTTCATAAGGTATAAGATACCATGAACCCACCTAGAGCAGCGATATAATTTCTTTGAGATTGTTTATGACACGGCCTGCGAGGCTGCGCGTCGCCCGGCTGGACAAAATGGCGGCTGTGAAGTCTCGCGTCGCGGGCGACGAAATGATCGTAAAACGTATAAATTCATCGAATAAACGCAAGTAATATTGTTCTTATGTATAGTTTAGTATTCAAGGAATGTGTTTCAGTAAAGATTACATAAGATAGCATAAAAATTAACCTGCAAAATATTACGTAAAAGTCAAAACATCGCGAAATTTTTTCGTTTTTTCCGTGTTATTTGAAACGTAGTAAAAAGTATAAATTCATTGAATAAACGCAAGTAATATTGTTCTTATGTATAGTTTAGTATTCAAGGAATGTGTTTCAGTAAAAATTACATTAGATGGCATAAAATTAACCTGCAAAATAATACGTTAAAGTTGACGTTTTTTCGTTTTTTCCTGGCTCGTCAGGGGTTAAGTTGATTTCATTGCATTTTTGTATGTAACAACCAGGTAAGTCATTCCATTATTGTAAATAAGTACATTAAAAAAATGATTAGCCATTTTCTTATTTCCAAAATATAAGTATTACGGTTCCCAACGCATTAATCTACGATTTAACAATTGAGTTAGATTGATTACTGTAATTCAATTTCCCAACAAAGCTGATTTCAGATTTACCTAGTTGTAGTTAATTACCTCACGATATATACATTGTTATTGTATTGTTTTACAAAATATTGAATATTTTGTTTCGTTAAAATAATATTTCAATTAGTTATTGATATAATTTTTTTGATGCACTCTTATAAACAAAGCAGTAGCATTTAAGTGGTTCTACCAAAAACATTATTGTTTTTCACTTTCATATAGAAGCTACATACTTGTACTGTTGTGGTTTACAAGTGCCCGTCAGTGTAGCAGTCCATATTTTAAACAGATATGTTATTTGTTTTTAATGATAAAATACACTGTGTAAAAATAATATTACTCCACTACTGAAATTAAATTCTTGTGATATAAAATAGATAAATAATCCTTACAATTAAAATGATATGACACTTTTACCCGGTTTTCTTAAATAAACCGTTCATTTTATGATTAAAATATTAAGATAGGAGATGTGCATTATTGAAATGGAATAAACATTCAATAGAAATTATTGTAAACAGATTTTACGCATTCCTTCGAAAACCGAGCTTGGATTGATTATTAGATCATGATAAATTAAATAAGTACATCGTATGACTAAAGTATAATTAAGTAATAAAAAAACTGGCAGCATTATAACAAGATGTTAATAAACTTCTTAAATAAATTATTTGAATTTCTGCCACCGAATATTATGTACACATTTTATATCAACACAAGATTCAATTTAAATACATAAATAATGTTTGTACTCACCATTGAAGATGTCTTTTGTATGGTTCCATGACAAAACAGAATACTTTTGAAGTGATGTAAAGTGATGAAAAATGGCCCTCAGATCTCGGACATATTTTGTTGGAAGGTCAAAACATTTCCGCTTTGCAATGAATTCCAAATAAATGGAATATTTCTGAACGCATTCGAAAACTAAAAACTGTTTTTGAAAGGTGATAAAATGTGCTTTGAAATTTTATAATTCGAAATACACACCTAATTTTTTAAATAAATTTTTTTTCAATGCTAACATTTTTTCTAACTAAAATTACTGATAGTGAAAAAAAAGAATTACACATATATTTTGTTAGGCAAACGTATTATAAATGTTACAGTCAACTCAATTTTTTGTCATTTCATTTAAAAATAATTGATAAAAAATTCCTAAAGTTTCATAATTTTTTTTCAAATTGCTGTCAGTTTTTCGAATTCTAACACCGTTTAGATCATATTTCTAACAATGATTGTAAGAGAGTCACCGATTTCTATGAGATCTATATGAGTTGTTCCGAAAAGCAAACAAATTAGCCTAAGAGGTTAAAAAAATCCAATGTAACCTAACCTCACTTTTCAAAAGTGTTCTGTTTTGTCACTGTTCGGTTTTGTCAGGTTACCCCTTTGGGTGATAAGTATTGAAGTGGCAAAGTGCAGGTAAATCAGATGTTCCTGAGGGTAATGCCGCGGGCGGGGAGGCTGTTGGACTTGGCAGGGGCGTCCCGGGCCTGCGAGTGTGCCACCACGATGCTAAGGCACTGCACCCACTCCTCAGCATTCTTCCCGTCCTTTGGCTTCAAGATCAGGGTCTGGTCCCCGGTGAAGATTTCAAAAGCTTTTGGAATGTTTCTGGCTCCCCGGGACACCTTCACAGAGCGGATCTGATTAACATCGATACTTTCTCCGCCGCTCTAAAAAATATACATTAAATTTACTGAAAAGTGGTGGTAACAAGGAAATAATTCTCTTACTGGCTTTAAAACCCTGCAACGAGAGTGCTCAATCAACAATAGACCCAGAATAAAGAATAAGAAAGATATTTCAGTATATACATAATATATATAAAGCAGTCAGGCAAATAGAGTAGGTACTAACTTACTTCCTCTACAGCATGTTATGTTCAGTGAAGAGGACTGTACTATAAATCTTATAGCTGATTGAAAAACAAATGATTACAAAAACAAAAATTAAATGAAAACATTTAATAAACTTATATTAAATGAAAACAAATCACTATGTATACACCGCTTATTTAATCAAAATTATCAACATGTTTTGAAATCAATGGTTCCTTCGTCAGGATAAAATTAAGATTTTTTAATATGCTGTCCCCAAACTATCTGTAAGACGTGTGTATTTTTTTAATTAAGATAGCTGATTATATTTTCAAAAATAAAGCCTGTGATAAGTACACTCACTATTTGGAACTAGGTTATTTTTGTGAATGAAAAAAATTAAATCAATCAGCACGGCCTTATTAGCTGTATTGTAGACCAACAAAAGGTCAAATGCAATGCACGGTGTGATCTAAACACTGCGGTACAATGCGCGCACTTTTTCATAAATGTACACGTGAACCAAACTGAAAGGCTATTCCCTAAAATTTGTGATAAGAGATTGTTCTCCCGCGAGAAGTGCTGTCAGATTTGTGTGATTTTCTACGGCTGTTATTTGCTTTTTCTATCGGCCGATGTCAAAATTTCAGCTGTGAGCTGTCACGTATTTTAGTTAGGGTCGTTTTAAACACGACTTCCTGCAAGTATGCATGATTATTTATTCATTTAACAGCTGTAGAAAATCACACAAATCTGACGGGACATCTCGCGGGAGAACGATCTCTTAGAGAATAGCTCTTCTGAAATTGGTTTAGGAGTCAATTTTCAGGCCTATTTATTTATTTTATCCGAAGAAGGAACCATTGGTTTCGAAACATGTCGATAATTTCGATTAAATAAGTGGTGTACACAAAGTGATTTTTTTTCTTTTAATTAAAATGACGCCATAAAGTCAATTTCAAATATGAATATTCAAGAAGTGATTAAGTTTGTATTTACCGATCCTTTGCATGACAAATGAGCGCCGGAAAGTGTGAAATATCGAGTGCGCCATCTGCGGAAAAGCCTCCAACGTCCTTTCTTTTCCTTCAACTGTCCCTCTATAACAGGCTGAGTGTTTCCATTGAGGAAGCCAACAGCCCTCTCCGGGTGGTTGCAGAGGAAACATCCCCATTGCGCCGCCTCTCCATCCCTTGCGGGGTTCAGTTCAAACACGTCGAAGAAACCAGATTGCCGGAGTTCATTCAGAAGTGTTTCTTGGTCCTACATTAATTATACATGCACATTAATTCAAATAAGTTTTAGACAGTAAAAAATATTATTTTAAGATAGGTAAGAAAGAGTTTAATAAACTTACCTTGTCACACGGGAATGCACTGGTCACCAAAGTGAGGAATGTTTTATTTTCACATTTCAAAATATCCCAGCAATGCTTAAGACTGCTTACACTCGAGTCACGGCTACTGAGAGCACTGGATGACCTGGCCTGTAATAAGATGTAAGATACAGTTATTTTACAATACAATAACACTGTGAGCTTTACAATTAGACTTGAACATACCTGTAATGCAATAAACATAAGGTGAATCCAAATCCTGGGATTCCTTGTGCGCATTGTAAAGAAGGTTCTTGAATATAAACAATGTTGGCCCCTCGCCTGGCAAGCAAAATGTAATTTTGCTAACTTCTTTGCTCGTCGCTCTGCAAATATAAAATTATTTATGTATTGCACATTTTATGCTCTACGGGTCAGAAAGCTAAATAGAGAGCTAAATTAAAATTTTAACTGTCAGTTAAAGTAACAAGGAAGTTAAATAGGACCGTACTTTCGCTAAAGTAATAATTGTTAGGGTGGCCAGTCTAAAAATCAGAAGAACATTCATCGAAATTATGTGAAAAAACACTATGCATTAGTTTTTGGTTCGGCCACACCATAAATAAAATTTTGAAAAGCAGAACAACTGTCAAAATATCCGGCTTTATTTTGTTTCACGTCATTGTTGGATCTGACAGCCTTGTTCCTATAAAAATATTTGTATGAATATTTAAAAATAATGATGACTTATTATAATATATATGACATTACATGAAAAAAAAAATTGTTTTCATAATTGTGAAATCTCCTTGAATTTGATATTCGACATGCGATACTGCACTAAAAATTTGTGATCACCCCAAATAACCATATTATTAACACGGGTCGAAATATTTTTGGTTTTTGCTGCAAGACATATTGACATACATATATACATCATCAGTATCAACATATTCTGTAATATTAATTAATCATGTTTGATAATCAATGTTGAAATTTGCAATTTTGTACCATCATACCTCCAACAGAACTGTCAAAATGGTGGAGAAATTATCGGTTTTCGGAAAGTAAAAGCCAAAGTTTAAATAGATGTAAAACAGGCGGATAAATTGATTGAAAATGCATTTTTGTGATATTTAACTGTGGTATCTTTTACTCTAGCAACCGTTGAAACAAGCGGTCCTTAGTAATTTATTAAAGCAATGTTTAAAAATGATTACAAACCTTCAATTGTGCATTTTGCAGGCGGGGGAATTCGCAATGAAACTTTGTCCATGTATAATTTGATCTTATCCAAATGTTTCTCACAGAAATGTTGGACAGTATCACGCATGGGATATGGCTCAAACACGCTTATTCTTTGTGAAGCCGCATTCGCATTGATCACTGTAACACTCGTATTGTTAGCTCTTCTGGATGTCACGGTGACAGGACCCGATATACTGATGGGGTTACTGGCACCAATGTTGATGGGACCAGATCCCATCGAGTGGCTCATAGAACTTCCATTGGGATTTGAAGAAAGTGAGCCATGCAGTCCGGGATTGATTATGGATACTTGTCCCAGAGCCACATTGGAGTGCTGAATGGAGACTGAGGTTGAAGGGGAAACAACGTGCAAAGGCGATGTGGAGATAGAATCGGAAGACTTTCCAAGAATAAGTGGGTTGATTGAGATCGATTGAATTTGTGATGAGGTTCCGAGTATCAAAGGTCCAGATGACACCTGGAAATTCATTAAATGTGTGAGCAAAAGAAAAAAATATAAACAATGGGTAAATATGAATTCCACTAATTGCCGCATTTTTATTAGGCACAGATTTTGGAAATTACACTACGTTTCAACTTACTTCAAGACCAACTTTTCACTTCAACCAACGTTTAGATAGATGCTAACAGATGCATTAATATTCCACTAGCAGTTAAAAACCCGCTCCGCAGGTTTTTACTGCTAGGCCCTGCGGGCAGCTTTTGGTTCAGCCTCACCCAGTTAGTGTTGGTGACCATTTTATAAATCCAATAGGAACTGGTTTCAAAATTAGCCCATTTCTCGTATCCACCGTCAACCAGTGATGACTAGTCACCGGGACAAAGTAACCGGGACGGGCAATGACGTCATGTGTGATATACAACTGAGTATTACCGTCAAATCTTTCCATATCCGGAGAGATACTCCAGATTCACAAATTCGTAGAACTTATACCTAGGGGGAAGCATGTCCCTATGCGTCCTGCCGACGGAAGTGATGACATCTTGTGACGAATTCTTTAATTCAAAACCGAATTACAAGGGTAGCTTTGTTTGAAATTCCTTGTACACAGATATTATTTTTGGCGCGACGCGTATGGCGTGGCATCATACATGCACTCGAAGCTGGGTTCTGAGATTCAACCACGCAGACGCAAGCCTAATAATACTATTTGATTTTTATTCAATCATTCAAAATTTTCCACATAAAACAATTCCTTTGCCGCCATTTTTAATTTTTTTCTTGTATGGATTTGACTTTTGTGAAGTTTCATTTCAACCTAAATACGCATGAATTACCTACTTAGTTTACCCAAACTAAGAACCTGATAATCCATTTTGTGCACGTAAATATTTGTTTCTTGTAGTAATTGTTGAAATGAAGTGTAATTTCCATAATCTGTGCCTAAAAGTGCGGCAGTTAGTGGAATAATTACCAAACATGATTTATTATTTCATTGTTAATTATGTACGTATTAAGTTGGGGTGGCGTACCGCTGATCCTGTTCCGACACTTGTCCCTGTTGAACCCTGTCCAATAATGATTTGTCCGGAATGTTGGACAGCGTGCGATCTGGTGTTGCCGTGCCTGAGGATGCGAGGAGGAGATATGGTGGTGACGGTCACCCCGCCACTGGAAACACCGGCCTTGTTGGACAACCCTCCCACTATGTTGCTGTTACTCCATTTGCTCTGAGTTTGGTTGGACGCAATGGTACTGGCCGAATTGTTGGACGGGTTTGCTTGTTGAACTGTAGATTGATTGTTTATTTGTTGAGACGACGACAAGCGAGTCATACTCTTGTGCAATCCACCAACAGAACCACCTAAAAATACACAAACAAATACGTCATAATACAGATAAATACACAAATAACAAATCTTGAGAGAGCGTGAGTGGTGATAATGTGAAGTGTGAATTATTTGTTATGCTGATGAAAAGGTTTACAAATATTACTGTAAAAAGTCAAATAAGCAAGCAATGATCGAGAGATTAAAATTAATTTTAAATTCAGTCGTAATCAATATATATTATAAAAGAAAATGTACAATGTGCTTGTCGCTAAAACTCAGAAGCGAGTCCCGTTGCGATCAAGGGAGTTATATGGTGTGGTAGCCCTCTATCCCCCATCCATGAAGAAGATTTCCGTTTTCACCTGAAGGGTGTGCTTTTGAAGGTATATGGGCTGGAAGTTTCGCCCTCCACAAATTTCTAGAACAGTCCAGAACATTTGAGAGTGTTCGAGAGCATTCCAGAACATTTTGGAATGCTCTGGAACAGTCTGGAATGTTCGGGAATATCCCGGATCATTGTGGATCATCCTGGAACATTCTGGAATAGTCTGAAATGTTCGGAAACATTCCATTATGAAACTCGAATGTTATGGAACATTGTGGACCATTCAAAGCCTTTTTTGTATTGGTGGGGCTGCCCGTTGGCAGGGGTATATAAATCAAGATCCATTGTGGGTTCGAAAGTCAGTTTAATCTCATATCAACTCCCTGAGGCTACCCCAGCTAGTTAAAAATAAATTTCTTTTATTTTTCAACCACCAACCATCAACCAATCATGTCTGATTACGTCTAAAAGGGATCGGAATGATAATCTAGTCTCCTTCAACGGAAGCAATCTCCCGAACAGGCCTTCCATTGATATGCTTGGTGTAACTCTAAGTGACCAGCTCAGGTACGGGGGCTCCATCGAGGCCAGAGTTAAGTTAGCCTCTCAGAAACTGAGCGTACTGTACAGGGCCCGCAGATACTTTAATAGTACACAACTGCTAACCCTGTACAAATCGCAAGTGCGCCCCACGGTTGAATTTGGGAGCCACCTCTGGTCTGGAGTCCCAAAATACCTGAAAAAAACCCTCGACTCTGTGCAGAAACGGGCGGTCCGTTTGATAGATTCTCCTAACTTAACAAATGGACTGCAATCTTTAGAGCACAGGCGTCAGGTGGGAATGCTGTCCTTGTTCTACCGGTATTACAATGGAAGATGCTCCGAGGAACTAGCGTCACTGATCCCCTCGGCACCGGTGCATAGTCGGGAAACACGCCAAACACGCGCTCAACATTTGTACACGGTTGACATTAGTCACATGAGAACGGGTCGTTTCTACGACTCGTTCTTGAGTTCAACAGCCCGGCTGTGGAACGATTTGCCGGCTTCTGTGTTTCCTCCCTCCTACAATATGGGTCTCTTCAAGACCCATGTTCACTCCTTCCTCTCCTCAACAGCACCCTCCACACAGCATCTTCAAAGATGACATAGGCCCTGAGGGAAATTATTTCCCTCAGGGCCTCCTGTGTGGAGTTAACATAAAAAAAAAAAAAAAAAACCACCAACATTAAAAGTAAGCAATGAATAATATGTACGTTGAAAGGCATATATATAAATAAAGTAATATGTGTAAATACCAAAGGGAATCCATAGTAGAAATGGTAAGAAGTCCTTCACATGGAGAAGACAGATCTTCAGATACAATCTCCAATCTGTGCTTGCCAATGAATGAAACATAGAATAGAACTTTGAACACTGGCAAATGTAACAGTACTTAAGAGTATATCGATCGTCCAGTTGATTAGTCAGACATCTCGAAAAACTAAGTTGTGAGATAATGAGAAAAGCAATATTTGAATTCTCACCATAAATCAATCATTTACACATGCCTGTGCGTTACATATTAAATACGCTATAAAATAATACCAGGAGACATAACGGTCCGATACATTGACATTTTGAAATATCCTACTAGTGACTCAGAAAACATCAACATTTTGTTTAATTCATTAAAGTTTTTCTACATCGTAATTGTTTTTGTTAATGAGTAATTTGTGTATTGTAAGATAGAGGGTACACTCTTACATATTACTGCACACTCAACTCAAATTTCGATTTTTCAGAGAATAAACCGAGTTTAAAAATTCTCGCACCAATAGAAAGCTATAATATATGCGAGTAATATAGGCTGTATATAATGGTAAACTCTGGCCTTATGAAATTATAAATATTAATATATTATATTTATTATACGTTTTCTGTCACTAACAAAAGCGAGTTATTGCTAATGTCAGAAAACAAATCGTTGCCGTGGAAACGATGTTGATATATTTGCGGGAAATCGTATTTCAGGCGTTGTAATTAATAACCATGTCTAAAAATGAATCGCCGAAATATATGTACAATGTACACGCATAACTTCCAAACGACTGCACCAAATTGGATAAGTGATTTATTTTTTTTTGTGTTGGTTATTTTGTATAAAACTACTGGTGAGCTCTGGCATCATGAAATTTGCAATATGTGGCATGCGAGTTGTTTGAAAACTAAATGTACCGGGACTGAATGAATGGAATGCGGGAGGGGGGAGGGGAACTCGGGTAGGGGGTTCGCGGGACAGGGAAGGCGGGGAATGGAGTGGGGAGAGGGAAGGTGGAGGAGGCGGAGTGGGAACGCGAGAGAGGAAGGGGACGCGGGAGAGAAAGGGGAGGCAGAAGGGGAACGAGACGAATGAGAAAGGACACGCAGGGAGAAACAATTTCTTTATTATAGCAACGCATGCCGGGTACCAGCTATTATTATATAATGAGAAACAAAAAATATGAAATATCTGATTAATAATGCAGGGAAAACCAACCTCCAATATAAAAGAATCTTATTAAATTGAAAGTAATTCTGATACGTGATAATATGGATCAGCAAAAAGAAATGGCCTGATGTGATGAATGGACAGAACAATGCATGATCAAACCTGCAATATTAAGCCTCGTCATACTTCTGTGCGTGTTGGACGAAGTGTGTAGTCTGCCGGTGCTCCGCGAGTCTCCGAGTTTAGCTCTCCGGGTGTATCCGACGAGGGGGACAGTGGGAGGGCTATTCTGCACAGGACTGGCAATGGGTGGAGTCGGCTGGCTGGACGGGATGGATGGAGTGGGCTGCGGAGGAACTATCGGAGTAGGACTGACCACCGGACTAGTAATGGGAGGTGGGGCATTATTAACGCCACCGAGTTTGACAATGGTGACTCCGCCTGATGTTTGATTCACCTGGTTGCTCTGAACTGGTGGTGTTGGAATGTTGCTGAAAAAGGTTAATAAATTATAAAATTTTATAGTTCGACCAAAAACAAATGACTGATCCTTGTGACCAAATTTTACTCTCACTCAAGCTTCATTAGGGCTGAATATTAACAATAGCTTGCCTGATGAAGATTTTATCAATATGAACCCATTTTTGTTATTATTTTTGGGGTGTTATGCCATGTTTCGCTACCTCCTTCTTTAGACTAAAGAAGGAGGTAGCGAAACACCGCATAACACCCCAAAAATAATAACAAAAATACTTTTTGGCCGTGAAAACCTAAAAACATGCAATATGAACCCAGTCTGTACAATTTAAAGACAGATCAACTATGTCGCCACCCGGAGGGCGGACTTGCGAGGGTGAGGCAGGTTAAGGTATGGGCTGTAGGAAGGGATTTGTTAATGTGGGTCTTGGGGCCCAGATTATAAAGAAATTACCCATTCTCATGAAGCCAACATCAACTGTGTGCGGGTGTTCCGCTCAAGTCCGTTGAGTTTCACGCATGTGCACCGAGGATCAATGCTGCTAGCTCCTTAGAGCAGGCTCCATTAAAATACATGTAGAATAGACTCAGCGTGGCGTCTATGCATTAGAGATGGTAATCAGTCTGTTAACAACGGATTGTCAATCAGACAGATCACCATCTTTACAGCACAGTTAAATTAAGTTAAATCAATCAAATAGGTTTATCGAGTATTGTAGCTCCCAAATTCAATTGTTAGACGTACTTGAGATTTGTACAGGGTTAACAGCTGGTCACTGTTGAAGAATCTGCTAGCCCTGTGCGAGAAGCCCAGTTTCTTAGAAGCTAGATTTAGTTGAGCTTCCATGGATCCCCGGTACTTGAGTCGGTCTGACGTACTTACACCAAGCATTTCAATGGAGTCTTCGTTGGGGAAGGTGCTCCCATCAAATTGTGCCAGACATTCATTGATTTCGCTCATTGCCGAAATCAGACATGCTTGAGTTTTTGAGACGTTAGACTTTGGCCAGGTGCAAACCATCTCGAGGTAGATTTATTGTCTCAAAACTGAGCTGTTCGGACGTCAAAAGTGGAAAGGGGCTTGTCAAAAAGATAACCCTCGTGCACATTCAGAAAAAAACAGCATCGGTGACGGCATAAGGCGCCCCCGCATTGATTTGGTGACGAGAGGAAGAAGAGTCATCAACTTCGGTTTGAATTGTTTTTCCTCTGAGAAAGTCCGCAATCCAACTATCCCATACAATGGTAACTTCCCGACAAGTGCCCAGTGCCAGCCCCTTTGTGCCAGGCTTTGGAGATATCCGACCCGACGGTTTGAGTTTTTCCAAAATTGCTACAGGTACCGCCTCCAAAATATCAAACATCACATATCCAAGGTTTCGTCAAAATCCATGCCCATAGTATAGGATGTTGTTATTCTTGAGGTATGTGAGCAATTTGTTATTAATATTTTTTATCTTTTCAATACTTTTAAGAGTATTTTTATTTATTTATTTATTAAAAGAAGTTTATACAATGAACAAAAAATTGTGTTAATTCATCCGCCATGCTAGGGATGTCCCTGTGTTATGGCGGATGAAAAGCATAGAAGTGTAGGCTATGGGGCGGTAGTTGGAAGGGTCGGAGCAGTCCCCTTCTTATGCTGCATTTACATGTACAAACATGAACCTAAACCGAGCCACGCATTACGGGAAAGGAACGAAGCGACAGCAAGTGACGCCCCGCTTGCTATTGCTTCATTTTTTTGCGACTCAATTCACATTCATGTTCGTATGTGTATACGCAGCAGTAGACATTGGGTTTATGATTGTCTTTTTCCTGCATCAAAAAATTTAAATAGTGTTGAAAACAAGGTTTACAGTGTTTAATTGTTATTGAAAATAATGTTGTTCTACTATAACAAAAGTTATTACTTGTTATTGCGGTGACGAACTCCATGCAGCACTTTGTCTGTGAATAAAGCGGGATAAGCACTACACAGGGCTGTGGCCTCCTTCAGTAGAGCTGCGTGACAAGATCTCTCGGAACCAGCCAATTGATCCAGAACAAAGTTGAGGGCTTCCTGTGCTCGGTCCTGACAAATTAAAATAAAATATACTACCTTTAAGAATACAATTATATTAACAAAAATGATAATCAAGAGCGCTGGAAGAACCATAGTTTGCCTTGAAATGAATATCATCATTCAAAGTGCAATGCGGCATAAGCGAAATGGAACAAATTGTTCAGGAGAGAGAAAAAAACATGATATTTGTCCTTGGAAGCAGTGTTACATATTATATTGTCCTAAAAAATTAACCTTTTAACAAATACAGGGCATTCTGTAGATCGAATTGAATGGCAATAAAATATCACTTTTGGTCACATTTACAGAATTGCACGCCAAACGATGACATATTAAATACTATTAATGACAGGTTCTGTGGCGTCTTATTTTTAAAAAGTTAGATGTATATTTTACAGCTCCATAGTCTAGAGTAGTGGAAATTAATTTGTGAACTGAAAATACTTGCATTAACTTGAAATTCCAGATTAAAAAGCTGTGCAAAACTGCAGAGCTCAAAGTTTAGGTTTTTTACTGCTTCAGCACATAGATTTTCTTTATAGTTAACCTCCGTGCTTATACATGTATGTTTGAATAAACTGAATAGTATGAATAAGAAAGTATGAGTATGAATGTCATAAAGAGTGCCATGCACATTTGTTAATAGGCCATTCATAAATTACGTAACACGAATTTCATGATTTTTTGACCCCGTCCCCGTTCCTGTCACACATCGTCACATTTGTTAGACCCCCTCCCCCCTAGTGTGACGTCACATATTTTACATTTTTCGTTTATATTTAAGTTTTGCATTTTAATAATTTAGATTTTTACATGTGACGTCGCAGAGCTTATGACCCCCCCATACCCCTTGTCACACAATGTCACAGTTCTCTACACCCCCCCTCCCCCCTTATGGTGTGACGTAATTTATGGATGGCCCCTAACTCATACATCAGGAACGCGATAAAAGGTTAGGAAGATTATGCATCTTTAAAAATGTACATAATATATTTATAATAACAACAATATTTCAAAACCAGTACCTTATTTAATTTTCCGACTTGAGCCAAGATTTGCGCTATCAGGATGACATGGTGTGGCGTAGCATGTGGGGGAGTGGCGGCCCGGTGCAGTGTGGCCAGGTGCTCCACCAGCAAAGTGGGCTTCCTCTGAGACACGCACAGCACCACCTTCAGAACACCCACACACACACACCCCGACACATTGTTATTGGCCGTGTTGGGACAGAGGTACGCGAGCAGCTGGGAAATACTGGCCTCCAGAACCGAAGGATCATTCTTGGCCATTAGCTCAAACAGTCCGAGGAGGGCCAGCTTCTCTTGCTGGTCTGTGTGCGGTAGCAGTGATACTAGAGCCATGGCGTGGCCATTCAGGGGGCCCGGAGACACCTCGTATAGCTGCGATAACACTCGACAAAGGGGATAATTTCCTGCAAAAATAAGATTACTCTAGTTAAATATTTCAGATGCTACAATAACACTCGGCCTCAAGGGTAATTTCCTGCAAATATTACATTATTTCAGTAAAAAAAAATAATTAACTTGTCATTTTAAATTTAATTGGTTTCTTGAAAATTTGGTAAATCTTCTTGCATTCCTGATCTCGCAATGACTTCTTTCACCTTAACAATGGTGGCCGTGGCGGAAACCCATCACGTGGCACGTTTTAACACAATGTACTATTTTAATGAAACTTTTGCATACGGGATAGCCACCGATGGTGGGGAGGGGAATGAAGGAGAGGGGGGTTTTGCGGGAGTGGGACGACAGAGGGGGAAGGTGGAAGAGCAATGTGTGAGAGCAACGGGATTGGGAATGGGGTGGAACGGGGACACATGAGGAGGACATGCGGGGGAGGGGTGGGGGACGACGGAGGGGCAGAGGTAAGGATTGCAAAGGAGACATAGACGTAGTAGCGACAGGGGGTAAATTTAGAAAACCATGCTATATTTGAAAATTAAATCTTTTTGATAATTTTTTTACCCGGAAAACAGCGTTATCAAAATAACCCCATTTTTGTGCACATCCATTAAAATATGCGCCCATCTATGTTCACATCAGAAAATGTTTTAAAATCTCAACCACAAATGGCAGTACAAGACCTAAAGTGACAGCCGGTAGCGCGCGTACATTCCTTTTCAGTATACCGATCAAGTCAATTTGAAACTGACGGTTTGTACGGACAGAACTTGGAATATTTGTCATTTTGGAATTTTCTGCAAAGCCGAATAGTGCTGATTGCTGATTGGCTGAAAAATGTATTGCAGTTTTGTCCAATCACTAACGAAAATGATTCTGATAAACTCAGCAGTGAAACTGAATAAACTGATTTTATAGAAACATAACTGTTTAATACTTTATCTTTTCTCTCCTCTTTTACCATTTTTTAATCTGATTTTTTTTTTTTTTACAGTTAATACCGCACAAGAGTCCCAACTGCTCCCGTCTGGAGCCAGATTGAATGATCTTTTATTTAATTTACAATCCATTTAAATAAAATGTCATTTAACTGCCATTAGAGCACAAAACAACGTTAACCTCTCAGCAGGCCTCGGGCCTATTTTGTCGTTATTTATTATAAATGTTATCGTTAACTCACTTTTCTGTCGTTCCGTGTAAAAATAATTAATAAAAAATTTATAAAGTTTCATAATTTTCTTTCAAATTGCAGTTGGAAACTTGGGTTTCATAAAGTTGTATATTTAAATTATTTTGTGGTAAACTTTTAGATTTGAATATAAAGTGCGGTGTTTTTTCATTCTAACACCGTTTAGATCAAATTCCTAATCACAAGAGTAAGGGAGACAACGATTTCTGTGAGACCTAAATGAGTTGTTCCGAAAAGCGAACAAATTAACCTGAGGGGTTAAGAAATCGTAAATAACGTTGATTAAAAATAAATGACAGTATGTATTTATTTCTTTTACGTTTATTGTAATAAAAAATAATTAATAAATTGATTAAAATACTTAAAACGTGCTGTTTATTAATTGAAATACTTTATTACATGTAAATTTTTTTAATGTTTATATTGTCGCCGTTCAGGCAAAGGTCACCAACCAACATACACAAGTTTTGAGACATCTGATTTTCAATCTAAGAGAAATAATCTTATTTGAATGCTTTAAATTTTTCTGTTATTATGTGGGTAGAAAAATTTTTTAAATTTTCATTACATATACTTAAAACCGTAATTTAAAGATGTGTCTCAAAAATGTGTGTTGTGGTTTAGTGACTTTTAATTGAACGGCAACGATATGCTCACTACAGTCAAATGAAATGTTCAATAATCAATATCTCAAGACGGGTCTCCAGCGACCGAAACCATACACATGAACGTGAATGTTCGCTTAAACGTCACTATAAACATTTTTAAAGCATCTAAACGTCTCCTCCGTTTGTTGAAACATGGTTTGAAAGATTGGGGCGAAGTTCGCGCAGTCACACACAATTTGGCTAGTGGTCTGTGGTAAAGACCTGTCCACGCATACGCACTGAACTTTTACATAAATGTTAAAATGCGTTCCAATGAAGAAGAGATCATCAGGGAGAAAACACAAATACTTTAATAGATATTTATTTATCACAAAAGACTTCCGACTAATATCGATTATTGCACGACCTAAAGTTACTATTAAAGAATTTCGAATGCGTAATTAATTACATAGATGTCAAAAGTCGAGTTCCGATATGAAATTTAACGATACGATTGTAGACGAAGTATCAAGGAGAACACGCAGATTTCAAGTTAGACCTTACAACATACCTCGAATTTTATAAGGTATTTATTTATCAGGAATTAAGAATAGAATACCGATTTGAATTGGTCTATTTCTTCCGTGTCTCTGAAACCGATTTATAAATTAATAGACTTTATTTACAAGTGAGTTCACAAAAGAAATAATCATCCATTACGACAGTACAGTAGAATCCGTTTATTACGACTCCGTCTATATTGACCAACCGCTTAATATGACGTGATTACACAGCGAAGTTTGGTTTTCATATAAAATTCTTTATAACAAAGTCAGATATAATGACTTCGCTTATAGTGACATGTCGCATTTTTAATAAATTAAGCCCTAAAAACATTATGTCGGTTATAGTGACCGACATGATTCCTAACACCTTCGGCAGTGTTCGGGAGGGTCATGTGACGCCCGACGACGTTAATATACTGTGTTTCTCTCGTCATGAGTCTTAATATGCTCTTTTCTCACGTCACGAGTCTTAATATGCTGTGTTTCTCTCTATTGAAATAAAAACACACATTTATACCTAACAAAAACAGGAGGTTGTTTATTTTCTACAAAATGCTTTGTATGACGTCCACTTAGTATGATTGTTTGTCATTTCCCTTCGATGTCATTATAAACGGATTCCACTGTATTTATTTACAATTTGAAGTCATAATTATTAGGCTCGCGCAGTTGACATAACCCCAAATCTCATTTGAATTATCTCCGTTACCAAACGCTCGGCGCAGCTCCTGTAAAAAAAGGACCAATCCCCCCCCGCCGGCCCCGCCTGCCTTCCTGCTTCAACCGGGAGGGGAATGTTTTCCATCAACCGTGGTAAGCTTGAACACAGCGTTTTTTAACAAGAATTGCTCAAAGTTGGCAATGTTTATAGTGATGTTCAAGTGATTGTTCATGTTCATGGTTTCGGTCAGAGGAGACCTACCTTTAGAACACTTTTTTTCACATAATGCTGTTTTACAAAGTATAAAACAGCTTTTCACACCGGAGTTATGTTGTGTGTTGATAAGTATGCAATGTTTATAATAACACGCAGAGAAACATAACTTTTGTGGGTGTTTGGGTATGTGAAATAACATAGTTCATGATGTATACCTGATATGATGGAGAGTCCATGATGTTTACCTGAGATGATAGAGTCCATGATCTGCTGCACGTGAGGCTGCAGCAGCGAGGCGTGGTGGATGGCGGCGAGGGAGAGGTAGCGCGCCATGTTGCGCGACAGCTCCTTGTTGCCCTTGTGAAGGAACTTCACGGCCACGGGCAGCGCCGCTTCCATCACCGCCTTTTTGCTGTAGTTCTGGTTGTCGGATGCCTACAAAATAAGGCAAGGCTTAGCTAAAATACATGCAGAGTGCACAAATGCACAAGTCAACGAAAGGTGTTTTGAGTTACATTTTGTAGTAAACCTGCGGAAAACAGTAAAAATGCCAGATCACAAACCAACAATAAATACTACAATAAACAAACTTCTCTTTCTTTTTGAGCAAAATTTATGTTAGAATTCTGCTAAACTGTCGTAGTACCAAGTTATTACGACCTCTAAATTCTAGATAAAATTATTATTTAAACTTTAAAAAGATAAATTCTAGATAAAATTATTATTTATACTTTCTTTCTTTCGATAAAAATCAATATTTGTGTTTTTGTTTATTTGTTTGTTCGTATTTTATGCGCTGCCATACCATTCATCCGATTGCGATGAAACTTTGGTGATTTGTTGTGCGCACACCCGCGAAGGTTATAGGCTATACACAGTGGTAAGCTCTGGTGTCACGAAATTTGTATAAATGAAAGGGTGTGTATTTCATATATTTTAGCGGCAGGGAGGAAAGGCAGGAGGGGGAGGGGAATGGGGGAGATGGGGTTCGCGGTAGGAGTGACGAGGAAAGGGGAAGGCGGGAAAGGTAAAGGGGAATGAGGGAGGGGAAGGGGACTCGGGAGGTGAACGGGGACGCACGGGAAAGGACATGCAGGGAGAATCAACTTATTTCTTTGAATGGCACTGCAACGCATGCCGGGTACCAGCTAGATATACACGGTGTCCGGAAACTTGTGGTACAAGCGGGAAAATGGGGAATCTACATCACATTTGGAGTCGATTTTGTGGTATAACTTTTTTTGATTTGAGCTTTCGTTTTCGAGTAAATCTAAGTGTAAAAATTATTAGTGATGATCACAGTACCTAAGTAATAAAAACTATTTAAAAGAAAAACAAACAAAGAAATCCGGATTTTAAAGCATTATTTTGAAATTGCCCATCATTTAATTCTGTGTAAAATAAAATATTTGTTTGCTCCACGGTTAAATCAGCTGATTGTATGTCCACGCACCATGTAGCTCAAATTGAATTGCGAAATTATAGCTCTCTCTATTTGCTCGGTTCAATAAATATGTGAAAGAAGAGACAAACTATAATGTCCAAGAAATTTCACCGCTCCGCGCCGTACTGAAAGGCGATTCCTTGATTTCGGGCATAATTTAGTTCCATCGGTTCATGCGTTTGGTTCGTTGATGTCTTTTCTATCAACAACCCTTTCGTTAATTATAAACTTTAAAACAAAGTGTGTGTTTGTGAATTACTTTTGTGTTATTTTCAAATTTAAACAATAGTGCTTGATTAATTATTACGGAATATACCAACGCAGAATATACGACATGTTAATGTGTTTTTTGTGATGTAGTTTTTGGATTGGATTTTTGTAATGTAGTGTTTTTGGATTGGAAACGGAACATTGCTACATAATGTAAGTAGGTACCCATCTGTGCTATCAATTTATCTCACAATATTTGTTCGAATTGGTCCAGTATGAAGTCAAGTAGCGAGTATACTTGATTTGCCGAAAATCGTTCATGTTAGTTTCAAGTAGAATACATTATTGGCCGCCGCCCGTTGCAATATGAGGGGCTGCTACACAACAAAGTAAATACGCTAATCAACCATATTGTAATGCTTCAAAGAAGTGAAATTTTAGAAGAGGTGGAAGAATAAATTAGTATGATGAAAATAAATAAACTATGGACACGAAAAGAGATTAATAGCAGCATAACCCTAAAGTAGCCAAAAAAAAATTATTTTTAAATTTTAAGTGTAAAAATATGCTTAAATTGAAAATCTTTATGTTTATTTGGGTTCTCTGTGTGATGTGGATTCACCAGTTTTCCGCTTGTACTACGAGTTTTTGAACACCTTGTATATAAAAATCTTGATTTCAGTTTATGTTCTCAATTTTGAAGGCGGGAAGGATGCCGTCGCCCTGGGAACCTTTTATTGAATAACCAACACCCCTGCCATAGTTCACCCCAAGTTGGTTGGTTATTTATAATAATATTAATAGTTTATTCCAGAATGTTTGCAGGGTGTAATGCAATAAATTCCGTTTTTCAAAATAACAAAAAATAAATTAGAGAAATAATTAGAAAAAATAACAAAATAACTACATCATAAAATAAAAATGAATAAGCGCTGAAAAATATTAAACACAAAAATATAAAAAAACAAAAATAACTAAGCAGGGGTTCCAGGTTCATGTGGTGAGGTTTGTCTAGGCGGCGAATGCTTTTGCCCACATACTGCGTGGGGGGCCAGATCGGGAGACCGTATGAGGGAGACCTAACCTAAACCTCTCCATCCGGACTCTCTCGACCTATTGGCTTGCACCACAGTGGGAGGGATGGATTCATACATCCGTTACTTTTGGACACATTGACCCCCAGATTTCTACCCAACCTTATTTCCATATAACCCTTTCTATTTTTTTTTTTTTATTTTTTTTTAATTGAAACATTTATTAAGGCTACAATTTTACAACATAATATAACATAAATATTTCTATCACTCTCCTAATAAAGCAGCTGTTTGTGTTTAGGAGAGGACAACTAAATATTTTTTCATCAATTTAAATTAAAAATATTATTACAAAAATTATTAGTAATTTTATGAGGAAATACGATAAAAGTAATAAGGTAAGTAATAGGTTCGTTAATAAACGATACAAGGGATTGATAAAGCAAAGAAATCAATCTAATCAATAAGTAAAGTTACGAGGTGGTACTAGAGTATTTTAATTTAATTTTTTTTTTATATTTGTCGTGATTTTCTTCCGATTGCATATCTAAGGGTAATTTATTGAATAATTTTAAACCCTTGAATATATAGTGATGCTGTGCTGTTGTGGTTCATACTAGTGGTATGGTTAGTCCTCCAACAGATATTATTATTTTGCTAATATTTAATTGTTGTATATTATTTTTATTAAAAAAATCTTTATGTAATTGTAGTAATGAAATTTTGTCATAAATTTTTGTAAGTGTGGGAACCGGGAAATCTTGGAAAACATTTATTGTTGGGTAGTAATAGGGCTTTTTTAAGATGATTTTTAATTAATATTTTTTGAATTCTCCTTCCCAAAACTTCCTCTTCTTCCTTTCCCTAAAAAAGACCCTCCACACAGCATCGCCAAAGGTGAAATGGGCCTTGAGGGATTTTTTTCTTCATGGTCTCCTGTTTGGAGCTAACATAAAAAATAAAATGTGCTGTAAATCCATTTTTAGGATTGAGGAATTTTCCACAAAAATTTTAAAATCATTAAAAAAATCAGTTAGCGAGGAATTCATATTTTTACCAGGAATATGCAGGAGATTACGTCAGCAGCTATTTTAGCATGAGGGGGATCTTCATCCTTGTGCTCCGGCTGTAGGTTGTGGTGCAAACAGGACTCCAGCAGAGCCACCAGTGCGGTGCAATGCTTCTCCACGCTGCCCGTCTCCCTGATGCAGGAAGTAACTCTCGTGACACATATTTCCACAACCGACTGGTTATTGTCATTCTGGCAGTAATCGGGTTGTGAAGCTATGTCTGTTATCTGGTTTATCTACAAACAAAAGCATACAACATGTTGTCAACGATTTTGTACAAGGTAGGTTTCAAAATATTGGTTACGGTTAAAAATGTATCCCTTTGGCACCGATATACAGCCGGGACATGGGCTAAATGCACACCCTAAATTTGTATATGTTGCATTAGAGATTGAGCCTTTTTAACGATTTGTTCTTATGTTGCAGCTCAGCTGTAGTGATTTCTAAAAAAAATGCACCCTCTTTTTTTGTGTTTCTCCTTCATACAAAATCCATCAAGAACAAGGTTCAACTCCTTACTATTTTGAAAAGACATTTATGCAACATCATCAGAGATTAAATAGGCATGTTGAATTGAATGCTCATTCTAGAAAGAAATATTATTCCTGATTTTAGTTTTAATGGCGCATTTGAAAATATTTATATAGTCGCGTTTGATTCAGATCAAATCACATTATTTGGGGAGTGTGATATCTTTTTCTTTTATCAGTAATCAGTAGGCATATTCAGTAAATGCAAAAGTTTTATCTAATCAAAGAGTAGACATTATTGTGCAGTAGATACAAATAATTGACTTTGACATTCATTTTGATGGCTTGAGTAATTTAAAAACTACTAAATAAAACTTAGAACACTCTTTATCAATGGGTAATTGGTAATTAATGAAAGAGATATCCATTGACAATGAAATTTTTTTTTTAAATTAATTTAATGTTTGTGTATTTCTGAATGTTACATGTCATAGGAAATCCTAAATAAAATAGTAAAAATACAGGTGTCAATGCACCTTCGCGACAAATGATCTAATAAATAATGACAGTGAGTACTCACCACTTCGGTTAGATCATTTACTATCGAGGAATCTGATACCGAAAACATGTCACCCGCCCGGGATAGGTCCCGGTTGCCCAGAACTTGAGTAAAAAGTTCATGCATTTTGGCAAATATCTATTTACCAACTCGAATAGAAAATATTCATAAAATGAATGGCGAATCGTGCTGAATAGCGGAAGAATAAATCATCCTGCCGTATCATAACATTTCAAAAGATGTAGTATCGGCTCAGTTACAGGTAGACACCCGCAATAATAAAACTTTGCTTTATCACAAGTTATACTACTATCGGTTATAATAAATAAAATGAATTTGCGATAGAATATTTTATTGCTTTAAAATCTTTATTTTATCACACTTTTGCAGGTTCTCCACATGCCACATCGCACGCGATCATTCTGCTTTCACTTACAACACTACTGTTATTATTGTCTATCTCTATCTCGCGAACAATTTTACCTATATTATCTTTCACGCACCTGAATCTCAGGTGACGTACGAAGTAAACAAATCAAAAGCTAGCGACACAAGCGGGACAACCTGTAGCTCAAAAAGATTGGTTCGCACGGTTCACCGAGTTCAATCGCACGATCCTGCACGGTCCACAGAAGTGTTTGCCTACGAACGGGACTGAAAAATACCTCATTCACTAGAAGATATCAATTTCATACATCTCCATAGAGGGTCCACACACAGCGCGACATAAAATCTAATTTATTATTATTAGTAATGCCTCGATTACATTGAGCGAGTTTACAAGCTACTAGCCGGTAAGTTTAAAAGCGGGTGAATCGGCGAGTGAGATTGTCGTGATGACACACAAAACTGTCTACTCGCTCAGTAGCGACAGTAGTAGCTAAAATAACGACTCTCGTGCGAACCAATTCGGTCGACATTTTGTAAAAAACTTGAGCTCGCAGCTAGCGTTACACGCTAGCCAGTAGCCAGAATTACACTCCCGCTCGAACTAATTCTGACAGTTACGAAATCAGCTGTTGGTAGGCCGCAATCTTGAGCGAGTAGCGAGTAAAGTTGACCACTTTTCAATTTTTTTCGTAGATTGTCCACAATCTGCTAGTTAGCAAGAAATGCGATGACACTGAGCAAGTTTACTAACAGATAGAGAATTTCTCAGATAGCAGCTTGTAAACTCGCTCAATGTCATCGAGGCTTAAGACCCGGCAATGTTTCGAACCGTTCGTTGATATTGTCTATGGCTCTATTCAACCCCGAATGTCACTGTGTTGACATTTTCTATGGAGTTTATCCTTCAAACTTCAAATTTTGTCAATGGTTTCGCTAGCATTGCTATCAAAATAAAACAAGAACGTTTGCTGAACGTTCACTATTATTAAAACAAATCTGAATTGGTTTATTTATGAATCTGAATAAGTGAAAGGATTCTGTATTGACATTTATATTAGTAAATTGCTATGCAAATATTTTATCAAAAGACTTGGGACTAAGCATACGCGACATAACCATAAAATGGATGAAGTTCTGCGTTTGGAACACCTTTCATTGGTTTCCAAAATATGTACGGAGTTGGATAACCATCACGGTATAAATGACAAAGATTTAGGTAAGCTTTCTTTAATAACTCAAAATAAAATATTGTTTTTTTTTTACTTTCACTTGCTAATAATCATATTTTGTGTTTTTTTCTTTTTTTACATATCTCAGCTGAGTTTATAATCGATTTATCGGAAAACCATAATACACTAGAGACATTTAAAAAAGTTTTATCGGAAAATGGTGCCAATTTCTCAGACTCATTTGTGGCAAATTTATTAAGAATCATTCAGCATATGAGACCTCCAAAAAACATTATAAAAGATGGTGGATCAATTAATACCAGTCAGCACGACATGATGGCAGTCAAGTTTCCAGGTTTGGCCATACCGAATGATAAACCAATGCCTCTAAGTGAACCGCCGTCAAGCGATGAAGAGGAGGAGCCCACCCCTAAAAATAAAAGAATGACAAGTTCTAAAGTTTTCAAAAATGAATCTGATAATATTAGACCTGATTCACGTAAGAAGGGTGACACAGTGGTGGATGATGCTATGGCTGCACTGGAGGCATTAGCTCCCTCAACCAGTCAGAAAATATCTTCAAAACTGGAAAGAATTACTGAAGAAGTTGAACCCAAGTCCAGCTCCTCAAAGTTTAAATCTGACACTCAAAAATATAGTAAAGCTGCCATTACGAAAGATAAAAAAAGCCGAAGTAGAAGTCCAAAACGAGAGCATCGTAATAGAAGTCCTAAAAGGGATCAACGCAGCAGAAGCCCTAAGAGGGAACAACGTAGCAGAAGTAGAGATCGAAAAATTCGTTCAAGATCCAGAGATAAAAATTCTTCTCGAGGCCACAAATCTTACTACAAAGATAAACGCAGGTCAAGATCACGGGACAGGAAAAGGTCCCGATCTCGATCGTTTGAACGCAGGAGGTCACGGTCAAGGTCCAAAGATAGAAAGCAATCGAAGGCACAAGATAGAAAGCGATCGAGGTCGAAGTCCAATGAAAGAAGAGGAGGCTTCAGGGAAAATGGGGGTAGGAATAGAATTGACGATTCCCCAAAAAGATTTAATCAGAGAGGTCCTAATAACTCTGAAATGAAAGATGATCCAGAACCAGGAAAGGTATGTAATTTATTAAAATAATAATAAATTATTAATACTTTATAATCATTTACATATTGTGTAAATTGTAAAAGATGTTTCTAGAAGTTACTATTCGTCAGAAATAGTGTCACATACTGGTAGCCAAATGCCTGGGTTCACACGGTATTGTACTGCATATTTTTTTTGCAGTATAAATCTTATCAAATAAACAGTGGCGCATTCATTGTACGAGGGTTGTCCGTAAAATAAGGTCTCTAAGGTGCTGCGGTTGTGAGGAACAATTTTACGCGCGATCTGGCAACACTGGCGTGTAGCCTGGTTGGTAAAAAATTAAGTCAACTAATAATAAATGGATTATCTATTATAGTAATTTCGGTGGGAACATCATCTCAAGGGCGCTTTGACAATATCTAATTAACCGCAGTAGTATATTATATTTAATTTTTTGAATCTTATTATAGTATGTTTCAATAATTAATATCATGACTGCCTACCGTGCAGCAACGTGTCTCCCACTGATATGCTCTGTGTAACTCTAAGTGGTCAGCTCAGTCACGGGGGCTCCATCGATGCCATATTCAAGTTAGCCTCTCAGAAGCTGGGCGTATTGTACATGGCCCGCAGATACTTTAATAGTACACATCTACTGACCCTGTACAATAACAAATGCGCCCCACTGTTGAATTTTGCAGCCACCTCTGCTCCGGCGGTCCGTTTGATAGATTCCCCTATCTTAACAAATGAATCTTTAGAGCACAGGCTTCAGGTGGGAATGCTGTCCTTGTTCTACCGGTATTTTGAAATAAGATGCTCTAAGGAACTAGCATCAATAATCCACCTGTGCGTAGTCGCCAAACGCACGCCTAACATTTTTACACGGCTGACATTAATTGAACTCACGAGAATGGGTCGTTTCTACGACTCGTTCTTGACTTCAACAGCTCGGCTGTGGAATGATTTGCCGGCCTCTGTATTTCTTCCCTCCTACAACACGGGTCTCACACTCCTTCCTCTTCTCAAAAAGATCCTCCATACCTCGTCCCCAAAGATAGGCCCTAGAGGAAATTATTTTCCTCAGTATCTCCTGTGTAGAGTAAATAAAAATTTAAAAAAACTCATTGTAACTCTTAAAAAATGTTTTATTTTTATTTTTAGTCTCCTATATTAAGTTTATTTCTTATTAAATAAAATCTTTTGCATTTGTCAACATTTTATAAAGTACGTACATCAAAGCAATAATTGTATCTTTTTTCATTTAGATTTACTCTGCCAAAGTAGCAAACATTGTCCCCTTCGGCTGTTTTGTTCAAATTGAGGGTGTGAAAAAACGCTGGGAGGGGCTGGTGCACATCTCCCAGCTGCGTGCAGAGGGCCGAGTCACCAACGTATCCGATGTGGTCAGTCGAGGAGAGAAAGTCAAGGTATTATTGTCTTTGTGACCTTTCAACTTTTATATTTTAAAGTTTCTATGGTGTGAGTTTATCTATTTTTTTTTAAACATTCAGTTTAATGAACTCTGGTAAACTGGTATAGTGTTGAATATATGTAATGATCACATTAAATTAAAGGAAATTCTCCTTTCTCTTTTGGCAGTAAGTTATATTTTATAAGTAGTTATATAATTTACCAGGTATAACACCAGTTAATCAACCAAACGAAATAAATTGTAACTTTATGTTATAATGTTTTTTTGTTTTGTCGCATGACTAATTCATTTTGTTTTTCAGGTGAAAATAATATCATTTGCAGGCCAAAAAGTTTCTTTGTCGATGAAAGATGTTTGTCAGGAAACCGGGAAAGATTTGAATCCAACTTCCCACGATCACTTGAAGGTATTATTTATGTTAAATTAATCTCTCAACATTAATCCCTTGTTATTAAATTGATTATGAACTCCCTGTAAACAATAATTTAAAAATTAATAATTTGTTTGTCTTTTAGCCTGAACAAGATGGACGTAATCCTGATCGGCCATCTGGTCCCTCTGTTCTGCACGGGTTACCGACAGCTATAGATGCAGACGATGATTCTAGTAGAAAACGTGTCACTAGAATATCCAGTCCGGAGAGGTGGGAAATAAAACAGATGATATCTTCAGGAGTTGTTGATAAAAGTGAGCTCCCTGATTTTGATGAAGAAACGGGCCTTCTACCCAAGGATGAAGACGGAGAGGCTGACATTGAAATAGAAATAGTAGAAGATGAGCCGCCATTCTTACAGGGCCACGGTAGGGCCCTCCACGATCTCTCACCCGTAAGAATTGTCAAAAATCCCGATGGTTCTCTCGCTCAAGCTGCCATGATGCAGTCTGCTCTCGCCAAGGAAAGGAGAGAAGTGAAGATGTTGCAAAGAGAACAAGAAATGGAAGCCTTGCCCACTGGCCTCAACAAGAACTGGATAGACCCGCTTCCTGAGGCTGACGGCCGGGCCCTTGCAGCTAACATGAGGGGCCTAGGGATGTCAGCGCAAGACTTGCCAGAGTGGAAGAAACATGTCATTGGTGGCAAAAAGTCCTCATTTGGAAAGAAAACAAATCTCACCATACTAGAACAGCGCCAATCTCTTCCCATTTACAAACTCAAAGATGAACTAACGAAGGTGAGTTTCATTTGACTTGATTTAATATGTGTTTTGGTTCTCGAGACTATATTTATGTACGTACAATGTATGTTTCTTACATAGTTAATTTATTAATATCACTGTTATATTATTTTTAGGCAGTTTCTGATAATCAAATCTTGATTGTAATTGGAGAAACAGGTTCTGGGAAAACAACCCAAATCACCCAATATCTGGCAGAATTTGGCTTCACAGCGAGAGGCAAGATCGGCTGCACCCAACCCCGTAGGGTGGCGGCCATGTCTGTTGCCAAACGAGTGGCGGAAGAGTTTGGTTGTAGATTAGGACAAGAGGTTGGATACACCATTCGTTTTGAAGACTGCACAAGTCCTGAAACTGTGATTAAGTAAGTTTTGCAATTTCGTTTTCTACATCTTGATGTATAAAAATGAATATTTGTTTGTCCCACACTCATTCCCAAACCATTCATCCGATTGCGATGAAACTTTTTGCGATGAAAGTTGTGCGCACGCCCCCGAAGGTTTCTATATATACTGGTGAACTTTAACATTAGGAAATGTGTATTAAAAAATTGCAATAAGTGGTGCGCGAGTTGTTAGAAAAATGAAAGTACATATTACATATAGTTAAGTGGCAGAGAGGGAAGGAGGGTGGGGGAGGAGGGGAGAGAAGAGAAGGCAGGGAAGGTGAAAGAGATATGGAGAGGGGGGAAGGGAGATATGGGAGGGGGAAGGTGGAAAAGGTTGAAGGGGAATACGGGCGGGCAAGGGGACGCAGGAGGGGAAAGTAAACTGTATACTTATATATAAAAATGAATGTTTCTTGATTTGTTCCGTATGCATTCCAATACCATTCATCCAATTACGATGAAACTTTGGTGATTTGTTGTGCGCACGACTGTGAAAGTTTCTAATTATAATGGTGAGCTCTGGCATTATTAAATTATTTCCTTTACCATTCATCCAATTGTGGTGAAACTTTGATGATTTGTTGTGCATATGCATATAAAATTACAATAGGTGGCGAGTAGTTTGAAGAAGTTCTTCATGTAGTTTAGCGGCAGGGGAGGAAGGGAACGTGGGAGAGGAGGAAGCGGGAGAGAGGAGGGTGGAAGACCGGAAAGGTGGAAGGGGAACGCAGGAGGGGAAAGGGAGGCGGAAGGGGGATGGGAAAGGGTATGCAGGGAGAAACAATTTCTTTATTTAAGTGGCATTGTACGCATGCCGGGAACTCGCTAGTATGTAAATAAAATTTTAAAAGTTTGATTGCTGATATATTTTTACTAATTTGTTTCAGATACATGACAGACGGTATGCTGTTAAGGGAATGTTTGATGGATTTAGATTTAAAAGGCTACTCCGTGATAATGTTGGACGAAGCTCACGAGAGAACCATTCACACAGATGTGTTGTTTGGATTGTTGAAGCAAGCGGTGCAAAGGAGACCTGAACTCAAACTGATTGTGACGTCTGCAACACTCGATGCTGTCAAATTCTCACAGTATTTCTTTGAAGCTCCGATCTTTACTATTCCCGGACGAACATTCCCCGTGGAAGTTTTGTACACTAAAGAGCCGGAAACAGATTACTTGGATGCCTCCTTAATAACTGTGATGCAAATTCACTTACGAGAACCTCCCGGTGATATTCTACTTTTCCTCACTGGTCAGGAAGAAATCGACACTGCCTGCGAAATTTTGTATGAACGTATGAAATCCTTGGGTCCCGATGTACCTGATCTTATTATCCTTCCCGTCTATTCTGCGCTTCCTTCCGAGATGCAGACCCGAATCTTCGAGCCGGCCCCACCTGGGAGCCGTAAGGTGGTGATAGCCACCAACATTGCAGAGACATCCCTTACTATAGATGGTATCTACTATGTGGTGGATCCTGGATTTGTCAAGCAGAAAGTTTACAACTCTAAAACTGGAATGGACTCATTGGTGGTTACTCCTATATCACAGGTAAATATGGTTTTACTCCATGCAGCTGATTTCAGTTTGTCTATTACTATGCACATTCCCGGCAAAGTGTCTGATACAGTCATTTAACCCCTCCGGCCACGGGCCTATTTTGTCGGAAGGTCAAAATATTTCCTTTTTGCAATAAAATCCAAATAAATGGAATATTTCTGAATGCATAAACTAAAAACTGTTTTTAAAAGGTGATCAAATACGCTTTTAAATTTTATAATTCGAAATATACTTTTATTTTTGAAATATGAATTTTTTTAATGCAAACATAAAAACGTTTTAAAAATGACTCACCTTACGTTTTTTCTAACTAAAATTACTGATAACGAAAATAAATAAAACACACATATTTTATTAGGCAAATGTAAGATTCCCAAAGCTTCACAATTTTTTTTCAAATTGTGGTTGGAAACTTTGATTTCCTTAAAGTGTATATTTTAATTATTTTGTGGTTAAATTTTAGATTTGAATAAAAAGCGTGGTGTTTTCTCTTTCTAACACTGTTTAAATCATATTTCTAACCATGATAGGGAGACAATGATTTCTATGAGACCTATATGAGTTGTTCCGAAAAGCGAACAAATTAGTCTGAGGGTTTAATTAGGTAATGTTCTTGTCTTCCATTATCGTTTCATTTCTTATAATCAGTATCCGGTTTTACAATTTAGTAAAATGAACGTTTTATTCCACAGGCAGCTGCCAAACAAAGAGCTGGAAGGGCCGGCAGGACGGGTCCAGGGAAGACATATCGCCTCTACACGGAGCGCGCCTACAGAGACGAAATGTTACCAACTCCGGTACCCGAGATACAGCGAACCAACCTGGCTACTACTGTAAATATTACCAACTTTTTACATACACTATATGCACAAAAAAAAATACATTTATGTATTCCCTTTTGATTTTAATTACTAAATTGTTTTATTTTTTAGGTTTTACAATTAAAAACGATGGGAATTAATGATCTCTTACATTTTGACTTCATGGATGCTCCTCCGGTAGAGTCTCTCATCATGGCCCTGGAACAACTACACTCCCTCTCCGCTCTTGACTCTGAGGGTTTGCTTACCAGATTGGGAAGAAGGGTATGAATATTAATTTAATTTCTCTATGCTTTCAACTTTATATCAAATTGTCTATGATATAAACAGGATTCCTTTAGATTTTCAACCTTATGTTAGTAGTTTTTTGTGTGTTTTTCTGTTGAGAGTGAGCACTCTTTTCTTGAGTTAATTATTTAAGATAGCTTTGAAGCGTCCATCATCAGGGCAAATAATGCTTGGATGACATCGTAAAGCTATTTGTAACATTGACTCGAAAAGGAAGAGAAAGCACAGAAAAACTTAATTATCCTTTCACAGGTAAAATATTGTTTATTTTACCCGATGGCCCAATTAAAAATTCCTGGAACCAAATATTAGTAATATAAAGTGTGTAGTAACTTTAGTTCAATCTTTTTTCCAGATGGCCGAATTCCCCCTGGAGCCGAATCTTTCAAAAATTCTCATCATGTCCGTTGCGCTGCAATGTTCGGATGAAATCCTAACTGTTGTATCAATGCTGAGTGTCCAGAATGTATTTTACCGCCCAAAGGATAAACAAGCCCTAGCCGATCAAAAGAAGGCTAAATTCAATCAAGCCGAAGGAGACCATCTAACACTCTTGGCTGTGTATAACAGTTGGAGGAATAACAAGTTTTCCAATGCTTGGTGTTATGAAAACTTTGTGCAGATCAGAACTCTGAAAAGAGCCCAGGATGTCAGGAAACAGCTTCTTGGTATTATGGACAGGTAACTAGTGTGTTATATTTGATCCCCGTTTATAAAATACATTCACTGCTCTTTTGCCGTACAGTCTAATGCCGTTTAAATCAAATTGGACACTGGCTTAATAATTTTTTTTTTTCTAGGCACAAACTTGACGTTGTGTCTGCCGGCAAAAACACTGTCAGGGTTCAGAAAACAGTATGCTCTGGATTTTTCCGAAACGCTGCCAAAAAGGATCCACAGGAAGGTTACAGGACTCTAGTGGACAGTCAAGTAGTTTACATTCATCCATCCAGTGCACTTTTCAACCGACAACCAGAATGGTAATTATGCCTTACAAATTTTTTTTATCCCCCACGAAAATACCAATATTTACCAATACATTTTCATTGTTGGGAACTTTCCACCTCAATTATTTTCAACACGCAGACAGAAATAATATGACTAAAAGCGTTGCATATTATTTCTGCCCATCAAAAAAATTGATGGAACATTTTTGCATTCAACTTGAATTCTGAACTCTAGGTTCAAAGATAATATTTGTAACCCGCTGCTGTATTTTCGAAACAAAGTGAAGACTTCTTTATCAATTGTTTCAAATTTAGGTACTAAAATTATACTTCTAATTTCCAGGGTCATTTACCACGAGTTGGTACAAACTACAAAAGAATACATGCGTGAAGTGACTACTATTGATCCAAAATGGCTGGTGGAATTTGCTCCGGCTTTCTTCAAATTCTCCGATCCAACCAAACTCTCAAAGTTCAAGAAGAACCAAAGATTGGAACCTCTCTACAACAAATATGAAGAGCCAAATGCTTGGAGAATATCTAGAGTTCGGAGACGACGGAATTAAGGATTTATTTACTGTGATAACAGTGTCCCTACTAATAAAATACAAAATTTAATTATGTGTTTTTATCCTGTTGATGTTATTTATCCCAGAATACACACTTCTAACTGGCCGTAATTGCTTAGTAGAGTTTGCCACAATACGAAATTTCAAATCTTGATAAAGATTTTGCCTATGTTTTTTCAGCGAAGTGAGATACAGTAGAATTCAGATTAAACAACTTTGCATATAACGGCCTACCGTTTTCAGCGACGACTGCTGCTGCTTAAAGTGACCTACTTTAATGATAATTTGTCCGGTTAGAACAACCCAATGTTTTGTTTACAAAACATATGCACCAATACCTCGCCGCCCCACGCCTCATCTACTCCTCGCACCCGGCTACCCTCCACGCCCAGCTAGTCACAGTCAGTGACCATCTGTTGTGACTAGGAAGCTCGACACAATGAGTTCCGTGAAGCGAAAGTGAATTGAAGAAAATTGAAGAAAAAAGTGCTATTTTACACTGTTTAGAAGCTGGTGAGTCAACGCCTTCCCTCGCGAAGGAGTTCTGCGGGTCTCATTCTATAAAATTCACCATAAAGAAAAACAAAAATAAGATAGAATGCCTGTCTAACGCCAATGTTTTGAAACGTGTTTGTAAATGTGTCAGGGCATCAACTCAAGAACAAATAGATCAGGCATTGTTATAGTGGTTTAAGCTTCAGCGTTATCGGCGTAATGGACCCCTACATCAAGAAAAAGCTAATTTTTTTGCTCAAGAGTTGAATATTTCTAAGTTCAGTTGTTCAATGAGTTGGATAAACCGTTTCAAAGTAAGACACAACATCGTCGCTGGTAAGATTGCTGGTGAGTCTTTGTCAGTTCAAGAGAGTGAGTCACTTGTGAAGAACTGTCTGATGTAAACATTGTACAAAATATTATCGCCAAACACGCCATTAGTAAAGATAGCGACGGTAATGATGACGAACCGGAAGAGACTTATCTGACTTCCAGTGTGTCTGAAGCTCTGAAGGCTACGGTAACGCTCAATGTGTTTGTTCAAACTTTGACAATGATTTTATGAAAACTATGATGTCGCGTATTCACAATACTATGCGAAGTTCTTCTTCTATCTACTTAATCCTCTTAATTCTACTATCGAACAAAAATTGGCCAAAAACAAACTCAAATTACAGACTTTCTACATTAGTAACTACCAGTGGCGGCTCGTGACTTTTGGGTGTGTTAGGATGCTAATATTTAAAAAATGGCATCAAGGATGTTGTCGTATACGAAAAAAAAAATTTTTTTTTTTTTCAAAAATCGGTTTTTTGTATGAAGATTTTTCAGGAAATCCGCCAAACTGAAACTTCCTGAAATTCTTCATACAAAAAACTGATTTTCAAAAAAAAAAAAAATTTTTTTTCGGCTACAACATCAATAAAGTCATTTTTAAAATATCAGCACTCTAGCACACCCCAAAGTCACGAGCCGCCACTGGTAACTACATATTTACTTGCATAGAATTTAGGTATATTGTATCTTTTTGGATTACAATACATTATGTATGTTTGTTATGTGGAATGTTTAAGTTCCATTAAAGTTATAATTTGTATTAAATGTTTTATTTACCTAAAAAGAAAATTATCTATCTATACTATTATATATTTCGTAACAATAATTACAGTAACATTAATAATATGTATCATAATCTTAAATTATCCGGCCGTTTTGTGCGTTGTCCGGTTAGTACAACTAAGTATCGCCGGTCCCTTGAGGGTCATTATATCCGGATTCTGCTGTACTTGTTTACCACATGTTGGGAAAGTAAAAAATGGCTCAATGTTCAAATATTATTTCACATAAATACAGTTACTGTACTATTTACTCTCTGCTTAGAAAGTTTTTTATTTACTCTGCTTAGAACGCCAAATATTTGGGAACAAAAAAGATTCCATGTGGCAAATATGATAATTTTACCATTTCTCCGAAGCGACACATTCCGTCAGGATAGTATTTTTTGGTGTTACAACCTTTTGCATTGCACCATTGTACGCATCTCTCTAACAAAACGAGACAAAGTAAACAGATTGCTACTGAATGTTTCAAATCAGAAGGCCATGACGACAAATCCCTACTTTTCAGGAGAACAAAGACGGTGACACAAGCATTTTGTGACTGGAAGCAGGTCATTATTAATAGTCATAAAATGTTTGTTCACTTGTAAAAGGAAAAGAAAAACAAAATTTGGTAGACATACATGTAGAATTTATTATTTTCTTAAAGGACTTCTAATTAAAAGTTTACTACATTATTTTGGTATAAAATATTTACTTAGAAGTATCATCATCAAATAAATTACGCATTGTAAGTATTTTCCTTTTCTGGAATCCAGATGGAATTTTTCGATGAACCTTTTCAATTTGGACATCAGCAGATTGTTCACCTCTATCTTTTCTTCCATAACCACCGCTCGATTGTGAATCTCTTTTGTAATTTTCATTGAATTGTGAACTCCTTTCTCTTCTTCCATAATCACCACTGGATTGTGAACCCTTATCTCCTCTTAGGTAATTCTCATTGAATTGCGAACCCCTCTCTTTCCTTCCGTAATCACCACTGGTTTGTGAACCCTCTTCTCCTCTTTCATAATTCTCATTGAGTTGCGAACCTCTCTCTCTTCTTTCATAACTATTTGCATTGAATTGTTGACCCCTTTCATAACCACTGCTGGGTTGTGGAGCCCTTTCTCTCTTTTCATGATTATTACTGAATGGAGTATCCCTCTCTCTTCTTTCATAAGTAGCGTTAGAGCGTGGAACCCTATCTTCCCTTTTATAATTATCACTGGATTGAAGACCCCTCTCTCTCCTTCCATAATCATTATTGGTGTGTAAAACCTTTTCTCTCCTTACGTAATTATTATCTCTAGATTGTGGCCCCTTCTCTTCTTTTGCATAATCATCACTGGTTGAGGTGAATTTTGATTTCCAAATGGGTCTCGTCTCTCTTCTATCTGAGTAAACTTTTCTGCTTGGGACATGTCTTAAAGCGTGATTCCAATCACCAGAGACTTTAAGGTCTAATAGAATTTTGACAACTTGATTGATGGTTAGACTCTTACCAGAACCTGAGCCCCAATGCAAGTACCTATCTAATGGTAACTTTGCCATTTTTATATTCTGTTCTTTCGCTTTTCCCATAGACAATGGCTCAGTGATGGCCTGAAAAAATTAAAAAGTGTGTATTAACCACTGGAGCGACAGTGCAATTTAAAACTTTTTTCTCCGATTGCTTGACATTTTTTGGTGATCATTTTGAATATTTTCCACCCAAATTAAAAATATCATACCTTTGAATTTTAAAATGGAGACATAAACTGATTATAGTTCTATATAGCCAATGAGTTTGCCTAGCAATTGTTTGGGGGGGGGAGTAGAGAAGTGTAACAAGGGGTATGGGGGGTCATCAGCTCTGTGATGTCACATGTAAAAATCTAAATTATTAAAACGCAAAATTTAAATGTAAAATGTGTATTTAAATGTGATGTCACACCAGGGGGGAGGGGGTCCCACAAATGTGACAATGTGTAACAGGGTGGGGAGGGGTAAAAAAATCATGAAATTCGTGTAACGTAATTTATGGATGGCCCGTTATCGACATGTTTCAAAAACTATGTTTACTACTTAATTACTTACAAATAAGGGAAAATTTGCCAAGATTGGCAGCAAAGCAATCCAAGGTATTTTAATTAGTGCCATATTGTGACAAAAAGTGCTCCAGTGGTTTAGTTGCAATGTCAAATAGCCACAGTTTAATAACAAAATTTATAATACTGACCTTATCAACCATACACCCGATGATATAAATAGCATCGGGGTCAAAGCTTGTTAATTCTTCCCTGCAGTGAGGAGTCAGATAGACGAGTTTTTCTTTCGGAAATAAGTCCAAGTAACTTTCTGCGTGGATGTGCAATGGAAACCATGGTTCTTCTATTGTTGGAATATTTCTATAGAGCTGCTTTATGCTTCCAGATTCCTTATCGCAGTTACAGTAATGTAAATCAAACGGGTCCTCATGGAAACGGTTTTCCGCAAACGAAAAGGTCAATTGCTTTCCCGCATTGCTCGCTTCATTTGGTGTCATATATTTATCATAAGAACAATCAATAACTAGTTTTTCACCGAATTGCATAGCTCGCATTAATCTAGAAAATTACAAAAATGTTGTTACAGAAATTCACTAAAAAGGGTCAGTAACAGCTGTAACATTGATATTTTTAAATTATACCTTTGATTATAGCCAGCATTCATTGATGAATCGTAAATTCTAAGAAACATTGAGTTTTTGGTCAAACTGTATTCCATTTCGTTCTTGTCTTCATTTGGGTCCTCCGTTGCTCTTTGTAATCTTACTTCCTCTAAAGATTTATTCCTAACTTCTTTTTTGAGCTACAAAATATGAAAAATTTGCATGAATCATAAGATTTCAACTTAAAATATCCACATGATTACCATATATAAATTTCCCTAAAGGTGGATAAAATTCTCCTTTATAAGCAAGTCACTAAAATGTTGCCAGTGGGAGTAATATAATGTGGCCAAAAGTTCTAGTCCCATGGTCTGTTTACATGCTGCTGGATGATTTTCTAAAAAAACAAAATTTTCTTAAAATAAGGCCCTTTTTCCACAGGAATATGCAAATATCCGCCACTGATTGTGTATTCATGTTGCAAACAACTTGTCGCACTCTTACAAGTCGCTACCGAAATCACCGAAAGACCCATGTCGCCAACACCTTTCAAAATATCGGTAAATATTTCCCTATTAGGGACACGCTTAATATTCACCAAACTAAGAACCTATTTTAGGGTCATATATTAATATTTTGGATTAAAAAAGGGAAGAAAAAAAAACTAACCTCAAAACTTTGACATCAATACAATGGTCGCCAAGCGAATATTCGTTTTTAATTTTAACGAAATAACTATTAAGATTCATTATTTTTCAATTCCGGAAACTGAACTTCCCATTATTAGTTTTTGTAATAAAAAGTGCATATTGAGCGTGTCTCTATTAGGGAAATAAATACCAAAATATCAAATAACCTTTTCGGCATGTCATTTTTTGTCAATTTTTCGACATCAATCAACCCTGTCACAAAAATTGTCAACAATAATTTTTTCTTACGTGGAAGTTGTTTTCCCTTCCGTGTTATAAATAATTCATAACCTGTCACAGTTTTTTATGATTTCCCGGAACGAAATGGTTGGTATCCATTTAAAAACAAAATGTCTTATCCTGTTAAACAGGCTTGAACTTGTAAACCGCGCCTTTTCTGTGCAGGATAAGTATATTCATTTTCACAAATGAATATACTTATCTGGGAATAATTGTTGATAACAAATTTAAGTGGGATAAACAAGTGGCTAAAATTTGTAACCAGCTCAGATCCTTAGCTAGTAACTTTTACAAATTAAAATTTATTTTGCCTCATTGTACTCAAACTCATATATTTTTCTATGGTCGAATCCATCCTTAGATATGGTATTCGAACTTGGGGACATGCAAGCACTACTTACATTAAATATATTGAAAATTTACAAACCGCCATAATAAAAAAAATTGTCACAACTAAGATTTACAAACAGAGACATAACTTAAAATTACTGTATGGCTCAGAGAGCCTACTTACAATAAAAGGTCAAAAGGTGGTTCACTACTATTATGGATAATTTGGGGGAAAGCCCTTACAAACACCTACTTGTACACAAACATACCACAAGATTTAGAGAAGGAAAGGGCCTAAAAACTCCTCGAATATTAAATAAATATGGAAGCCGTACTCTTGAATATCTAATACCTTAAGTAACACCTCTAAACCACAAGTCCTAAAATGATAAAACTATGGTTAATGAACGAAAACTCCATGTATCTTTGAATATCTTAATATAGCTGCCTACATATCTTTTATTAGATAGGTATATTGAAATATCTTATATATTTATAGTTGTAAGTTAAATTATCTAATACTACTATGTGATCTATTCTAATTTTTCCTTAAAACTATAAATGTATTTACAAATATTTTCTTAGATATTATATTAAGAATGTTTAAATTGTTAGAACCTGCAGACAAGCTGCCATATGACAGCTTTGTGGGTCTACTCTATTTCTTGTACAAAATGTTCTCTGTAATTTTAATAAATAATAAAAAAAAAAAAAAAAAAAAAAAAAAAAAGGACAGGCGAAAAGCATCCGCACATGGTTTTTGCTTGTAGTCGAGCTATAGCTCTCAAAACCTCACAACTGCTGTAGCTGTCATTTTTCGTTGACTGTTGTTCACATTGTTACAAAATGTCTGACACAAGTGACGGTGAGACCAACATGAGTGATAACTTCGGAGACTGGCTTCACGTTTGAAAAATGTCAGCAATGTGTGCCTGTGTACGAACCTCTACGCAGATGTATCGCGGTAGTAGCCAAGATACTCGAATCATCTATTATCGAATACTTGCGTGTCCCACGAAAGAAGGGCCTAAATGATGTAATTTTACCTTTGTGTTTTCAGATTTTTTTTCATTTTTCCACAAAAAGGTTAAGTATTTGAATCGAGCAGATCTGGATTGTAAGGATAGAATATGTTCCCAGTGATGTTGTTTGATATTCTCATTTTCAGGGGCCTGCCGTCCATCTTGTCGCATAACCTCTATTTCCAACATAATAACCCTTAATTTATTCTCGAGGGTTGGTTCACCTTTGCAAATCTTCATTATCAATCCCTCTAAAAAAATGCACATGTTTTTAATTAACATACATATAATATAATAAATGTTCATCAATAAATTAAGTTTAATTTTAAGAGTGTTGAATTCATTAATTGTTTTCATTTTTACGTTGAAGTTATAAAAATATATTATCAATAAGGTATTGAGATTGATTTTTATCAACCATTTGCTTTAGGTACTGAACAATGTGTCAGAAAGTCAGCATTGATTACACCATTCACTAAACTATATTTTCAGAGCTCTGTACTGCACTATTTGAAAGTTTAATGTATGCTTATTCTTTAATGCACTTTTTTAATGTTTAATGTTAGCTTCTTCTTTCTCAACTTTTAATATTGAAATTTTATTTGTAGTACTAAAGTATGCAAAACTTTAGTAAGTTATCATTTAACACAAAATTAAGAAATAATAACTTCGGTCATAATATGTCCAAAAGCACTTACCTGTAGGATCTTCACATGTTTCAGACAGTGCAGAATATTGGGCTGTTATAACCACATTACTTGGAAAAATAATTTTGGTTTGCCTCTTGACAAAACTTGGAGTGTTGTTGAAAACACATTTTGATGCACAATGAAAGGCGGCTAATTTAAAAATTGGCCTAGCACGAAACCAATTCATCTTGATGTACAAAATATATTTCCGATAAAGCAATATAACGATATAATATTGAGTATTAGTACAAAATATTAATATTTTATAATAAATAAGGTTATGTTTGCTTTTGGTTTAGAACTTTAGAATCAATACAAACGTCAAAAACAGGCACACGACCCATAGACAACGGTTCATCAGGGAATGGGAGCATATCAGCATAAACAAATTGAATAAATGCAAATAATGTAGGTGACACACACAGCTATAAAAGCGCGAGCAGATATCTGTTGATTCGCGAGCGCTTATCTTTTGTCCTTTCACACGAGGCTATCAAATATTTCTTCCTGTGGTAGGAGAGGGGGTCAGTCGAATTAGGGAGCGGCAACGGAACGCATATTTTTTGTACTGAAATCTCTCAACTTGACATCTGTCATCCACGGGTCTAGGCAGCTCCGTAATTATAATGACCCTCTCTCCTGTTTTAGTCGGAGAAGGGGAGAGTTATCTTCTGGGATATCGCGTCTGGAGCGGTTACGTCTGAGATTGTATTGTCTATGATTGATCTGCGCTTAAAAACGCTTAGGTGTTAACGGTCTGAAGGGATTGTATGGAGAGCGTTATTTGGCGTGCTATGATCTTTTATTTTTGATAGCGTAATGTGAACCAGCTTTAAGGCGTAAGATCTGTATTGTCAACGGTTGATCTGCGCATAAACCGCTTAGTTGTGACAGGTCTGGAAGGGATTGTATAGAGAGTGTTATTTGGCGTGCGATATAGCTGTGTGTACCACCGCTTTAAATGAAACCAATCTCATGGGAATGGTGGGGTGGGAGTATAGAATAGTGATGGTCATAATTTATTATCGATACATTCAATACAGAACTAATTTCTATTATCAAGAAAACCAACGACGGTACCTAATAAAATCGTCTACCATTATTTTAGTTGTTTTGTGAGTGTACAAGAAAAAGTGACCAAATCATAATCTTTGTTGGTTGGCAAATAAAGATTGCAGATTTAGTTTGAATGTTGTGGAAGTTTTTTTTACGTTAGCTTCATACAGGAACTCCCGAGGAAAATGATTCCCCTCGGGGCGTCGGAGTCTTTTTAGAAAAGAAAGTTTTGGGAAGGATAAAGGTATGAGTGTGTATGGGGGTGGGTGTGTTCAGGAGTAACGGACGTACGAACCCAACCCTCCCACTGCTATGCAAGACGATGTACTGAGAAAGTCCTACTGGAGAGATCAAAAGGTCTCCCTCGGCCAGTTTCTCTCGATCCGGCCAGCCACGCAGCTGTGGGCAGACGCATCCGAAGCCGAGACTCATCCCTGCTAAGTCACCAAACGTAGTAAACCACTAGGGATGACCCTTGGCAGAGGTGTTAGTTATCCAATAAATGGTTTCCAGGGTGACGGTACCCATATCCGCTTCCCAAATTGAAAGAAATTGAACTTAGATGTAATTAAAATGATTGTTTTGTAAATGTAATGTAAAAAGTACAAGTGTGTATTATTTTGAATTGCCCATCTTCCCAGTGGCTCGGTAAACGAAAACCCTGTGCAGAAAAGAAAAGTTAACTTGTGTTTGCAGTGAGAAAGTAAACATAAATAAAATGAAGTGATTGTGGAAAATGGTGTGCCATTGTGGGAAAATAAACATAAATAAAATATAGTGAAAAATACGAGAAACAAGTTTGAACGTTTATTTTGCATTTTTATAAAGATTTACGTAATTTTAGAAATTTCGGGAAATCTTTGGCTGGGGATTTTTATTCCATCCTTAAGAGAAAACCTGGTCGCCGAGAAATTTTAACAATAGGTATTTTACCAAACTGTTGCTGTTACTGTAGCTCTTACTCTCCCGAATACTGTGTGAAAGGGACAACTGCACCTCAGACCGAAAGTATATAAATAAAATTATCAAAATCAAGGTTTCGTATTTCCCATTTTTCTTTTCCAAAACTGGACCGATTTTTTTATTAACTGTTTTAGAAGAAAATACTCTACATCTGTACGTTTTCGATTCGTGGGTGGAAGGGGAAATGACCATACTCATTTATAAGCAAGTGTGTAAGTGAGCTTAAGAAAGTACACACAGCCACTTCACCACTAAACGACCGGCAGGACCCCTAGCACGGTCGATTGATAAGAATTCTATCAATAAATTTCGGTAACTTCTCGCCGTTCCCAAGCATGACTGCAGATGGCCAACGAATAAATAACAATAACCATACTTGGAATTAGAGTCATTTCATGAATGAAATTCTCAAAGAATTGTCACCGATTTACATAAATATAAAATTTAAAATTGCCTTGCGATCACAGAACATTCGTACGAAAAGTAGGTCTCAACGGTGTCGGTACAGAACACTAAACTGTGTCGGGACAAAACTTTATAGTTCCGCCTCTCAAACGAGATCACTAGCGCTCCGCTACGACATCAACCGACTGAATGGCGCGCATTTTAAAAAGGGAAGTTATGCTGCCGCACCCTGCATTTCATTGGTGTCGAAGCATGTCGAAGTGTCGAGGAGTACGTCGACCACTATCGATAGTATCGATATGGTGTCGGAGGGGATGATGTCGACCCTCGGTGGTTTTTGGTTTTCAAAGAAAAAATAAGTCTCCAAAATATCTTTGGTTTGGCAATTTGGCATCTTTGGCAATCTTTGCACAATATTTAGGTTTATTTAGATTATGTCACTCTGCACAGGTTATCAAATTTTATGTTTAGACTAATAAAATTACACGAATGGATTTTATTTATCATGTAATTGGCGAAACCATAGCTTTAGGCGTTGATTCTCTAGTTTTGGGAATATGCATAAAGCAATTATTTAGATGTCGAAATGTTATCTTTTCATTGAATGTGAGTAAATTCCTGTTTATTATTTTCCACATCGATAAATAAGTCCGTTTACTGGATAACAATTTTAATGTCATCAAAACTTGTTCGATTTTTGCTGTACTGTCAGTTTGTTTATTTTATGCATGTTTTACAAATTTTCCTTTGTTATCATTTTACAGGAAGCTCCAAGTTTAGAAATCAATGATGATCTTAAGGCTAAATTGAACAAATATCCTGACAAAATAATACCGTATGTTGTCATACGTGGCCTAGTGAAACCATTGGGAAACTCAATAAAGAGTATTTCTAATGATACTGTGTCGGGGGTCATTCAGAAGATTATTGTTAAGGAACATGTAGTAGCCCGTACGACAGGGGGCTTCTGGTCCCACCAATCCAGGACTGTTCGAGAGATTTACAATAACATGCCCTTTGTTTTGTCAGCAAATGCAGTTGATATTGAAATAGTAGATGCTCTAGACGCCAGCATACTAGGTAATATAGCTAAGATGTTAATTGTGTATTGATTTTATATATTATCCTAGTAGATATCTCAAACTAGTATAATGTATAGTTGGTAATGTTCTGAAGACTATTATTTAAAATGCCAATGTCATTGCTAATAAAATTTCACACATGTATATACTTTTACCTTGTGTGTGGTAATTATCATATTGATTTTCTTTTTATGAAAAATAAATATACATCTGTTAATAGTGTTGACTCCATGTAAATTACAGCAATAATAGCCTAAATCAAGGGTTCCCAACCGGCCGATCCTAATAATTACGATTGTGAATTTGAAAACAAATATTGTCCGTATTTTAAATTTATAAGCATGGATGAAAAAATTATATCCTACAGGGCCGCCGAGAGCCCAGGGTTGCTCATTATTGTCCCATTCCCCTCTCGATTTATATGCATGACTCATTTTCTAACCAATAACAAAAAGCGAAAGTGGCTCCTAATTTTAAAAAGTTTGGGAACCCTTGGCAAAACAAATTATTGATTTTTTTTTCTCTCATGCAAATTACGGCTGACCTCGATAAATAATTTTTTTTGAATTCCAGAGATGGATGTTACATCTGACCGTTTTGAGCCCCTTTCTCCAAGTGTGATGGATTATATTTGGGGATTCTTTGCCGGAGTTCACCAGCGAGGTTTGCAAACCACGGAAGAAATGCTTCGGAATGGAACCTACATCACGGCAATCGGGGAGTTGAGCGGGAACGACGGTGGCACCATGAAGTTGCAGCCCCCCAGAGATGGTCTTCCATTATACTTGACAACATCAACTAAGAGCAGCCTTCTCAAAAAGATCAGCGAGTCAAAAGACTTTTTGAGGTGGAATTCATTATTATATTATTAATATAACATGTTCTCATTATGTACATACATCAAATTAAAAATAATTTGCAGTACATACATCAAATTTATAGTGGATTTTTTTTAAATTTCAAGTAGACAAAGTGTTTCAGAAATCCTCACTTGTGAATGTTTGAAAGTAATTCAGACATGAATTATTTTCAAACATCAGCTGTTGAGTATTCATAAAATATGATTATCGAATCACATTCGTCATAGAACTAACCTCAGAATCTAGTTCAAATCGTCTTTGTGCTGACTACCATGTTTCTGCAAAATCAAGTTTTTCTGGGAAGATTGAGAGCGTGTTCACACATAGATAAAAATGTCTATTTTCCTTATTTTAAACCAATTCTGGTTTTATTTAATTTGCATATTTATTTTAATTTGCACTAATTTGCATACATTATTTACGTTGCCTACTTTTTCAAGTACTAATTAAATAAAAAAAGAGTTGCTTTAAAATAGGGAAAAATACAGTTTTATTTATTCATCTCCTGAAAACAGGTTTTTGTAGATAAGAGGTAGCCAGAACGGTGAAGATAATATATCCATGGTTGGAATAACTGTTTCCAGTGTAAACAATCCTACTCCGTTAGATTTAATTTAAATGGTTGGAATAACTGCTTAGCCAAGTTGCTGGGTGGCAAGTTCCAGTGTGAACACTCCTACTCTGTTAGATTTTGTCCTTTCACTAACAGAATTCCAATGTGAACAGCACTTTACAAAAGATTTTATACAGATATCATATTACTTATTTATTACATCATATTCCTTACATATTCCCTTGAGCCCAGTATTACAATGAAATAATGATTTCAATTATTTAATTTGGTCTTTATTATGTTTCAGAATACTGATTTTGGTATTTGGGTCGGTGGCTATTATACTTACAAGTCGAATAGCCATTAAATACATGTCGAGAAAGAAAAAACAACAAGATGAAGATAATATGAAAAAACAATTAGCTGTAACGAGGAGGGAAAGGAGGGCGCAGGCTCGAGGAAAAAATGTAACAGATGAATCACAATTATGTGTGGTTTGCGCAGAAAATCCTAAAGAGGTACGTAATTATTTTAATTCATTCTATAGATTATAGACTTGCGAATGCACTTTTTAACCCGTCAGGCTAATTTGTTAATTTTTCAGAACAACTCGTGCAGGTCTCATAGAAATCGTTGTCTCCCTTACTATCATAGTGAGAAATATGATATAAATGGTGTTAGAAAGAAAAAACATCACACTTTAAAATCAAATATAAAAGTTAACCACAAAAGAAGTAAAATGTAGACCCTTATAAAACCAAGTTTCCGACTGCAATTTGAAAAAAAATTATGAAACTTTGAGAATTCTTTATTACTATTTATTATTTACATGAAATGACAAAAAAGTTAACTGACAACAACTTTTTTAATAATCTGTCTAGAAAAATATGCATGTGTTTTTATTTTTTTTCTTCGTCTCAGTAATTTTAGTTTGTAGAAAGGCGAGCCATTTTTAAAACTATTTTATGTTTGCATTTAAATTTTTTATATTTCAAAAAATATATGTTTATTTTGAATTATAAAATTTGAAAATGTACTTCATCACCTTTCAAAAGTAGTTTTTAGTTTTCGGAGGCATTCAGAAAAATTCCATTTATTTGGATTTTATTACAAAGCGGAAATATTTTGACCTTCCGACAAAATAAGCATGAGGCCTGAGGGGTTAATTTGTTGTATCAATATTAATTCTATTTCCTTTTTTTTCAGATAATTCTTCTGCCTTGTGGACATGTCTCCATCTGTGAAGATTGCTCAGATTACATCAAAGATAACTGCCCGGTGTGTCGGGCCGCCATCATATCGAAAGCGCCAGCATTTATTACATGATTGGAACTCCACTTAAATTATTTATTAAAAATTGCTATATTTTCTATTAACATACAAAGATGACTTAGAGACTTTTAAATGAAAAACTCCTTGCATTATTTTAAAAAGGGAATGGATTAATGTGTGTCTATGATATGACGAACTTGATATAATAAAATATATTCCAATACCCTCAGATGACGATTAACATATTTCCCTGAAAATAACAACCCCTTTTGGGACCATTGTTTCACAAAAAAATCCATGCACACCAGTGAAATCATGTTTGTGCGCAACTGACAAAAGAATACATTTGTAACTAAAATAAACATGGTAGTTGTAATTTCTAAAGACATAAAGCATAATAAAAACTGTTATTATAATATTTTTATTTGTATATTAATTTAGTTGTAGAATTTAATAATATGAAATCAATTTAACAAAATAATATGGAGTTCTTCTTCGAAAGAGTTTTGTCATGGGGTTAAAAAAATATTTTATATTTGATTGTTACAAAAAAGAAAAAGTTGCAAAGAAGTGACACTGTACCCAAATCGGGTAGACACCTTACGGTTATTTGGGTTTTTCAAGAAATAGCAGTGTTTACTTAGATACTAAGAACGTAAATTCGTGGGAAAATTAATTGAATGAGATATTAGTGCGCAATAGCGTCTTTTTTGTTTCATAAGGTACCCATAAGAAATGGGCATATAAATAAGTAAATTTGTTGGTTAAATAAAATTCAACTTTTTTTTAATTAAATGAAGACAATATTAGCGAAACTCAATCGAAAATCTGGAGACCAAAAAATCAGAAAAACCAGAAAGACCAACAGTGTAAGTTGTCCTAAAGGTGCCAATATCTTTTTCTAATTTTTCTGACTCCATTTTTTCGATTGAGTTTCGTTAATATTGTCTTCATTTAATTAAATATTACAATTTGAGGTTTTACTCATAAAGTTAAAAATAAAATTTATTGTTCAGATCACAATGAAAAATTATGTCATCTTGTTTTTACACAGGTCTGGGAAACTTAAAACTTTATTTTGCATAACAAAAGACTGAATGGAAGAAAGAATGGTGATTGCGGGCAAATGAGCTCGAGTTATGCCTTATAAGGAAGTGTAGTGAGACTAATGTAAAGGGGTCGCTACAGTGTTGCTCTTATTTGAGGCATATCTGTATCCTTAAGGAATGTCGGTGGTCATGATGGGTAACTTTGGTATCCTATTGATTATAATTTAGCTCGGAATGTTCAGTTATTGAGTTCCATGACAGTTGATCCGCTGACAATTTATGGCCCTCCATCATACTTATATACAATATGCAGTCGGTTTAGGGAAAATACGGTATACCTAATTACACAAAATATAACTAAGTGACCGAAGGGATATGCAGAGGACGTACCGCCGAATAACAGGGTGTAAAACATATTTTCATTCAAGGAAAAATCTGCTTGTCTATATCGTTGCCATGGATGCCAAGGGAGTCAAGTCACAAAACCACAAAGCTGAGAAAACGGCCCTCAAAGATTTTTGGTGACATAAAAGTCACATTTTTTTGTTATAATTTTTTTGTTTTTAAAGATAGAAAGGCGAAACTTTAGACATGGATATTTTGATGCTATTTATGCGGCTTGTCGTCATTGACTGCATTAATTTGTATTAAATTTTTCCGAAATCAAAAGACCTATGCGGCTTTTAGTCATTGACTATTTTCATCTATGTGTGTTGGATCTATTTGTGGCTTGGCTCCCTTGACATCTACAGCGACGATATACTGTGTACACCAGCGCATAATTACAAAAAAATCTACACTAATTCATTTGATATTCATTCCAGTTTATTATTAACTCTCATCTGTCGTGGGCCCGCCGGCGGGCTTTGCTTTTCTTTTTTTTTAAATGCGATTTTAACCCTTGTGTATAAAGAAACTGTATGAAGGACAAGGTCATATTTGCTTGCGCCAATATCAATCTAGGACCTAGGTACTATTTGATTATTGTAAGTACCATTATTTTAAAAGAATTTTCTATGAAATTTTCGCGCGGTTTTTCAAAATAACATTCAACAGGTTAAGGGCATTTTTAAAGTCGTTTTTAAGTTTGAAATTGGTAAATAATGCACAAAAAATTATAATTTTGTAGTAAAAAACTTTCCCAAGGGGCCAATTTTCGGCGGATCTGGTCACCATTTGTAATGTATAATACCTTACTGTCTCAAAATTGACTTTCGGTTTCACAATGTAACTTATTGACTCAAAGTGTTAAAAATTGACATCTGGTTTCACAATGTAAGTTATTGACTCAAAATGTTCAATATTTACGTCCGGTTTCACAATGTTGTTATTGACCCAAAAATGTTCAAAATTGACGTCCGGTTTCATAATGTATCTAAAATGTTAAAAATTGACATCCGGTTTCTTATTGACTATGTTACTTATTGACTCAGAATGATTTGATTCAGAATGTTTGATTGATGCCCACATGTACTTTTTTTGTGAAGTGTAAATTAAAAATGTTGTTCATTGCAATACATTTTTATTTCATTGCTCCACGCTCACAGTGTTTTTATCATGCTCGGCCAGTATTCTTTTGACTTTTGAGCTCTTTCCAACACCTAACCGAGGTAATCCCTTATTTAACCCCTCAAGAAGAACACAGGCTTTACAAGTCTCTTGTGAGGACACAAAATTACACCTTTGACAAATTCTTCTTTCGGGTAATTTAATATTTTCATTTATGGAGAGTTTTTCACCTGAAACAATTAAATTACAAAATTACATACACCGAACAATCCCACAATTAAAAATACACAAGTCTTGGAGATGGAAAACCCGCTCTTGAAATTTCTGCTGGTTTTGAAACATTTACAATAAGTACCTGAAGTAAATTGAAAATAAATAAATTATTAATATTTTATACCAAATGTCAAATGAATTTTGATATTTTATTGTAAGAGGTATATTCTTTTTACATGTTGATATCAACGGTTTCAAACAGTTTTTCGTAACATCTCTAATTTTCCGAAAAATTCCAGGGCGGGTTCCACCAGAACTGAAATTAATACATCAACTTTGTTATGCCACAAATACATAAAAATATCTCTTAACATTCACAATTATTATGTTACCTGAGTGCAAAATATCCATTATCGAAGAAGGCCTCACTTTCTCAAAATCTTTTAAAAGCGCCCTTGCATAGCCCCGATAAGCATTTGGGGCGTAAATGCACTCTGTGGAAAAATATACTAACTTCTTAAAGTAAGCATACATAACTATTTCTTTTTCGTAAGTATATTTTAGCGGCTTTACTCTTGTAATCCCATCGTCGCTACCCTAAAAATAAAAATAAAATTGATATAACTAGTACAACATATATTTATTGATCAATAACTTTGACTAAATGTCGGCTTACCGTTATGATAGATGTGCATCTCTGTAACCTGGCAATATCTCCTCTTAGAATATTCATTAGAACAGTTTCAGCGATATCATCTGCGTTGTGTCCTGTGGCCACACAATTCACCTTGAGCAATGCTGCTCCTCGGTCCAGAGCTTGTCGCCTGAACACGCCACAAAAAGTGCAGTTGTTCTTGCGTCCAATTTCTTTGACAATTTCATCCATTGTCCACCCGTAGAGCTCTTTGTAAGATAAGATTTTCAGTGGTATTTCATAGTCGTCACGGTTTCTTTTGACTGTTTCCAGGCTGTCATCCCTGTACCCAGTTATACCTTCATCTATCGAGAGCAATACTAATTCCAATCCATAGTCATGTTTAACGTTTAGTAACTTAAGTACATGTGCAAGAACTGTGGAATCTTTTCCACCTGACGCGGCAACGGCAACTAAATTTCCTCTTTTGAAGAGTTTCCCCTCGGTGATTGTGTGATGGATTTCACTCTCAAAGGCGTCGTAGAAGCATTCTTTACACAATGCGTCGCCGGTTTTCGGCCTCTGAAATTATTGATACAACGTAGTTTTGATTACGGATTACATTACGGAAGTAAAACTATAAATCGCAAAAATATTAGTTATATTCAAGTGAAAAGAAAACTTAAGGAATTTTAAAACTAACCTTCAAAACTGCGTTCTTTCCACATACTTTAGAACACGTCACAGGCATTTTAACTATATTTGACAGTAAAATATATCTTTAAATTTCTTCAAATAATAAGCATAAATAAACCAAATCACACATTCATCATAACGCAAAACTCACTTCATGTTTTCAAATTATATCATATATGTCAAATTGCGTTAAGTCAAAACTGTCAAATGGTCAAAACCATAGATAAAAATTTACGACTTGAGAGATTCCGACTAGCGATGGAACAATCGATGAAAAATCGATCTTTTTTACCATCGATGTATTTCGATACATTTTCATAGTTCCCCAAGGAATGAGCTTAACATCGCTCATTTTCTCAAGAGAGAGCTTTATCAGACGGAAACCTGTTATCCCGAGGAGGTTGACGGCCTCCGTGGTCCCGAGGCAAGGCTCTCGACTCACAATCCGAAGGTCGCGGGTTCGAACCCGGCGTGCGCAAATAAATTTTATTTGATTAATTTGTGTTATTTCACAATTTATTCATTTAAAATAATATTTAGTATATTTGCGGCACGTTCCAGAGTGGAAGATACTATCAGTATCGCCCTGGTGTAAGACCACCATTCAGAATTGAAACGTTGCTTGAAATGGCTTTAGCCGTGTTTAGTGACCAGATCTGAATAGCCAGGTACTTCCCAACCTTCCTCTTCCCTATCTCCTTCCCCTCCCCACTACCTTCAGCCTCACAACATACCCCGATTGGGGATGCCATAGTCTCACTGGCTCCAGACGGGAGCAGTTGGGACTCTTGTGCGGTATAAAACAACTTTGTAAAAAAAAAAGGTGAAAAATCAAGCGGTAGAAAAAAACCTAAAATTACTTAAAATATAATTTTTTTTTTTTCAATAATGGTTATGGTTTTCTACAACAGTAACGAATTTAAAAAAAATTTCTGCTTACATTAGAAAAAAGAAAAAATTCAAGGGTACAAATTAAAATATTTTTATTTTCAGAAAGACAATCGATAATAACACATAAGAGCACTGGATCGGTTTCACCGATGATTTGAAAAATATATCTGAAAAAAAAAATAACGACGCTGGAAAGGGAAAATGACTAAAGCGCCACTCAGCTGTGACATTAAAGATGAACCTACGCAATAAACCATATTATTTGTTTGTTTAGGTTCATATTGCAGAAAAGAATTTAAAAAATCTTCATATTCTAATATATAAAAACTATTTCCTTTTCAATCAAAATAAAACAGATGTACGAGTATACCTTCATAAACTCCGAGAACCCATTTCACCCATCCCACAGCAAAAACTGCAACATGTGCTCTGAAATAAATATTTTTAATTAAACAAATATATTTAATTAAACATTAAACAAGGTTTGCGAAAAGAATGTAGAATATTTTCCCCTTGCAATGATGAACAAGGTATGTATGACAAATGAGTTAATAATGAATATGAGAAAGTCTGATGGTGTTTGAAAAAGATAGTAAGAAAACGGTGTGCAATGTAGTTTAGAATGATGAATACTTGAAGCAGGTGGATGAGTTTTTTATGTCCAAAGAAGCGAAGCTAGGAGTCCATAATGGAGTGCTGGAACCTAGCCTGATGTATGGCAGTGAGGCATGGAACTGGCATGGAACAGCGAGGAAAGCTGAAAGTAGACTAAATGCTGTAGGAATGAAATTCCTGCAAGGCTGATGTAAGAGTAAGATTAAGAAAGGGACGCTCAGATGGTTTGGGCGCGTAGGGTGAACGAACTAAGAGAGGAATGTAAGGAGAATATATGACGCAGATGTAAACGGTTGATGAATTCGGACGCCAGAGAAAGACTTGGCACGATTGTGTATCAGATATTTGCGTCGGGCCACGTCGTGAGTCAAAATAATAGAATAGTATGTCTGAATGTGAATGAGGCAAGGATTGTATGCCAAGACCGAGTTGTTTGGTGGTCCGCCCTCTCTGCCTACCTTGCGGGAAACAGCGTGATGGTTTGTTAGTTTATTTATTTAAACGCCTATAGGGCTTTTACATAGTGCAGTACCTCTTTTTGACAAAATTTAGGAACTAACATAAAGTATAAGAAACAAAATATAGGTAACATAAAATATAAGAGTTGACACAAAGTAGATAACATAGAATAATAGTAAAAATAAAGATAAAGATAGTTTATGAAGTAGGAAGAAATAGTTGGCACATACGCCGTTTGAAGTTTGAAAAATTCAAATTATTATCAAATACATCCATATTGTTTAAATATTTGTTGCCAAGACTATGTAAACGCTGTATTGGAGAATGCAAACTATAGTTGGAATGAGATATATGTATATAAAATGTTAATATTTGTCTAGTCGTTCGTGTAGGTACATGAAGATTAATGAATTGCAGAAGTTCACAACAATTGAATTTAGAATTTAATAATTTTAATAAAAAGGTTAGGTCGTTTATTTTTCGTCTGTTTTCTAGAGTTGGAATATTTAGAATATTCATTAAGAACGGGTAATTTATATGATCTAAAGGGATATTATGTTTGAAATTTACGAAACGTAGAAATTTTCTTTGAATTCTTTCAACATTATGAATATGAATTTTGTAGAAGGGCGACCAGACTATGGAGTTATGTTCCATTAGGCTTCTAACGAGGGATATATATATATAACAGTTTAAAGATTTGTAACGATTCAAAGTTTTTAATTGTTCTTAATACAAATCGTAATGTTTTCATACCCTTATTTACAGTTTGTTGAATGTTGAAGCATTATTAATTTTCTACCATTAACAATAATATGATCTGCCATCAACAATGTTATGAGGTGTTCCGAATGTAAAGGATATCCTAGCTTCAACATCCCTAAAGGATATCCCAGCTTCAACATCATTCAAAGAGTCTCGAACATTTTCTGGAACGAAATATTGTAAAACATTAACCACTCGGAACCATAAGCTTGTTTTCATGATAATATAACATTAGCGGATATAGGCAGTCAAAACATTTCATAAACAATGAAATAAGTATAATCTTGTACTAAATAAAGAATAAATAATATATGACATATGACGTATGAGGCATTGTCAAAGGAACAATTCAAACCATATTTCATAAAAACTCAAACGTCACTTTACCTCAAATTGATTTACGAATAAATTAAGCTGAATGTTTATTTTTTATATAATTACCTGATTTCTTGATCAATTGTAGACCATTTAATCACTACTGGATTTCATGTTCAACGATTTTCGAATTAAAAATATACCAAATAAGTCATTAATACAAATGATAACGTACTTATTTCCGTTTGAGCTCGTAGATGACGTAGATGACTCGTAGACTATTGTTTTTTGCCTGTTCATTTTGGAGTGGTTTGAAGATTGAATATTGATTTTGCAAAAATAAAAACGTTAATTTTTTTTTTGGATTTTGGATTCGAACCCAGGTTGCTGATGGTTAGTTAGTTAGTTAGTGAAAGATGATTTTCTCCATATTTTTGTTATCGAATTCCAGTGCACCTTTTCCTATACATTTGGCCATCATATTAATATTTATGGTTTCTTCTTCGGAGTCGCTAGATGTCGTTTTCTTTCGCCTGTTCATTTTGTTGTGGTTTGAAGATTGGATATTGATTTTGCAAAAATAAAAAAAGTTCTTTTTTTTTTGGATTTTATAGGATTCGAACCCAGGTCGCCTGAATGTCTGGCCATATTCGTTACGCGCCTTATGCCGCTGGACTACGGCAGTCTTGCGTGAGACCGAAGATTTACTGTATTATATATTTTTTATTTATTTAAATAAAACATACAACGAAGTTGCATTCCCATGAGTTATCAAAACTCATTAAGGGATCGCCAATTGGTACATTTGAAAAGATAAACCCAACCCAACCCAATATGCAGACACAATAAATGAAGAAAAATTTTACAAAACATTTTACAGAAGCAACATACAGACACAAACATACGAAGAATCACTTTACAAATATTTCACAGAAAACATGTCTTATAAGATTTTATGAATAATATTATAACCACTCATTTGATTTATGTACTGTTGGTGTCACAAAGTAAAAATAAAGTATCCTCCATGATGGACTATAGAAATGCATAAAAACAAATCAGGAAAAATACAATAAAAGGTACATGCTCAAAAATACACAGACCTAATACAAGATGTTTACATAAAAAAAAACACATGATAAGATTTAAAAAAAAGATATAAACTGCGCCCATGAACAGAGTTTGTACCTTTATGACTCGTTTTCCAAATAACATTTGAAAAAATAGGATTTCAATATATTATCGTTTCGAGATTTGTTAGAGGCATATACCTGTCTTAATTCTTCAGGCAATTTGTTATAGTTAGTGTACGCAATGTATTCTAATGATTTCAGTCCGAACTTTGTTGAGTGTATTTTTGATATATGTAGTTTGTTGTGTTGTCGTGTATTATATTGGTGAACGTCGTTGTTATAGTTCAGTTTTATATTTGTGTGGGTGTTGCACTGAATAATATTTAAGATGGTGTTTGTTATCTCAAAGCTAGGAACAATCTTAAATGGTAATACAAGTGCGTGACGGTAAATTTCTTTAACATGTGTATCCCAAGGCAAGCCAAAAATGTTACGTAGGGCTCTATTTTGGATTATTTGCACCTCCGATATCAATTTTTTGGTAGCAAAACCCCAGATACCCGAAAGGTATGCCAAGTGGGAGTGAATCATAGCATAGTACAATGATCGCAGTATGGCTGTGGGAAGCAATCTACGTAACCTGTACATTACACCGGTCACCGGAGCAATCTTTGATTTAACATGGTCAAAATGATTTTTCCATGAAAGCCGTGAGTCAATTAAAAGTCCTAGATACTTTGCGACATCTGTTTGTTCCAGTCTGTTTAGTCCAAGGGAAATGTTTAGGCGTTGTTCTCTCTTATTCCCGAATAGCACATAGTGAGTCTTTTTAATATTAAGGCTAAGTTTATTAATTCTCAGCCACTCGGCTAGATGAGCCAAATCTCTTTCCATGTCCTTTTCCATTTCGTTTAAATTAGTATTATGATAGAATAATATTGTGTCATCAGCATAAAGTTGAAGTGTACCTTTCACTCCCCATTTTGCAATATCATTTATATAAATTAAAAATAATAATGGCCCGAGAATCGAGCCCTGTGGTACACCACACGTTATATTTCTATGATCACTTGATTCTTTTCCAATAACAACCGAACAGCACCTACCCGTAAGATAACTAGATAAAAATTTTAGATTGTTGCCCACGATGCCCAGATTTTTTTTTTTTTTTTTTTTAATTGCCGGCAACCCGGGCGTTTATTACAGTAACAATATAATACAAGAAAAGTACTCACTAGACGATGTCTGTTCTGAGACGGGTACATAAATATGCGTGCATGAACATATTAATACACAATTAGCATATAAAAACATATTAATCCTATAAACACGTACACAAACATAAAATACATACACAAACGTATACGCATGCATGCAGTATTCAGTTTTATTAAATTTAAGAGTTTAGATAGCATCTAAAAACAATAACATTTCAACAAAATAATATAAAGTATTAAACTAGACATGGGTAAAACATAAGCAATATTAATAAGAAAGCATAAATCTCTAAAAATTTAAATATCGCATATATGCAAATAGAGAGTCAGGATTAGACTAAGATGGGATTATTAGTAACTTGGTGATGCATTCCCTTTTTTTGTGTAGTAACCAAGTGTTGAAATATTTATAGAACCCTTTTAGGTTTTTTTGATTCAAGCAAAAAGTGGTTTCTTTTAGGAATGTGTTGTAAATGAGAGGTGCGAGGTAGGATTCGTGCTTTTTGGCAAAGGTTGATTTAATTTTTGGGACAAGAAGTTGATTATGCGTTTTTGCTCTTGTATTTTGTGGGTGAGTTACGTGGCATGGTGAAGATTTTATGCAGTTAATTTGAATGATCTTTTTAATGAATAGTTTCCTTATATCTAGTATATTATTTGTAATTAGGAGATTTTCCGTTGGATGCAGATAGGGTTTTTTGAACATGATCCTAATTAATGTTTTGTGAGTTGAGTTAAGCGGCTTAATGTACTATGATATTCAAGCTTTTTTAACAGAATCTTATGATCAACCGTATCGAACGCCTTTTTGAGGTCAATGAAAATGCCCGCTGCATATTTTCCTTGATCTAAGTGTTTTTGAAGAGTCAGTATAAAATCAAAGGCAGCACATTTCGTGTTGGAGAATTTTCTGAACCCATATTGTTGAGGCGTGAGAATATTATTAGTTGTGAGATATTTTGTTAGTCTATTTTTGATTACATGTTCGAATACTTTGGAGAAGACTGAGAGTATTGATATTGGACGATAATTAGATGGATTTTTTTTGCAGTCTTCTTTGTGAATTGGAACGATTTTTGCAAGCTTTAGTTGATCCGGAAATAGTCCACTCACTAATGACTGATTAATGAGAATAACAAGATGATCCGCTAATTTTTCTTTACAGAATCTGAGTAAGTTGGTTGTCATACCATCGACTCCTGGAGATGCATTAGTTTTTAGTTTTGAGATAATTTTTAAAACTTCTAGTTTGTTTGTATTGGCCATGTAGAGGGACTGTAATGGCTTTGGTTCCATGTTTATTGTATTTACGTCATCTGGATAAGATGGGATACTCGCAGCTAAATTTTCACCAACCGATGTAAAGAAGTCATTAAACGCTGTACATATCTGCTTCGGGTCATTTGTGTCTATATTATTGATGGTAAGAGTTTCAATTTTATTTGTAGAGTTCTTTGGACTGTTAGTTATGATTGGATTTATTGTCTTCCAGGTTTGTCTTGGATTATGTATGTTTTCTTTAAAAATATCTGTGTAATATTTTGTTTTGGCGAAACGTCTGTAATTAGTAACCAAATTTCTTGACTTATTTTTTTTGTGATATAAGAAGACTGTTTTGTGGATCTTTCTTCCATTGTTTGTATTTAGTATTTCGTTCTCTAATAAGGAGATCCAGTTTTTTGTCAAACCATGGTGTATTACTCTGCTTAGGGTTTCCTATTCGTGTCTTTGGCTTAAATTTGCAAGTGTCAATTGCTGTTTCGATATATTTAAAGAATTGATTAAAATTTTCGGTTATATTGGTGGTGTCATGAGAAAACGGTTGGGTCTCAAGATATGTTCTCAAAGCCCTCTTATTGATGCTGATGTTTATATTTGGTGGTATTCTGTTGTTAGAGTGGTGTTTCAAAGAGTTTTGGTAGTCTAACATCATTATACTATGATCACTTATCTGGTTATCAATATTGGAGGTCGTTGAAGATATGTTTTCTCTATTTGATATAATATGGTCTAATAGAGAACTGCTGGTTTCAGTGACTCTCGTGGGATGTGTATTATTACATATGAAATAGTTATATGAAAATAAAGTGTTGATATATTTTTTTGTTGTATCATTTTTTTTAAGTACATTAATGTTTAAATCCCCGAAGATGAGTGTATCTACGCTACTTTTTTGTAAAATAGATTCAAGAGATATTAGAAAATCATTTATATTGTTGTTAGGTTTCCTGTATGTAGCATATATATTTAAAGGTTTAAAATGTTTATATTGTACCCTAACTCCTAAAAAAGAGTTATTCGTTGACCACTTTTCAATAACTTCACAGTTAAATGTATAGTGAGTATATATCGCCACTCCTCCTCCTCTTCCAGTAGTCCGGGAAGCAAAATTGCCCTGATAGCCATTGATGTTGAACAAAGATCCTTCTCCATCTCCCAGCCAAGTTTCGGTGACAACTAAAACGTGCACAGTATCCGTTATTCTTTTGAGCGTTTCTTCTATTTCATCTATTTTGTTTCTAATACTTCTGGCATTAATGTACAGGACTCTCAAGCTATTTTTTATAGGCATATAATCATCCACCGATTGGTACTTCCTTTGTATGATTGATTGGTCACCATCTTTTTCAACAAATTCCGGCGTAGTCCACTTTTTCCCTAACACGTTCATCCATCATCTTCCAGATTGGACATTCTGAGCTGGTGGCTCTGTGGTCGTTATGATTTAAATTATTACAATTGGTACATGTAGGCTGCTCTTTTTTGTTAGGGCAGGCCTCGAATTTGTGGTTGCCCCCGCAGTGAACACAGGCCGTTTCTTCTTTGCAAAACAATTGGGTGTGTCCGAAACCCATACATTTATAGCATTGAACCAATGGTGACTGATCCTCTACTTTTAAACGTTGGTATCCCACATTGATATGCCCAGCTTCTATCAAGCTTTTCCAATTTTTTGGCGATAATTCTAATATCGTATTGCAGAGAAGTGTATTCCTGTGATTTTTTTTGTACTTAATGGATATTTTTTCCGAGAAATCAATACCTATCCCATTATTTTGTTTCTCCAGGGAATGCATTAGGTCATCATTAGTAGCTCCCTTGATAAGGCCTCTAATAATAACCAAAGGATTCAATTTTTTTCCTTCTTCTATATTTATTTTTCCTTGTAGCCCTTTATTCAATTCTCTTTTGAATTTATGTTTATCTTCCAGGGAGGCCATGTTGAAGATTAATTTGTCGCTGTTATTCGATTTTCGCATGCGTGCAACACCGATCCCCAGAGTGCGAACATCTACGTGCTTTTTTATGAGTTTTTCAATGTCGGCTGATTTTTTCTGTGGGTCGTCGGAGCTTATTATTAGGGCATGATTTTAAAGGGTTGTTTTCTGCCTAGCTGCAACAGTCGCATACGTTGTAGCTTGAGGGGTTTGGTCCAGCTTTTTATTGATTTTATTAATATCATTGGAAAGCGATTCAATGCTTCTCATAACATTTTTTAAAGGTGTTTCGTAGTGGATTTGCGAAAAATTTTCTGCCATCTCCAGGTGATCTATTAAGCAGCTAACGCAGTTTTAGAATCTAGTACCTGTGAAATATTAAATTTTAGTGACGCACTTCCGTTGCATCAAAATTTCAAATCACAACGGGGCTATAGAAGTTTCACTTAAAAACATCATTCTTACAGGGCGACTTTACACACTTGGGGTCGAACTTAAAACGCCGTTTCGCGTCATATGGCTCGTATGGCGTCAAACCGATGGTAATTTTGGATTCTTACTTAAACGCATGGTCTGAAGTTGAATCATCGGCAAGATCTACTAAAATCTAGCTAATGCAAGACTTGGGACTTGGGATCGGACTTTAAACACCGTTTTCTAGGGCCTTATGGCGTCAAACCGACCGATATTTTGAATTCTTACTTGAGCTCATGGTCTGTAGTTGAATCAATGGGAAAATCTGCGAAAAGTACCTATTATTTTTGAAAAAAAAAAACATTATTCTTATGGGGCGAATACAAGTCGAACGGGCCGAACATTAATCGCGGTTTCCTCGGGCCCTATGGCTTAGAACCGACTGATATTTTGGATTCTTACTAAAACGCGTGGTCTGGAGTTGAATCATTTTCAAAATTTGTAATAAGAATCATTATAAAAAGTCGTCATTTTCACAGGGCGAATACAAACACTTGCGGTCGAACTTAAAACTCCGTTTCCTCGGGCCCTACAGCGTTAAACCGACAGTAATTTTGGATTCTTACGTGGATTCTTACGATTCTGCGTGGTCTGTAAATAAATGGCAAATCTGTTCAAAGGATAATTTTTTTTTAAATTATCATTTTTACGGGGCGAATGGAAGACTTGCAAGACTTGCATTCGCCATCATTTTTGAAAAAATCATAATTCTTACAGGGCAAATGAAATATTTGGGGTCGAACTTAAAATGCCATTTTCCCGGGCCCTAAGGGGTCAAACCGACTAATATTTTGAATTCTTACACGCACGGTCTGGAGTTGAATCATTGGCAAAATCTGCTCAAAGGTTAATTTTGAAAAATCATCTTTTCATTAAGGCGCAAATGCAAGTCTTGTGGCCGAACTTTAAACGCCGTATCCTCGTGCCCTATGGCGTCAACCAAATGATATTTTGGATTCTTACTTAAACGCATGGTATGGAGTTGAATAAATGGCAAAATCTGCCAAAAGTACTCTTTTTGAACAAAATCATCATTCTTAGGTTCGAATGCAAGACTTGGGGTCAAACTTTAAACGGCGTTTCCTCGAGCCCTGTGGCATTAAACTGTAATTTTGACTGATACTTTGGATTCTTACTTAAGATGAAGCTATACGTGAAATCTACTATTTAGATTCATCTTTACGACGAATCGGTTTACAGTATGTTCCTCTTAAGAGGAATATAAACGCTAGAAATATTTCGATTCTCATGCCTACAAAATTGAAAATCACGCGTCCTATTTGCACGAAGTAAGTAAGCGAAAAAGTGGTTTTTATTTATTTTGTGCATAATTTTATAAGAATGAAAAAAAAATAGAACATACAAAACCTCAAAAATAGTCTTAGCCATAAAGGGTATTTTTTAAAAATTGTTTCTTATATTTCTTGATAGTTAAGTCATGAAAAAACATTTATTTAGTGGTTTACACTAATATTTTTTGTTACGTAAATAAAAATTTTATTGTAATTCCAATACATATAAAAGCTAGTAAAAGCTTCAATTTATCCGTAGCATATTTTTTGGAGTTCATACTGTAAACCGATTCGTCGTAAAGATGAATCTAAATAGTATCTAAATAAAATTTCACGTATAGCTTCATCTTAAACGCATGGTCTGAAGCAGGTTTGTTACGGATGCAAAAATTTTGACATCAGCAAATGCGGAAGCGGATGCGGATTATTAAAGGTTCACATCTGCGGATGCGGATGAAGATGTCTGAATTAATGCGAATGTTCCGCATTCGCGGGTGCGGATGCGGATGCGAATATCCGTAACACCCCTGATAACGGATGCAAAATTTTAACATCCGCGGATGATTAGAGGTGCACATCTGCGGATGCGGATGAAGATGTCTGAATTAATGCGAATATTCCACATTTGCGGATGCGGATGCGAATATCCGTAACACCCCTGGTCTGAAGCAAGCACAAGTAATTGAAATCTTGCTAGATACCATGGAAATATTATTTTACAAGCACCATTGTACCTAAACGTTGTAAAAAGAGCAAAAAAATGATGACGTAACTTTGCGCGGTCAAACTAGGCTTGGTAAGCAATATTCAACCCATGTGACCCCGGTCCATTGTGTATGTGCTATGGACGGCGGGATATTTTAATTTTGCACATTATCCCGAATACCCGTTACCTGTACCGTTCAAAGTTAATCAATTTTTTATTAGTGTCTTAACCTTGTGTCGGTATTTTTTTTTTAAATTCGTATCATTTACGAGTAACCCTGTATGGCACCGTGCACCATTATTTTACACTCGTTTCCGCTCTGTCGAGGAGCAAGTGATGTGAAATGTGGGAATTAAAATGCGATACTTAGATATGTACCTACACCTGCTATAATCGATTTCTATTTTACGTGTAATAATATACTTGCCTACAAATATAATATTGTAAATAAATTCGTATTATCTTCTTACTCTTTAGGAAACCTAAACCTCATTACCAACAGCGGTGCCGCGTGAAAATCTCTTGAGAAACCATAAGGTTTTTGTTCTGAAAACTCTTTGAAACGTTTCTGACAATTAACAAATGTAATCTAGATATCCGTTATGAAATGAACCGTGACGAAAAATGTTAAAAATTCATTGGGAAACTCACAAAATCGAAATATTCCGGAATCTGAATGCACGTTGAATTCATTCCTAATCAACCTAAGTAGATCTTTCGAAATAATATTGTAAATTTTCTTATATTGTAAAATTAAATAATTTTGTAGCTAAATAAATGAATTTACTGAGAGGGAAGAGGAAACGACTACCATTTTTAGTCTTCTCCGAAAGGAAGATAAAATTACAACCACCAGGTAAAAAAAAGTTCGATTATGAAGGCCCAGCTTCTCGCATTTGTAACGATTAATTACATATTTTCCTTAAATACTTTAAGTTTTAAAGCTCTTAAAAAATATATATTTATGCTTGAAGATAATATCTATACATTCCCCACGCCGAAACGGCAATTATATGAAATTCCCCGATAGAAAAAAATCGTTACCTAAGTATTTTTTTTTTTTAAAGAAAGACAAACATTCCCGTTTACGAATAACCCAACAATAGTTGAAAATCTCCTACTACCACTACACTTAGCAGAGAATGTTGCTTGTGTCGTGATGGAGGACTTAGCCAGTCAAGGAATCGAGCACGGGACGCCCGGGACCCAAACGCGATGCCAACACAGCCACCGACCGGGCTCCGAAAATTATTATAAACACGTTTGTTTCAGTTATTTTACAAGTTATAGGTATGTATGAAAAAATTCACAGGGTTTCTTTAAATGCTATTTTAGACATTCCCCAAGATTTTTGCTCTATTTTAAGTGAGTCATATTTTATTAAACATTTTTTAAATTTCCGCTTAAATATTATCGTTTTTAATATTAGCTCGCTCTCTCTAACACCCGTATTTACATATCTCTCCATCTTCTTCTTTTTGAGGGGGTACGCCGCGCCTAATAATTGTGCCATAATTAGTATTTACACGGTTATTTTTACTTTTACAAATTCGATCTCTGCCGCCACTGATATGGAATGTTCGTATTGTAATCGATACTTTGATTTGAAAGTAGGTACCTACCTTCTAACACGTACGCATTGGTATAAATAAAGCTATAATTTGTTGAAATAATGTGAACAAATCGGATAGATTAGGTATCCCAAGCAATACAAGTTATGAATACCTACTTAATCGTAAGATTTAGTATACTAAATCCGATGCAAAAAATCAATGGTATGATAAATTGTGTAGAAATCGTAGGATTTAGAAATAGTGCCTACCTACTGAACTCAGATAATTTTTTTCTATTTTTGCCGATTGTCAAATAAAATAGTGGCTATGGTTTTCCGCAACCATCGATAGGTATATAAACTTGGTCAATAGTACCCTTTACACACAGAGTTCGGAGCGGGACTTCAGGCCGCCGCGCAGAAAAGTAAAGACCGAAAGTAAGATAACGGTTAAGGCTGGCTTTACATTCGTAAGTTTTTTCCCGTAATTCGCTCGTGTAAGCGAATTATGGCCAAATTACCAATGTAAACGACACCAAAAGTCACTTAACGTAATTTAAAGCATGTTACAGAACTTCTTCTTCCGGAAGTTTTTTGACAGGTCTATTCGCGTCCACGCGAAATTACAGCCTTCTCACAGCTCATAAAATCAGTTTGATAAGCTGAGGGACTTTTTGTAAGAAATAGTACCAAAATGCGCCGTTGCGAAATGTCAAAAATCAAAAGACATTTGTTTTTATTGGATTATTTTCCTATAAAACTAGCATTTATTTCCACTTATTTGAGTTTTCTGAAAATGAGCATCCTTCTATTCAATTATCGGTCAAAACCTTTATAATCTCAATATTTCTGTTTTTAAAATTACGTATTTGAATACGAAGTCGGTTGCTGTCGGCAGCTGTCAGGTAGCTGTCATCCGAATAAAATGAAAGAAATCCATTAATTTTCGCCTTTGACGGCAAAAAAGTGCGTGGAGATTTGTTTAATTAAAGCCAAATTCTATTTCAGCACTTTATTTGATCCTTTTCGACTTTATTGACAAAATCGCGTAAATTTGACGGTAGCAGGTCGTTGTTGAAAGGAAGCCATCTTACCGCAAATAAATTTACAGATGTAAACGGTCGCATGAGCAGTTACACAGGTCGAACTTCCGAAACACTTCCGTGATCATTAATTACCACAAGTCAGATGCATATGTAAACGCTCCTGGGAGTAACCTGTCAAAATCTTACGTAATCCGTAATTTTTAATTACGAGTGTAAAGCTAGCCTTACAGCGCAGTTCACTGTGAGACTTTTCTGCGCGGCGGCCTGAAGTGGCGCGGGGCACGTCCCGCTCCGCAATTATTAGGTAGAGAAATTGACTTCTTATACTTATCTAATATTATAACAGGTAGGTACCTACTCAGAGCAATTATAATATCATATTTTTTTGTAGTAAAGTATTTTTGGTAGTATGGATTGTCAAGTTAAGAATTATCTCCTGTAGGTAACACCCACATTAACAACACCTTTCAATAATTCAACATTTATGTTAGATAATTTTAGTAGTTGTTGAACAATTATGCTAGCACAAGGTAATTGTGTTAGGTAATCGAAAATGATTACAGAAAAATATTCCTGCTCTAAGAATATTTTTAATTATTTTGTCTACCGTGGTCGAGGGGTTATTCTCTTGACTATGAATCCGAAGCTCGCGGGATCAAATAAAGTTTATTGAATTTATTTGCGATGTTTGACAATAATTAATCCATTGAAAATAATATATACGGTGTCCGGAAAGTTAATCGGGAAGCTGTTTAATCTACATCACATACTTAGAGATTTACCTGAAAGCGAAAACAAAATGTATGCCACAAAATCGACTCCAAATGGATTCACCTGCTTCCCGCTTACACCGTGTTTAATCAAGATACATATATATTACAAAAGAAAACTCTGAAACGAGCCCCGGTAGGATCAAAGAAGTTAGATTGTGTGGTAGCCTCTATCCCCCATCCCGTTTTTACCTGAAGAGCTATTCTCTATCTTTTGTGAGAACGAGATCGTTCTCCCGCGAGGTGTCCTGTCAGATTTGTATGATTTTCCACAGCTGTTAAATGAATAAATAATCATACATACTTGCAGGAATTTGTGTTTAAAACGACCCAAACTAAAATACGTGACAGCTCACAGCTGAAATTTTGACATCGGCCGATAGAAAAAGCAAATAACAGCCGTAGAAAATCACACAGATCTGACAGGACATCTCGCGGGAGAACGATCTCGTTCTCACAAAAGATAGAGAATAGCTCTTCTGAAGGGCGTGCTTTTGAAGATACAAGGGCTAGAATTTCCGCCCTCTATAAATTTCTAGAACAGTCCAGAACATTCGAGAGTATTCGAGAGCATTCCACAACATTCCAGAATATCCCGGAACATTCTGGAATGTTCGAGAATAGTCTGGAACGTTCGGGAACATCCCGGAACATCCTAGATCATTGTGGAACATTCCAAAACACTCTCGAATGTTGTGAAATTTTCATTGTGGACCATTTGAAGCCTTTTTTGTTTGGGTGGGGCTGCCAATAGGTAGGTGTGTATAAACCAAGATCCGTCATGGGTTCGAATGCCAGTTTAATCTCATACCAACTCCCTGGACGAAGCCGGGTACCCCAGCAAGTGTCTACGTATATATTTTATTTGCGGCACGTTTCAGAGTGGAAGAGACTCTCAGTACCGCCTTGGTGGAAGACCACCATTCAGAATTGAATTGTTGCTTGAAATGGCCTTAGCCGTGTTTGGTAACCAGATTTCATTAGCCAAGCACTACCCAACCTTCCTCCTCTCTATCTCTTTCACCTCCCACTTCAACTTCACAACTTACCTACCTACCACAATTGGGGATGCCAAAGTATCACCGGCTCCAGACGATTGGGAGCATTTGGAACTCTTGTTCGGTATTCACAAAAAAAAATCATGCAAAAAAGGTTGTTAGCGTTTTTGTAGATGGACTGGTTACTGGCACAAAGCAGTTGGCAATATTAATATTATTACAAAGGTAGGCATGTCGAAATAAATAAATAATAATAATCTCTTTTTCCATCGCGTCATCTGAAAATTACACTATACAGGGGATCCGAAAATAACGTAAGTACTAACCACTCGAAACGATACACTCAAGTGAACCACTTAATGTCAAGTGTTTAGACAAACCATTGAACATCTTTGAGATAAATATTATAACGAGTTTTTGAAGTGAAAACTTCTTTATTCATTTGCAAACACAGCATAAAACCAATACATTGCAAGAGCGGTAAGAAAAGATACATAATAATTACATTTACAGTTAAAGTACCTAATAAATTTAGTTAAAACATAAGTTCTATTACACGCTTAAAATCGATGTAGGATATGTGGAAAATATCCACATTTCCTGCAATTAACCTAGTGAGTCTTCCCAGGGGCATCACCACTGGTAAGTTAGTTCTGCACCTGGGAAGAATCAAAAGCCTGTGTTGGCAACCTCGCGTGAACTTATCCGGGACATAGAATCCTATTTCAGCCAGAATTTCGGGTACCGATATAAAACCATTTAGAAGCTTATCAGCAGTAATGCAACATCTCTTCTGGAACTAGGGCTGCAGATATCCAGCATTCCCGAGATAAATGCTGTTGGAAACAGCCACCGTTGTGATTTGAAACTCGATAAAACTAAAAATAGCGACACTATAAAGAGACAAACACACATATATCTACAGGATTTAGCCTGAAAGAATGAGATAGTTTAATCGTTATTCTCTTTCCGCGGTGCTTCGTAGCCTTCCCACTCTTTGTCTATTTTAGTTTTCTGAAGATTTCACTTCTGCCGCGTGTGAATTGCACACTCATTTTTTTTGGTGTGAGCGCCTACCAGTGTTGTCACGTGCACGGTTTTTACCATGTTTACATGGTTTTCTGGCTCATTTCTACCTCCATAGTTTTTTCAAAAACCCGTGTCGTACCCGAATGAGATACCTACCTACGTGTTTTTAACATGTTTCTCATGGGGAAATTTTGTGATCAGGAATGTAACTCTTGAACAGCACGGGTTCACAATGTCTATCTAATTTAACTTTGTGAATAAGAATTATATACATAAAAATAAATTAATTTACACATCACGTAGGTAACCTAATTAGGCACCGACACAAACTACTGTAAAATGTAGAAAACATATTATTGGAATTGTGGGAGAATTTTTTTCTCCCTCATCTCACCGACCTGAAAAAACTTTTTTCTAAGTATTAAATAAAAGTTATTTATAATCTAATAAGATCCTAGGTACTACAAATTAAAATTAATAACAGCAAAAACTCTTTTTTTTAAATAAAACCCTCGTTAAAAAAAAAAATTTTATTTGTAAGTTTTTTTTTGCAAAAACATACTTAGGTACCGTTATTTTCTTATTTTTATCCTCAATGGAAAGCTTACGAAAAACATTTTTTGCCTGGTATTTTTAACCTTCAAACATGGTTTTTCATTTTTAAGACATTGAGGCAACCAAGCTCTGTTTTTTTAGACATTTTTTACATTTTTAGACATTGTTATATTTAAATCTGTAAACTAGCCTGTTCTGTTCTGAAACATTAGAAAACCTAAAGTGAGTACAGTGAGCATTTTTAACGTAATCGAAAAATTTTATAATGATCGAAAAAATGATAGCTACGCCATCCTGTATAATAAAACGTAATTTCCGCTTCGATGGGATTGCGGACACTCATTACGAGATTTTTTAACCAACTGTTATGACTGAGTAAAATTTATTTGTTGTGTTTGCGAGATTCTATTCACAAATCCGCTCCCCCATTAGTCGTGAAGGCCAAGCATTCGTACTTCTGTGTATGTGGTACTATCGTAAAAAGATGTATGTATTTACGAACAATGGACAAAAAATCAATCAAATCCGTTCCACGGTGCCGTGAATAACACGGTCCTAGTGGCAACAGTCGTGATGAGTAAACACAGTAAACAGTAACAGTTGCACACAGTCACGGGAAACAAACTTACAGTCACTGTCGCAGACGACGAATCGACGCAAACGCAGTCGAGATTCTGTTTCTCTTCACACTGGACGTTTTCTCCGGCCGGAAATTGTGACGGTTTTCCTCGATATTTTGTGAAGACTCCAGCTAGAAATAGTGAGCGTTTCTGTGATGTGTTTATTGAGAAGTTACTATGGCTGACAGTGAACCCGTACAAAAAGAAAAAATTGTTCACACTTACCCCCTCGTGAGGGTGAGTCATAATATTATCTATGGATAATTGTAAAAGATCCGTGCTTACATATTGAAATATGTAAACAAAGGGGATTAGGTACCTACCTATTAAGATTTTCAAACATAGGAATTTTCGAATTTAGGAACGTTTATGTAATTTAAAAATATCTAATCGGATTTATGTTTCGTTCTATACCTATCATGTATTTACTTTTAGGCATTCTGTAATCATATTTAAATAATGTAGTGATTTGTAAAGCATTGTTTTGTTTTGGGTCAGGTATATACCTAGGTAGTTAGCATGCGTGTAGTACCTATATTCTATTTATATACACTACTACACACCATGGATGTACCACACACTGCTTCTTACAACATAGCAATGTAATGCTACATAATAACTACTCTAGTACAACTTTAAACAACGTGGGAGTAAAATGATACTTTTTGTACAAAAAATTAGGTAGGTTCCTGGTACCTACTGGTACAGGCAGGTACTGGGCACCTAGGCAGTCTAGGCACGTGTGGTTACAGGGGTGAATTCGTTCAACGAATACAATATTAGGGTTGCAATCTAATGCTGCGTATAAACATGTACATGTAGGTATTAGCGTGAGCCGAGCCCCGAATAATGGGAAAGCAACGGCAAGCGGCGTATCGCGCCGTACCTACTTGTTTACACGCAACATTTGACCGCCCTTATTTTATATGTATTACCAAAAACATGGCCTGTCTAACCACGCAAATTTTTGAAACATCGTTTGGAGTTTTTACGAATATTTAATAGGTAGGTGCCTACCAGGGGCGGTCCGTGACTTTACAGTGAGCTAAGATTGAAAAATACGACATTTTTGATGTTGTGGATGAAAATTATTTTTTTGAAGCGAAAACTTCTTTAGAACCGTTGTGATTTGAAACTCGATGAAACGAAAAATAGCGGCACTAAAAAGAGACAAACACATAAATCTATATGATTTAACCTGCGAGATAATGAGATAATGTAATCGATTTCCTCTTTGTGCGGTGCTTCGTAGTCTTTCCACTCTTGTCTATTTTAGTTTACTAAATGTTTCACTTCTACCGCGTCTGAATTGCACACTCTGATTTTTTTTTCAAAATTGAAATTTTTCGTATGATTTTTTTTCGTACGAAGAAGCTGCGCTTCCCTCAACTGAAAGAATCCTGAAAATCTTACAAAAAATTGAAATTTAGAATAAAAAAATTTTTCAGCTGCAACATCAATAATGTTTTATTTTTCAATCTTCGCTTTCTGGCTCACTGAAAAGTCACAGATCACCAATGGTACCTAGGTACATTGCTGATTTCTTCCTGAAAAACTGTCGGGCCCAACCGAGCTGAATATTTTTTATTACCTATGCTTATTGACAGTAAAGCACGGGAATCGTATCGCAAGAGTTCTTGATCCCATCTAAAATTAATGAGCATAAAGTTAATGCTTCAATGGTCCGGATCAATCAGACAAGACCCGAACTATTCAGTTGGATTCTCATGTGAAGGAGAATCGTGAAGTAATATATAAGTGAATTACCGCCAACCCCTGCATGATTTTCGTGCTCTGCATTTACATCGCGGCTGGTCGGGAATAACCTTGGATTGTTTATACAAAGGGCTAACGGCTTGGAGGGAGACATCCACCACCCTCGCGCCAAAACATGCGAAAACCAACGTTTCCCAACATAAACACGAACACCCTAAAATATTATGCCCCTGTTCAATGCTTGTACTTTATAGAACACGGACTTAGTAGGTACCTACCTCCGTGTCAGATTCCGACATGGAAGTAATAACCATTCTAACCTTCTTTAGGTAAGTAGGAACCGGCGTAAAAGACGTACTACTTACGTAGGTACTTATCCTCGTTTTCGCAACCTTTGACACAAAAACCATTGGTTGGTATTTTTTAAATTATAATAAGTAACTACTTAGCAACTTTCCGAAACAAAAGAGAAAAAAAATCATGTTGAATATGATCCTAATAGCAGTTTCAGACATTTCAATTTTAGTTGAACAATTCAACCCTTGAATGCATATTGACGAGCGTGACTGGTTCAATAAAGTTGAACAAGTTTTTTCATTATTTTTGTCTTACTCCGCTTACTGGTTAATACGCAATATTTTTTAATCAATTTAGCTTTATTATCACGAAAAGTGAGTATTTACGTCGGGGGAGATGAAAAAATATGCATAAAACATGCATGTTACATTTAAATTTTGTTAAAATTATTTCACTCGCGCGTTATACCTACGCCATTTTTCATCGTTTTGTGGTTTAAATTTCATAGACAATTAATCATCAATCAATGCTGCCAATAGAATAATTACACATACCCGTTAGACAAACCCTGCTTTGCCAAACAAACCATTCAAAACCTGGGATGTATTTCTAAATTATGATGACATCCAGCTTTTACAGCTTGAATCTCAACCCAGGAATAATTCGAAGTAGGTTCTTTTCTGTTTTTATTTTGACGAGAATTTATTTTATAAGATTGGTACTTCCGACAAAAGTCATAGTTGATTGTCTATTAGTTAAAAAAGGAATATTCCGTATTATTCGTGTATCGAACTTCAACAACACGAACGTTCCGTATTATCCGTGAGGTGGGCTTATACAATTTTACCAAGTTCTAACATCAAACATTTTAAATAATCATTTATTTCACATCATTTATAGGTACTATTCATTTTGTTTGTGCCTATCTGACAGTTGATCATTATCACGAGGTGTATTTATGGTTCGTCACTTTAGTTGGATAGGGTTCTAACTTCGCCTTACCATGTTCTGAGGTTTCAAAGTTTGTAAGGACGAATTTTCGTAATCTAATATTTTTTTTTTTGATTTTGAGGTTGTGTATATTTTGAGGTTGTGTATTGGTTGTATTATATATTATTTTGATTTTGAGGTTGTGTATTGGTTGTATTATGTAAATACGACATGGCCCTAGCTTGGAATTGCATTCGGGAAATGTAATTAGAACCTTATGCAATGAATTATTATGCCCTAGCTGGTCGCACATGGTTCTGTTTGGTTTAGGTATTTTCTAAAATAGTAAGTATACCTCCTATTTAAACATTTTCTATTAAAGTACGTTCAATTAAAATACTCACAAGATTCAATCTCGAAATCAGAAATTGGTAAATAGATTATGAGAAATGTCTTTGCAAACTTTGACACCTTCTATCTCAGAACAAGATAAAATGAAGTTAGAACCCTATTCAAATGAGGTGACGAAGTGTGAACCCCCTTTCAACAAAATTGAACAATTTTTTACGTTCAATAAAAGTTGATCAACTAAAATTGAAACGTCTGAACCCGCTATTAGGTTGCGTGTACATGCATCAAACTGCCACTTGCAATTACTTCGTTCCAATTACTTTCCCGTAATTCGTGGTTAGTTTCGCGTTTTGTTACATGAGTGGGTAAGAAGCCCAATGGACAGTTATTTCCATGTATTAAAAATATTTTTCCAAATATTTATTATAATTATTTATTCTATTAATAAACTTGGTAGGTAGGTACACAAAGTATAAAAAATATGCAGTTCTATCATATTATTATTTTAGAAACAACTATCTATTGATTAGGATAGGCAAAGTTCGGAGAAAAGACTGCAGAGGCTGTGAGAGTAGGAGAGGGCAGTGGGACTACGGATGGAGGCCGCCGAAGCGCAAAGTATTGCTCGCAAGACAGGGGACCAGAACAGGACAAGAGGAAAAAGATGAGATTAGATATTAATTAGATTGATTGGAAGCCTAAATAATAGTTGTTTGCAAATTTATTTCAAGAAATCTCAATTAGTTGTTTTTTTCAGCATTCAGACATGCCCGAGGAAATGAGACTGGAAGCAACAGAACTGAGTGTGACAGCATGTGAAAAGTTCGCCAGCAACAATGAGCACGCCGCTCGCATGATCAAGGAAACTATGGACAAAAAGTTTGGACCCAGTTTCCACGTTGTGGTCGGGGAAGGCTACGGCTTCGAAGTTTCGTATGAAGTGAAAAATATACTCTACCTCTATTTCGGGGGAAATCAAGCAATTTGCATATGGAAATGCTCATGAAATGTGAACCTACACCGTGTTACCTATTTATTTATGAAATTGAACAAGTATTACAGTCCAGCCATAAGCTTGGAGCCAATGAGCTGTTGTATCTTCTCAGTGGCTGGACTGAAAGGACTACCTACCAGTATTCTCAAATTAATTACATAAGTCGAAAATATTCAACCGGTAAACCAAAAATAATAATAATTTTAAGAATTTTTTTTCACTGCCGAATATTATTATAAAAACGTAAATATTCGCTTATGTAGTTGTGTATTGAATGGATAAAAAATAATTTCAATTATTCATAATTGTGTTTTTGTTAGGAAGATGAAGAATGGAATAAAAAAACCAAAAAACATTATGTCGCTACGCACCCAGTATCTTTGTGCATTTGGAAGGTACGTGAGGTCTGCAGGCGGTGTCTTAAAACAGTTGAAAAACTTTTCTCAAACGTTTAGTGAATTCGATTTAGAAATGCAATATTATCCAAAAACTCTCCAGAAAAAGGGTGTAAGATATTATTTTTTTTAAAATTATAATTAATAATTACGTAATATTTTTTATTGGGGACGAACACGACCAGCGATTTCGGAGCTTGTTTAGAGTAAAAAATGTAAACGACATTTTGGCTTACAGTGACTTTTTAAGATTGTGTTTCTTCACCAAAAAACATTTAAAAAAGTCAGTAGGTATTGGGCAGTTAGGATCGGGGTGGGGTTTGGGCGATTACTCGGTACAATAATCACAATAAATGTCGCCGGGGACCAAAACGCTATCCACGTTTTGTACTCCCAATAAACTCAGAAATAATATGAAACATCGTTGCCAGGTATGTATGTCGCTTTACAAATGTAGGTATATTTGGAAGATGATTAACTTTTCTGCCAACGATTTAACTTTTTTTAAATTTGGTAATAGCCATAGGGTAGGTAAAGCATAAATACGTCATATTTTCGTTCCTCAATATTTTGCGGTGGTTAAAGATAATGTTTGAAAGAAAAGAGAAAGAAAATTCGAACAGAAGAAATCTGTATTTTGCACTTGGTTTATAGCACGTTCACTTCGTGGCGACCGAATCCCCGCCACTTCAGACCGCCGCGCAGAAAATTGAACTGCGCTGTAAACCTATCGGTCTTTACTTTTCTGCACGGCGGCCTGAAGTGGCGCGGCCCGAAGTGGCCGTGTGCGGGGTGCTAATATCTAATATACTGGTATTGTGTACTACCTATGCCCTAAAATAATATCTACCTCCTGTACATAGCTATGGTATATTAATTTATAATACCCATCGACCAAATATCGATTATAATACCATTATGTGAATACCTACATCCTACATTTTCAAAAGTAGCAAAACGTTAAATATATTCATAAAAAAATCAATTCAAACCTTGCCTAAAACAAAATCTTACCTAAGCCTAACCTTGAAATGCTTATAACACGCAAGAGATGACAGCTTGATTGCATGCCAATTTTTTTTTTTTTACACGAGCTCCACACAGGAGGCCCTAAGGTAATTGATTTTCCTCAGGGCCTATGTCATCTTTGGGAATGCTATGTGGAGGGTTTCCCTAAGGAAAAGGAGGAGAAGAGAGTTCTGGGAAGGAAAAGGGCTTAAGGGGCGGGTAGGAATCTGGGGTTCAGTGTGTCCTGGTCATCCGCCTCCAAAACCTAGACAAACTCACCCCATAAACCCGGGCACCCCTGCTAAATCACCAAACGTAGCGAACCACTTGGGGTGACCTATGGCAGAGGTGTTGGTTATACAGTGAAGGTTACCGGGGCGGCGGTACCCATTCCCGCCTCCCAAATTGAATGATCAGTAATTCGGTAGGTACCTATTTAATGTCTCATTAATGTAAAATAAGGTATTTTAATTAATTGCCATTGTTTATAGATAACCAAATAAAATAAAATAATAACTAAATAGGCCAGTGCAATTTGATTGATAAATTTTATCTTCAGATATTATGAGAGCTGTATTTAATGTGGTGGTGTATAAAATGGCCTCAATTGCTCTAATTACTAAACTCATCACATGTACATAATAAAATGAAAACCTTCATTTATTCAGATTTTCAACCTTATCTCCTCTTAAAGGGGTCATGTAAAATTAATAATTAATAGGCAAAGGTATAGGTATAGAGGCGACGCTCCCAACGACGGGGACATTAGTACCCCGCACACGGCCACTTCAGAGCGACCGAGTTCCGCGCCACCTCAGGCGGCCGCGCAGAAAATTCTCACAGTGAACTGCGCTGTAAACCTATCGGTCTTTACTTTTCGGACCTATCGGACTCGGTTGTTCCGAAGTGCCCGTGTGCGGGTGCTATTATGGTTTATTTTTCGGAATTAAGCGCGAAAACAGAGGCACCGGTTCTGCATCGCATATTATATGGCAAATATACAAAATGGCACACGTACAGGGCCCGGCCCGCATGAATTAGCACCAACCAGCCGATGAAAACGGGCCGGCGAAACCCGTGTGTGTGTCTTCGCGCTAAATGTTCACCACCGTGCACGGTGACAACAATTTAGAAAAAAGAGTTATTTACTTTGTTAGAAACTCATTTATTGCGTACAGGTTTTAGTCATAGAATAAAGAATAACACCAGAAGTACCTTCCTTACAGTTTTGAAAGGAAATAAATGTGCCATTGACTTGAGTACCTTTTGGATCTTGACCATTTAGCACGCGGTCTGTCTCTCTTACACTTGCCGAAAATTGTATATCACCTCCACAGTATTGTTGTGTATTTAAAAACAGTTATGTTTTTCTTTATTGTATGGTTTCAGCGATTTCCAATGAAAAAGTTCCTACTACTGAAAACATTTTAAACGAATTTACCCACCTCAATCCTCCGTTATACTTATCTACCGGAAGTCAGGGTAAAAGAAAACCATGTAAAATTAATATGTACTTGGATTAAATTGCTTCTTAAGAATGTTCACCAATTACTAGATATAAGCCGTTCATGTAATTATATGTCATTAAAGATTGAAATCTAAAAAAAAAATGTTTTAGTCTAATAATCTGCACAAGTCTGTACGTAGGTACCCAATGTACCTTGATAGAACCTTGGTACATATTTAAATATATTTTCTCGTTATTTTTGCCCTAACTGCTGAATAAGTAAATTGTATATTTTTTTTAAATCACTAAAGTTCAAGAAGAGAGAATATTATGCTTTCTAAGAAGGAAATTATTATTGTGACGCAGTTGTGTCTGATCTTATAAAAAAAATATTTAGTTCGTTTGGTAAAGCGCGGAATACACATACGGATTTGTTTGATGGATCAGTCCACCGAGCCGAATTCACAGACGCAGACTTCCCGACATTCGGAGCATCTCATACAGTAATTGAACTGACTCACATGCTCATTAATGAGCAAGCTCATGAGCATTTATGCTCAGCTCATTGATGAGTATGCTCATCAACCGTATATATTTGCTCATAAATGAGCAAGCTTGGTTTAAGCATTCTGATGAATGAGCATGCTCAAAGCCAACAATTGAACACACATGCTCTTTAATGAACATGCCCATGTCAAACAAACATCATCAAATTGAGTCAGTTCCATTCGCCCAGAACTAAACAAAATAATCGTATTGCTTACAACATTATTTAAGAATCTTCTGACGAAAGAAAATAAAACGGTTGTTATGGGTCCAAGATGTTGAAAAATCTGAAAATGAGTAGATAATAAAAAATAAATGCTAATTTCAAAAGAATGTGGTTTCATTTTGGAGGTAAGGGAACTTTTGGGGAATTTGAAAATCCGTTGTGGGTATTTTAGTGACCCTGCATTCCAAATGCATTCGTGATTCCCATAATAAATCACGAGAAGCAAGGTTTTTCGTCTCCCCAGCTGGCCATTTTTCATATTTTTGCAAAGAATGCGCAGGCGCGAATTGAGATCGGATCGAAATGAGCATGCTCATAAGTAAGCCATGTATTTGTAAGTTAAGTGAGTTCACACATGCTTAGAGACTTCCCCTTCCACCCGCGAATCCAATGAGCATGCTAATGAGAATCGATTGTTCAAGTATTGATTTATCCAGGATAATGTAACGAAATACATCGATTGTAAAAAAGATCGATGCAACATCGATTGTGCCCATCGTTACACTCAATAAACCAATACTGCTACTGCTACTGGCTACTGTGAATAGTCTCCCCTACACAGAGTTTGGAGCGAACGTGCCCCGTGCCACTTCAGGCCGCCGCGCAAAAGTCACACAGTGAACTGCGCTGTGTGGTCGAAGGCTGTGAACCTGTGGATCTTACTTTCGGTCTTAACTTTTCTGCGCGGCGACCTAAAGTGGCGCGGGGCACGTTCGCTCCGAACTCTACGTGTGGGGTGGGGGGTACTATACTGCGCTTTTTAATTCTGTTTATCTATGGAGACGTAAGACCGGGAATACACGGGCTGCATCTTGCTACTAAAGCTACTGCTGCTGCCGGCGATCGCATCTCATTTTTCATACATAAGTAACTGCAGCATAAATAAACTAATTGTTGGCTCAGTATGAGTTTGTATGCAAGAGTTGCCAGATATATGTTTTTTACCAGGTTTTCATGGTTTTTGGGTCATTTGTCCTAGAGATTCCACGTATATTCGGCCGAATATTGCGAACCATTCGGCCGAATACCGAATCATGAAAAAAAAAACACATAATAAATAAAATATTACACGCAATTTTTTTTATTTAAACAAAAAATCAGCAAATTTAATACTTAATCAGTGGTAAGTTTTGAAGAATGAAAGTAATTTTATCAGCATTTGTCGATAGCAAACGATTGCCCTTTTCCTAATATATTATACCTGCTTCCGAAAATAGCCGCTCACTATATACACTGCTACCGAGAGATGATAAATAAATCTTTGCAAATTCTGTTAGGCTTGGATACTGTTTTGCGTTTGCTGACCACCACTTGTAAGGGTCTGCTGTCCGATCTGCGACCGAAGCGAACAGTCTTCATGTAAAAATCAATTTCATTGCGAAATGTAATTGATTTTTATATGAAAATTGTTTGCAAAATGTGTCGCCGTATATTCGGCCGAGAGCCTAGCCGAATATTCGGTATTCGGCAAAATCACGTTTCGATTAATAACGAATAATCTATGGGGTTGATAACGTCTTGGCATATTGAGCCACAATGTGTTATTAAAAAAAAAAAGTAATTTTGCAACACACGGTTATTCCAACATCGATACAGTGTAACTCTCTTAAGAAGTTTTCCAAGGGACCGGAAAAAAATAAACTTCTTAAGCAGGAGAACCTTATTTGTGGGAAAAATTGGGCCAATTTCGGGCTGAGGGACCGAAAAAACTAAACTTCTTAAGCCACAAAAATTCTTAAGAGGGTTTCATTGTAATTTGAACAGACACAGGGTTTAGATGGGATCATTAACCGATATGGTAATGATAACAAAAATACATATATGAAAAATTGAGAATATTTATTAAAATAGAAATAATAATTGTTTTAATAAACTTAATAACTATATTATATTTAAAGCTAAATGAACATTTTTGTTGTAAAAATTTTTACACACCTACTACACAATTTAAAAATTAAAATAATTTTATAATTTTTGGTACTCAAGTAGACAGTAAAAATTTTTGGGATAAGGATGTTGAATTTTTAAAAACATACACGAATCAGCTTATTTGGACTTTAGTAAATAAAGGTGTAAAATTCACAAGTGACAAGAAGAGAAAACGAGGTAGACCATTTAGACGGTGGGTTGACGACATCAAAGCCGTGGCAGGTGGTACATGGACAAGAACAGCTAATGATAGAGAAAAATGGCGACAGTTGGAGGAGGCCTTTGTCAACTAGTGACATACAGACAGGGAGTCGATGCATGATAAGTGAAAAGTTTATTATAAATAATGTTATATAATTTACTGTCTGAATAAAGGCTATTATTATTATTATTAAATAAAGGTGTAGCGACGATTTACATTTTAAATATCAAAATTTAAATATTTAGAAACAAAATTATCTATTTCTAATATTAGAAAGATTATTTTATCTAGATTACAGAGCAATTTTAATTTTTGCAAAATGATAAAAAATAACCAATATACAATATATGGGAATAATATTAAAATTTAAATATTTAGAAATAAAATTATAAATTTCTAATATACACATTGGAAAAATTATTTTATCAAGATATTGGAACAATTTTTGTTTTTGATAAGTGATAAAAAATAACCAACATAGAGGTGTATTTAAAACGTAAATTGCCGCCACCGCGATTGAAAGGTTTTGGAAATACGCATCCGGGTATTTTCGTCTCTCCCATACAAGTCACGCCGCTGCAAGTCAGTGGTACTCTCTATGCAAGTGGAACGGTTTAAATAATCGTAAAACCCGATGTTTTTTTTACCTACTTTTTGAATAATAACCCAGAGCTAAAAAGCAAAATGCTTCTAAACTATCATTAATAATAATAATAATTGGACAATTTGTAGAGCGCCGTTTTTGTGAAAAATCACCTCAAGGGCGCATTGCCTTCTGTGGAGTAAAAACTTATTAGGTTCGAAACTTATCTGAAATCTTGCTATTCGATCCAACAGATTTCTCTCAGTCGGTAATGAAGAATGTTATGATCTTTTTCTAATATGTTGACAGTTGTTTTAGCTTTGGTTCTTTAAAACTCTTTGTTTATAAATACAATAGGATTTCATGAACCCTTCTCTTTTTCTAACACGCAAGTGGAACGAAAAATAGAAAATCGGGGGGGGGGGCCGAACCGGTGATTAATTGGGTAGAATAAAAGGTACAAAATCATCATGTAAAATAGTTATTGTAATAATAAATACAAAATACGTACTTATCTAATCGGAGTGGTTTTTTACTGATGTGATCTGAAATTTAAAACATCTTGCAGCCAATAAAAAAGTATGATGTTATAAAATGTCTACTTGAAGATCTATATTTCTTTCTTAATTAAAAAAAAATAAGACGTAAAGACAGAGATGAATCACAGGTATTTATGTATAAACATTATGGTTTCTAAAATGGTTACTAGAATTTTCTAGGAAGTCTTGCAAAAGATTCTCAAGAATAACCTTAAATTCCATATTCCATACACGAGCTGCAAAAAGCATTACATTCAACACAATAATTCATCATTTATTTATAAAATAAGTCAATACGTTTAACAATATATTTTCCAATGAAAAAGTATCTAAAATTAGCAGGCCACAGTACGACATGTATTAGATTTCTAATTAAACATACATAATTGTTAATATTTTGTAGTATTTAAAAAAGTTAATACTGAGTTTTATACATTACAAGCATGTATTATATAAAGTTATTTACTCACAAAACATACAGTCAACTTCCTGAAGCGTAATTAATTTGCACACATTTATGATGCAGCTTGAAAAAGGCAAACAAAACGTAAGGTAGGTACATAATGGCAATAGCTTATTGTGACTTGATAAAAATGTGAGATTATGTGGAAGTACATTACAGGAATATAACTGTGACCTAATATTTGAATATGTATTCGGTAATACTGAATTGAATACATCATAATACGATAACCGAACAACTCAACACAGGGACAAATGAACACACTTTTGATATAAAGACAAAAAGTGATGCAGTACATTTGTACCACCCCATCCCTAGCAGCATTTCTGTCTCGGTGAGACTGGTGCACCAGGGGGCACTGATTTGTTAGGACTTGAATAACTTAGAATGATTTTTTTAAATGCTGAAAAAAAGTTTTTTTTAAAATGCTCTCTAAGTGGCTGATTTATGTTGTGAGATTGCTATCCGAGTTCAGTTCTGAAATATTTTGTTAACGTAAAAAATCTTCACCATCAACTAAAATATAAACTAAAGTGAATAAAAGGGGTCTTATTTTGTGAGTATCTTATTGTTGTGATTCCTTTATCAAACCCTTTGTGTTCACTAGAATTCACTTGCAAACTTTGTCATTATTACCACTATAGCAACAATGCAAAACCAAATTCCGTAAACAAATTATGAAGCTATAACTAAAAAACGTCTTTTGACACATTTTCAATGACATTGGACCACAGGGGCCCCCAAAATAAAAATAAACACATGGAGCGACAAAAACACGTCAAGTCTCGCTATAAAGTCATAAAAGGCTATTCTGGAATAAACTATTAATATTATTATTATTATTATTATATAGGTTTGTTTTAAATCGCTTTTGATGACTTTGTATATCTTTTCAAAGGTGTGTTGTTTTGCCATTGTGTTGAGTTGTCACCGAACCCATAATACATATTATTTTAAACATACAAAAGTCTTACATTATAGTAAACAACGATACAAGTTCTAAATATTACAATTGGCACTTTATTATCAACAAGGATATTTTTTGAAGTTATTAGAATGACATTAACCGATTTTAGATTTGAAAAAAATGACACAATCACATAGTTTTTGTGTGCTCAATAAAGTTTTTAAGAGCATAGATATAACAACCCTGTTCTGTATACGTTTTGCTTCTAACCTATGTATTTGATATATTGAAAGCTATTCTATTCAAGATGAGCTATGTTGGCTGCATATAATAAAAGGTTTTTCATATTATAAAATACCCTGAGATGGTAATTGTGTACTGGTGTTCCCTACCAATGCGTTTTGTGAAAAATGCCACTGAAATTGTAACTAAGCACTTGGATGAATAAAATTATTGTTCACAATCTTAATATATATTCTCCAGGATGTGAATGAATAATTTATAAATTTTGGCAATAATTCTCAGCATAATAATATATAGGTATTTTAGAATGTGTAGTAGCAACAAAGCCTACTTATTGTTATTCAATTAAACAAAGTCATAAAAATATACGCTATGTTAAAATTTTTAATAGAATTTAGTCACAACATTAAGATGATCTTTTAAAATTATAGTTTTGTGAATGCAGCAACACATAAATCACTAAAGCACAATTTTAAAATCTCAACGATTCTCCTGATAATATATCGTCGATGTTTTGTAGAAAGGGCAAATAAGTCATTTTTACAGAGATGATACAGCATCTATTTATTCACATTGTATGTGGCATGTTGTAAGCCTAGATTCATCTCTAAAAGTAAAGCAAAAGGTTTAAAAGCTATTAAAGAACTGTGATATGATATTTTTACCCTTTCTTCAAAACAGCGATGATATGTTGATGAATAAGAAGTATTCCATATAAATAAAGTCAGTCTATCAGGTCATACTATCCTATATCAACCAGTTAAATATATTATAAAATTACTAAAAGTTAAACCATTAAACAGGTATATAAATTTTCAGGCGGCAAAACAATAACAATGAGCGTAAATTTGTTCATAACTATGATATATTATTCTGATCCAGTGGGAAGTTTGTGACCAAAAGTTTGGTTGCTTTCGCCAGTTCGTAAGCTGCTGAGGGAATACGGAGCATTGTGTCTCCTTCTGATGTTTCACCGCTGTTGCCCCAAAGGCTGCACGCCCTGGAGAGGCCCTCGCACGACGTTGAAAGCTGACTCAACACAGAGCAAATGTTTTCATCTTCGCATTTCTGAAAAAATTTGGGGAAATAAAAAAATAATGCCAATATTAACATCATCAATGTGACGAAACTTTTTGTTAAAAATAATTTACCTCTGGAAAGATGTTCAGCAATTGATGAACAGTCTGCTTTATTTTGTCAGCCTTGAGTATAAACGTATGCCCAAAGGTGGTGGTGTCCTGCATGGCCGCCCACAGCTCCCTGATTCCTTTGGTCACCCCCTCAGCGTAATTGTGAACATCTTCAGCGAGGGGCATGCTCGAAGCCAGATTTTCTTCAGGTACTAAATTTGTATTGCCTAAGCTTTGAGCCAGGCCTCGATCTAAACCGCCCACAGTTGTTAGCTACAATTACAAATATCAATATTATTTATAAGTAGCAATTTTTAAATAGTATGTGCATTTGAAAAAAGTTTAATATTATGTAGGAATAATAAATTACACAACACCAGACTTACTTATAAAAAAAAAAAAAACCATTGCCCAACTGTAAAACGGTTCTTTAGTTACACATTGAATAAAGCCCGTACATTTTCTATTTCGAAATATTTAAAAATTGTTTGTGGTAAGCTTTTTCTTCCAATTTTTTTCACGTTTGAAATAAAAAATTGCAATTTTTAAATATGAAAGTATATTTCAAATACACAAATCTGAAAGGTAATTTTATCGAGTTTCTAAAATCGTATTTGTTTTACGATATCTTCAAAAATAAGAATTATATAAGAAATTTAAATCCCGAAATTCAATGAGAAACTATTATTATTAATAACAGAAAAGATAAACAACCTCCTCTTTGGCAATTAACTATTTTTTGTTAGTTCTATATTAGTAAGGTTTTCACATACACGGCTGTTTATCAATTTGTCGCCTCAGTTCTTATTTGTCCAACAGACCATTTTAGTTTTTGTTCAATCTCCACTTTCGAATTAAAAATAAAATATAAAAAAATGGTAGTCTTTTACTTAACTAAAAATTATTTAAACTAATGAGACCTTTACCTTTATGGAAGTAGCTTTATCTTAAATACTTATCATAATGTTTCATTGAAATAATTAAAGAAAACCTCCTCCTGTAAGATTTTCTAATGGTCTGTTGGACAAATACGAACTAAGGCGACAAATTGGATAAAATTTTTACTATGTTTTTTAGTAAGGCTGTATGTATTTACCTGGTGTTTAGTTATTTGCCAATTGAGTTTGGGTCCTTCCCTAGTTTCATACATACTGATGGGTCTTTGATTAGCTCTCCCCAATATTCTACCATCAAATATTTGGGGTTTTTCAGATTCCTTTGTACTGTTGTTTTCAATGACAGTTTTGAAATTTTGAGGACTGTTAAGCAACACACTGACATCACGAGTCGGGGGGGAGTGCCCCGCAGTTACTCTGTTCTTGTCAAGAATATTTCTCAAAATAACATTCTCATTTTTGAGGTTTTCTACAGTCTTCTGCCACTGCTGTAACTCAGATTTTAGTTCTGATATTAAGTTATCTTTGGAGTTCAATTGATCCTGCAATTGTTCCATTTCTTTTGTATTTTGAACATCTGAGATATTTTCATGGATGGTTTCATTGTGATTGACGAATTGTGCTTTTTGTACTGGATTAAAGGACTGTTCAATCGGTATGGAAGCCTCGTAGGCCTTGGAAACAATTTCTCCACTTTTGGGAGAGTTATTTAAATTTAACTCTTTTTGATTCTGAAAAAGTAAATTGCTAGTATTATATTTTAAGTAAATTTAAAACAATGTTACCAATGTGTATCATTGCCAAGAACTTACATTCTGAATCAAGGGTGTTAATGCAGCGTAATCATCATCAGAAGCGACAGAATCATAGAGAGGTTCATCGTCAGACAAATGGGAAAACTGTTTCAACTTATTTGCTTTTCTTATATTGTTGTTATCCGTTGCCGACATGCTTGCTATAACCAAAATAAATATCATACGATTAGCAATAATAGTAGGAATAATCTAAACATACGTATTTCTCTTCCCACGACAATGACCATTAAGGTCCAAGGCCTGAACGGAATAGCAAATAGTAATAATATTTTATTAACTGTGTGGGTTGAGAGTGGCGATATGTTGTCGTCTCGTTGCATCCATGAGGACATCCCTCAAGAGAGAGCCCATCTCTGCTGGAGAAAGTCTGGCTAGTTTTTGTCTTCCTTGATTCCTTGGTGCGCTCAAGGCAGGATTGACGGGCAAGAATGCCACGCCAAATCTCTCCAACCCAACCGCACTTGTGTTCCACACTGAAAACAATTACAAGCTATTTATTTACACAAATCATTAAAAGAATTGGAACTGTTTGTTATTCATAGTAATTATTAAATATCATCTAAATATTTTTAAAACTTACCTGCTTCACACTCTCTGCGATCAACTTCGTCATATATGTCCATAACAAGCTCTTCAAATAAATGATTGGGTAGCTGTAAAATAATAATATTTTTTTAAATTGCTTGGAATTCAATACACATCAGTTTTATAACGTAATAACAAAGGAAGCATTAAGATAATGTTGTTTACATTATGCAGTGCATATTTGCAGGGCAGCACCTTAAGAAAATAGAGCGTAAAGTTAATTAAAAAATCTTAATCCCTGAAAAAAGCTACTACTTTTATGTTACAGGCTGTCCAGGTTCGTGATAATAAAAATACTATCTATACCTGGATGATATTTTCCACCTACATATGTAAAATATGGATTTGTAGTGTAAGTTAGTTCTAAATCAGTAAATGATCCTTAAATTGGCCCATAATTTATAAGCACACCAAAATATTTTTTGTTATGCAATTAGATACAATTGAAAATACCCATTTACACTTTGTCATAGAAATATGTACGCCACTGCACCTTTGTATTAATTGTGTTGAATAAACAAACTAAAAGCCAATGTATGTTTAAAGATAGTCTATTAAAGATTTGAGATAATGAGATATGACGAAATGGAATACGGGACTAACCAATTGTAGTTTTCCACGAGCTGCTTTAGCAATATCGGTCATTTCATTGGAGTCTGTTTTGTCAAGGTTAATGTAGTGTTGTCCGGCAGCATGATCAGGCTTCTTGTTGCAGAGATAATATGCTAAACGATCTGTCACTTCGTAAACAAGTTCCACCATCCTTTCAGCAAGTTCAAAATGTCCCCCTTGCCTGCCAAAATAAAATATTTACAATAAATCTTTCAAAATTCGAGATTGGGTTAGTTTTAAGCATTTTTACCAGATTCTGCAAAAGCTTTTTTAATTTTTTTTTTTATATTATGTAATTATATTAATATTTAATTTATAAAAAAAAACAATTTCCGACTATTTACTTGGATATTAATGCATTGGTAATAAAAATAAAAGCAATTTGGATTTTATTACCCATAGGTATCTTTGTATAAGTAATATAAATACATAGATCGTTTGTAAGTGGCTGCACTAGTTTGATAATGATTTCAGAAGAAGAAACAGCTACCACGTATAATAATAATTAAGTAGCAGAAATAATTCACATAAAGTTGTGTTTTTTATAAATTAAATAAAAATATCTTAAAATATAATTTTTTTAAATTAAAATAGAGAAATTTTTAAAGTTTTATTTTGAATTGACTGAGGATTGAACCTTCCTACCCAGAAATTTGAGTCAACCACGCTACTAACTGATCAGACAAGACCGATATTTATTTAGTATATTAACTGCTGTAATGTCATAGAATTCCAGAGAAATGCGTATACATTCACACGTGTGTGCATGATTGCAACCAAAAGTTTACAGAATGCATTGTCATCGACAACCGAGTTTCAGCTTGATCGGATGTCAGGAAGAGGTTTAATTTCCACTTTATTCATACATTCATTCAATCAAGAAAACAAAAGAGAAAATTAAATAGATGTATTTAAAAAGATAAACAAAAAAAATGAACATAAGTTCACCCCAGTCGCTTTGTGAAAAAAATAATATGTTTACTCACCTTGCTGCTTGTGAAGGGTTGATCCCTGAAGCATCTCGAGTGTTGGGATCGGCTCCCCAGGCCACCAGTAGTTCGGCTTGACTCGAGTGCCCGGCACGGCAGGCCACATGCAAGCAACTTGTACCCTTTTCCTGCACACAAATCAAAATGTGAAACACAAATTCCAAGAAAAGCAGAATTTTTCAACTGACGAATGAGAATATTTTAATTCTTCCTATTTCTCCCTTCACCATCGCGGCTTTTTTTTTTCCACCAAAAGTTGTTTCTTAAATTAATGATGATACAACAACTCAACCACCCCAAGGATTTCAGTCCATATATTGCATATTGTAAAGCTGTTTATTAGGTTGGAGTGACAATGTATGGAATTTTTTTTTCTTCGATTTGGGTAATAGCATAATAAAGATGCCTTATATCGCCTATATTCTCACAAAAATGCTTTTAAAATTCTGTGTATATGCATTTACGCGGCAACCTGTTGATTTATTAACAAGAAAATCATAATTTCACCGATGTTTTCACAAAATCTGTGAAAAATGACCATCAATATTATGTTCTTAAAATTTCAGTTACAATTTTTTTTTTAGTTACATTAACCTCTTAAATGCCAGGGAAGAAACTCGAAAATTTCGCGATGTTTTGACTTTGACGTAATATTTTGCAGATTTATTTCATGCTATCGCATATAATATTTACCGAAACACGTTCCCTGAACAATAAACTATGCTATAATATTACTTGCGTTTATTTGACAAATTGATAGTTTTATCGATCTTTTCATGACATGCGACGCTCAAAGTTTGACAGCTCAAATCGCGGCAGAAATGTCATTTCGAAAGTCATAGATATGTGCAAAGATGATTATTTGAGAGGCTAGGTGTGTTCCTTATATCTGTTACGTCAAGAACAAGAATGCCCCAAGCGATTCTGACCTTGTCCTTCATACATTTTCTTTATACATAAGGTTTAAAATCGCATCTCAATTTTTTTTTTTTTTTATGGCGTGTCCTGGGCGCGCAATCGGCAAACCAGAGGTTAATAAACTGACAGGTTACCGGTTAAGGGGCCCATCCATATATTATGTCACATGAATTTCATGATTTTATGACACCCCCTGTCCCTGTCACATTTGTGAGACCCCTTCCCCCCTAGCGTGACATCACACGTTTTGGAATTTTACATGTAAAAGTAATAATAGCTGGTAATATTTTGAAGTCTTTAATCACGGTCATACTTACCACAACGGAGGGGGCGAGATGGAGATATTTTTGTGAATTCACTGGGCAAAATGGGATGCTACGAGATGTCGGCCTGGTTTTATAAACACATAGGAGTATGTGTGTGAGAACATGGGGCTTCATTGATGTTTTCTTTCGTTTTGAAAATTTGTACAACCAGACGGTCAGGAAAATTCCTCCTGTCATCTGGTAGGCCTAACTGCATGTGACGTCACAAAGCTGATGACCCCTCCTTACCCCTTGTCACACTTCTCTACACCCCTCCCCCCCCTTACAGTGTGACAAAATTTATGGATGGCCCCTAAAGACGTATATATTTTTAAACACAGAATTTTTTAAAGTACTTTTACGAGAATATGGATGAAATGAGGCATCTTTTTTCTGCTATTACAATACTGTCATCTGATTTTTTTCAATGTTGCTCCAGGCTACTGTGCATTCCCAAAGAGAAGACAAGATAAAGTGTCAATTTATTGAAAACTAACAGAACCTTTCCATAATTATATGGGAAATTATTTTCAGGGCAATTCAAAGCATCTATCGACTGAACGCTCCTACTTAGAACTAGAACTACGAGATTAATTTAGATTTAAAAATATATTTATGTAATAAAAATGAACACCCTGGATATAAATAACCAAAAAAAACAAACAGTAAAAGCATTTTTAAACTACAAGGTTTTCCAATAAGGTGTTATTTCGATATTCAAAGAATTTTTTTTAATATAAATGATTGCATGTTTATTTCATTATAAAGAGAAAGGTATGCCGTTAATACTGGAAAATAACATCAGGCAAATGACCACCACGACCACGCTTACAGGACCATATCCTTTTCATGAAATTTTCCATAACCAAATCGCAAAGTGGCTGCCCTATGTCCTCGATAGCCTCACGAATTCCATCTTTGAGGTCTTGAATCGACGCTGGGCTGTTGGTGTAGATCTTCTCTTTCACGTGGCCCCAAAGGAAGAAGTAGCAAGGTGTTAAATCACAAGATCTCGGTGGCCAATTGTGATCACCTCTTCGAGAGATAACACGGTCCGGAAACTTTTCCCGTAAAAGATCAATGGTTTCGTTGCTTGTGTGGCACGTAGTGCCGTCTTGTTGAAAGTAAACGTTGTCCAGATCAATACCATCCAATTCCTGCCATAAAAAATCATTAATCATCTCGGGCGAAATAGCAGACTATTCAAAATAATACTTCTTATTGGAAAACCCTTTAGCTTGCACAAGGTATGACATAATAGGTATTTAATTATACCTGACTGAAATAATTAGGATCAGCTCCTTGGACCAGGAAGCGCAGCGAGATATCCAGGTTGGCGCTTCTAACGCTGGAGTGCAGCTGCCTGCTGAGCTCCGCCGCGCTGCACGGCACATCATCGCGCCGCGGTCGGAACACGTAAGCCAGCCGTCGGTGCTTGGCTTGGATGAACTCAGCCTTGGTGGGACTGGTACAAAATATCATTGATATAATAATTATAGATTAGCCCTCCCAAAGTTGTCTAATGTCTTTTAAAATGCGTAGAAGAGTAGACCTAGCTATAAAACTTTTTTTAACCCTTTAAAAAAAAGATCAATAAAAAATAAAATAAAATCGACATTCCCAGATCGAAAATAGGGTTTAATTTGGTTTCTCTGTGTGATGTTGTTCGCCAGTTTTTTGTTTGTACTATTGAGTTTTTGGACACTTTTTATAGGTAGTATCGTAATTTATTTTTGGGGAATTTTGCCGAGTTGTGCTACCTCCTTCTTTAGCCAACGTTACAGTGTTCATCATCGGGCAGATGTGTTGATGTTGGCTAAACAAGGAGGTAGTGCAACATGGCATAATACCCAAAAATAAATCACGATAATATATTTGGCCGTGAAAATCTAAAACCACTGTGTATATGTGGCTAAATTTAAATCAAGACATTACGACTTTTCAAGTTTTAATACTTAATTGTTTGTTCCTAACTTGGTTGGTTTATTATTAAAAAAAACATATTCTGCACAGCTTTTTGAGTGAATTATAGATTGGCGTCTTATCTATACAAAAAAATTATCTTTTTAAAAACATGGTGTATTTTACATACTGTAGAGAATCTTTGGGTTGGGGTTTTCTTCTCAGATGTTTGGGGGCTGCTGGATCAAGAAGGGAATGTTCCCAAATACTGTTCACATTTTGGGCAGTTAGTGTATTGACCATCTGAAAAATATGCATATCATTAATAACACGTAAACCAAATTAATCAAACTATAACAGTCAATACATTATGATAGTTTGTTTGGTGTAAAGCGCCCTTGAGGTGAATCTTTATTTGAAATAATTATTAACTGACCGTCAATAGTGATGGTGGCCATATTCCTTGGCGTAAAGACTTGACATGGGAGATGTGCCGTCCCATGCTGCGGTGAACGCTGCAGCATTGTATACAGAGCAGAATCCCTCTGTTGATTGATGCCCATGATGGATCTAAAATATTTTTTTAATGTTAGAAAACTCCAAGGGTTTTTTCTAAAAAATATATTTGTATTGTGTGTCCAGCGATTTTGAAAGGTTGCCAAGGTTTTTTCTAAAAAATATTCGTATTAAGCATGTTCGACAATTTTGAAAGTTTACCCTGTTTTCTATCTTCATAAATAATATACAGCTATACCTGATAATTTGCCATCATAATAATATATTATACTTGTTTGAAAACAAATATATCAAATATAAACAATGTCAATTTTTAATTGATGACAAACTATATAAGTAATTTAGAAAGATTTAAAAGTTAATAAAATAATTATTTCGATAATAAAATCTTCATTCACCATATCCAGACGCCACCCATATAAATTCCTAACTGTAGAATGCAGTAACTTGGTTCAAACTGTTAGAAAGTCATTTATTGATACTATCAGCAACATTTTCATATTCTAAACTAAATATAACGTTATTTTAATATGAATCGATTCATCGCCAAGTTCGTGCAAAACTTTTGAGGCATCTTCAAGACATGTCATGAAAACCTGTAAAATGAATAACCTGCTAATCTCTTGGCCATATTCAATTGAATGCTTACCAGAAGACCCACAGTCGGCACATATATCAATGGAAGATCTTGATTTTGAGCGAGACATTATATTTAACACAACCAACTTAATTGAATTTCAATTAACGTAAATAAAAACACTCATCGCCATAACATTCAATACATAATCCAAGGCATATCCAAGACAAGTAGAAGCATAGATATAAAGTAGAAGTAGACAAGCCAAATCTTCTAGTCTATGGTTACGGATGTCATGGATGAGAGACAGTTCAAAAGTACCCTTTAAGGCCCGTATCCTGCGCCACAATACACATAAACATTAGCTTGAACAGCACCCAAAACATTGAAAATTTGAACACTTCGTGTTCAAAAACCCTGTGTTCAAGCTTTACCACAGGCGACGGAAAACATTCATCTCCCGGGCGAAGGGGGAAGGCTGGCGGGGGGAAATGTGTTCATATTTTTACAAGAGCCGCGCGATGCGGTCATGTATGGAGAATCAAACCGAACAAGTTTTTGAGGTTATGCGCAATGATTGAGCTTAATAATCACTACTTTAAAATATTATGATACCTAAATACAATATAATAAATATATTTGATAATAAAATTATAGTATAATAACGAATATTAACAACATTAATATTAATATTATTTTTGAAGTGGGTGAAGCGGGAAGCAGAAATTGTCGGACCGCGCGAACTTCACACCTGTTCACACCAATCTTTCAAGCCATGTTTCGAAAAACGCAGGAGACGGAAAACAAAGAACGTTTATAGTGTGGTTCAAGCTAGTATTCATGTGTATTGTGGCGCAGGAGTTCCGCCTTTACACATAGAGTTCGGAGCCATTTCAGGCCGCCGCGCAGAAAAGTCTCACAGTGAACTGCGCTGTAAACCGTTATCTTACTTTCGGTCTTTACTTTTTTGCGCGGCGGCCTGAAGTGGCGCGGGGCATGTCCCACTCCGAACTCTGTGTGTAAAGGGTAATAATATATTTATATAGCAAGTGTGTTAAGCCTCGATTACATTGGGTGAGTTTACAAGCTACCAGTAGGTAAGTTTAAAAGAGGGCAAAACTGTCTATTCGCTCAATAGCGACAGTAGCAGCTAAAATAACGACTCTCGCGCGAAACAATTCTGTCGACATTTTGTAGAAAACTTGAGCTCGCAGCTAGCGTCACACGCCAGCCAGTAGCGAGAATAACGACTCCTGCGAGAACTAATTCTGACAGTTAAGAAATCAGCTGTTGGTGGGCCGCCATCTTGAGGCACACGCTGGCGAATAGCGAGCAAAGTTTTCAACTTTTTTCGTGGATAGTCCACAATCTGATAGTTAGCTAGTAATACGGTTTTACTGAGCGAGTTTACTAACAGATAGTGAAATGTTGAAATCCAAATAAAATAATGAGTTGAAAAGTTTTATTTTCCTTGTAATTAGAATTTTTTTTAGATAAACAACCACTGTTTTCTAAACGTCTTTCATTTTGATGCTTGCCTTTCTATCACTTCTATAAATATACATGTATGTTTGCTTTTTGTCTCCATCACACCGTATTGATAAGTAGCGTCAGCGAAGGTACTATTTAAAATTGTATATGTTTTATTAAAAAAAATAGCGTGAATAGAACTTTTTATTTTTTCTTTCTGATATTGTCTATGCTCTTCCTTAGCTGTCAAAGTTCTGTCAGTTGTCGTGAGTGGTTTGATGGTGGTTTGGTTTATTTATGCGCATTTACGCGCTTGTCATTGTTCATCACGTTTGACAGGAAAATATTAAGCATTCTGAATTATTATTGATTATTACGTACATTCCTTTTTAATATAATTTTAAACAATGGCATCTAGATTTAGTGGAGCATTACAATTGACAGATTTGGATGATTTCATCACACCATCACAGGTAATTTATTGTTAATTTTTACTTTCTGTTCAAATTTTCTAAGCTGCTTTTCTTATCGTAATTCATTACCAAAGTATATATGTTTTTAGGAATGCATCAAACCCGTGAAAGTCGAAAAGATCAAGAGTGAAACTGGAGCTAAAATTAAGATTGAAAGTGAGGGTTACTTTCAAATATCAAACGGGTCGGAACATAAACTAAAAAAAGTTGAAATAACTCTTGCCGATTGTTTGGCGTGCAGCGGCTGCATCACGTCTGCTGAAAGTGTGTTAGTGACAAAACAGAGCCAGGAAGAACTACTGAGGTAACCATAATAAACGCGGTAATTTTTTGGGATTGGTGGCCACGGCTATTACGAATAATTTTTAGAAAAAAACTTTAGATTTGCCTTAATCACTATAAAAGGAAACTTATTGCATCACGGCTGGCGGAAAATAATGCATTTTAATTTTCAATATCGTTAAATAAAATTACGACAGCCCGCCCGCTGCCGCTCGCCATTCTGTCAACTGTTGTGTTGTTGGTATCCTTGACTTCACACAAACGATTGTAGTCGACTTCGCGGGATAAATAATAAGGCGCGTAGGTACTGGAAGCGCGTAGGTACTGGAATGGAGACAAACCATTCAAATCATGGGATGTTTTTTAAAATAAAGATAATATACACAAGCCCGCTACACGAACCCTGCGTAGCCAAATAAACCATTTAAAAAAGTAGGCTGTTTTTTAAAGTAAAGATAACATACACAAGCCCGCTACACAAACTTTGCGTAGCCAAACAAACCATTCAAAAACGTAGGCTGTTTTTTAAAGTAAAGATAACATACACAAGCCCGCTACACAAACCCTGCGTAGCCAAACAAACCATTCAAAAACGTAGGCTGTTTTTTAAAGTAAAGATAACATACACAAGCCCGCTACACAAACTTTGCGTAGCCAAACAAATTGGTGAGGTCAGGGATACCAACAATGACAAAATGGCGGACGGCAACCGGCAACGGGAGGGCTGTCGTAGATCGATTCGCGAAGTGAAATTTTATTTAACGATATTGAAAATTAAAATGCATTATTTTCCGCCAGCCGTGATGCAATAAGTTTCCTTTTATAGTGATTAAGGCGAATCTAAAGTTTTTTTCTAAAAAATTATTCATAAGTGCCGTGGCCACCAATCCCAAAAATTTACCATAAACGCACCTGCACAACCATTACTTTAAACATTCTACTTTTTTTAAAAATTTTTCTTTATTCAGTGTTTTGATGGTTACATAATTAGTGGATTTCGACAACCATGCTAGGCACATGCCCGTGTTATGGTGATCGTTTTTACATAATAGTGCATTAACATTTGAAATAGAGTAAAAGAATATAAGAGATTATTAATATATCAAAGAATATAAAAGAAAACACAGTGTTAACCCTTTGAGGAGTATCGCCGCACGTATGCGCCGGCGCTCGGACGATCCAGGTAAAGTATTGCAGCATACATGCGGCCGTACGACTTTATTGAAAAAAAATTATATGAATGTGTTGAGAACCACTGAATTTGTCCAACTATAATTTATAATGCAATAAGAAAAGGTTAAAGTAATAAAAAAAGGTCCGAAATTAACTTGTGTAGTAAAAAAAGGTAAGAAGATAATTAATTAAATTGATTCCAAAATTAAGAAAAACTTGAAAAATAACTCACTCCCACGATGTAAATGGCAAAAAAACCTCACTAATCAAAGGGTTAAAGAATATAAAGGAATGAAAATGACCAAAAAAATAATATAAAAAAATAGTACGAAAGAGATAAAAGAATATAATTTTTAAAATATCTAAAGAAATTTTATGTTATTTCTTGTATGAAGGAATATAAGACGTATGCATTTTAAACAATATCTAAAATAATTAAAATGTTATATTACTTATGTCTTACTCCGCTTCTCGGTTAATACGGAATATTTCTCATTCAAATAGTTAGATTTAGCTTTAGGTATTATCAAAAGTGAGTATTTATGTCGGGGGAGACGAAAAAATACGCACACATCATTTTAACATTAAAATTATTTTATGCAAAATACAAACTGCACTAAGCCGTATTTATATTCCATTTCATAGAAAATCAATGCTGCCAATCATAGAAAAATTAAATCATGTTAATTATATAAATCAATAATTTATTCATGTTATGAAGTGAGTGCATTATTGACAAGTTTGAAACTGCTTTTATAAGAGAAGAACATGGGAAGAAAGATTATTAGAATAATTACACATACCCGTTAGACAAATCTGCTTGCCGTACAAACCATTCAAAACCTGGGATATTATATCTTATTGATGGATGACACACAGCTTGAACCTCAACCCAGTGGTACTGGGAATAATTCAAATTAGGTATTTTTGTTTTTATTTTGACGAGAATTTATTTTGTAAGGTTGGTACTTCCGACGAGTGTCATATTTGATTGTCTATTAATTAAAAAAGAAATATTCTGTATTATCCGTGCATTGAACTTCGACAACGAACATTCCGTATTATCCGTGAAGTGGGCTCATACATTTTTACCTTTTTGATAAATATTCCTCTAACTGCTCCTTCTACTCCTTCCCCTCCCCACTACCTTCAGCCTCACAAAATACCCTAATTGGGGATGCCATAGTCTCACCGGCTCCAGACGGGAGTAGCTGGGACTCTTGTGAGGTATTCACAAAAAAAAAAACAATTCCTTTGCCGCCGTTTTAATTTATTTTTGCACAGGTTGACATTTGCGTGAGTTTTGTTTCAATCTAAATAGGTGTGAATGTTTAGTTTATCCAAATTAAGAACCTAATACATAACCTACTTTGTGCATGTAAAAAGTTATTTCTTGTAATAATTGTTAAAACAAGGTGTAATTTCCATAATCTGTGCCTAAAAGTGCATCGGTTAGTGAAATAATTACCATAACATCTAATCATTTTTATCTTTTGTATTATGACAATTTTCTTGATGTTTTTAAAAATGTTTTCAGGGTATTCAGTCAAAGGAAAGTTATCGAGGAAGAAATTGAACATGAAATAAAGTTGATAGTAGTGTCTGTCTCCGTACAGCCTGTATTATCGTTGGCCGCTAGATATGATTTATCCCCCGAAGATACTTGCCAAAAATTAACCGGTAAATTTGAATTATTGTAATCAATTTTACTATTAGTATTGAATCACTGAAAGCAATAAAACTCCAATCTTTTTTTATTTATTTGGTACAATAACTTATATTTTATAATAACTAGCTGGTTTACCCGGCTTCGCTCAGGACAACATTCGAGAGTGTTCTGGAAATCCACTCCGCCACTCATTTCTGAAAGCTTTAGAATTTTCTCCTTCCATAACTTTCTAGAGCATTAACGAACCATCCAGAACGTTCTGGAACCTTCTAGACTCACCTACAAACTCCGCCACTCCTTCCAGAACTTTCTAGAGTTATATCGAACCTTCTAGAACTTTCCGGAAGACTGTTCTTGAAATTTCTAGAAGTCGAAATTTCCAGCTCTTATATCTTCAAAAGCACATCCTTTAGGTAAAAAGAGAATCGTCATCCTGGAGGGGGATAGAGATCTACCACACCATATAACTCCCATGATCGTACTGTGACTCGTTTCTGAGTTTTCTGACTTTCTTTTATAATATATATTGATTATTTGTTAATGCAGACCTTGCTAGGTGGCTTATCCGTGCTGAGGCCCCCATTTAACAATACAAAATTCGATAAGATTTGAAATAATAAATTTTAATAAAATATGATATATAAAGGCGTAATGAAAAAAATTTAAAAAATCAGCACATATTATGAGATACGATAGTGTATAACGATGCGTGTTTTATGGTTCCATGCCAACTCAGCAGTGCATAGAATTTAATCTTCTTATACCAAAGTTTTCAGTAATAATGTTATTTTTTAGGTTTCTTGAAGAAAATGGGAGCAGATATGATTGTTAACATGCAAGTAGCGGAGGATTTTGCTTTATTGGAATCACAAAAGGAATTTGTGGAGCGTTTCAAATCACATCTAGATAACCCTACTGATAAAAGTTTACCGATGCTAGCTTCTTCTTGTCCAGGTAAATTAGTGAATCATTACATCCAATCTCTTGTTTTCTACAATGGTAGACTTTGAACTTAAAAATGATTAATCTTATTTAGAACTTCGATTATAGATTCTTTTCTACAGATCTCGTGACTATGCACAATCTAGAACACGGCATGCATGCATGCAATTGTTCATATTCGAGGACATCTGTCATTGTAATAAACTATGTTAGGTTAGAATTATTATTTTTTTTTTAAATTTATTTATTATAAATACAAAGTAATACAAGATGACAACAAACATAAAATATTGTACAGAAAAAAAGAAAAGTCCCAATAAACTACTTTTAAGTAGTTTATCAATAGGTACTTTTACTCTGAATACATAAATAAACTTATTTTACTTTATTACGCAGTTAGAATTTTTGTGTTAGTCTAATACAGAGGTTCCCAAACTTTTTTTTCTCGTGGACCACTTTCAAAATTTTACTGACGAGACGGGGGGCGGGGTGGGATATGAGCACAGAATGGGTCTCAATATGACAATTTTTCACCAAAATAGTACTAGTGTACTATCTGCCTACTTTGACAGGTAAAGCCAAGCCAACATTTTTGTTCTTTACTATCGAAACCAGATAAATTTTCATGGACCCCCACTTAACAACTTGTGGACCCCCATTTTTTTATCACGCCTACGTGGACCCCCATCGAGTCTCCCGTGGACCCCTGGGGGTCCACCTGGACCACTTTGGAAATCACTGGTCTAATACAAATTATTTCTTTCGGTGAGCCAATTCTTCAACATAATATTTGTTTTATCATCGTTAATTTTGGCATGTATCATATTTAAGCAATTAGGTATCATGTAATCCAGCATTCTTTGTCCATATTTGTTTAAATGCTTAGGTACAATTAGTCCTTCATTTATTATTTTAGTGTACTGAAGTTTAAAAGTGTATATTTGACATAATATTACACTTAAACAGTTAAGGTGGTGAAATAATTAAAATTTTGTACTTCAAATGAAACCAAAATAATTATAAAAAATATATATGCCGCAACCCTCATACAAATCAACTATGAACTATTAAGTTTATTTTTTTTTAATGGAAAATAATGTTTTATTTTATGTATAATTATATTTTTTTATATGCTATGAAATTTTAAATGCCAATCAGTCGTTATACTTAAAAATAATAATTACTTATAAATAATCATATTTATAAGAAGTCTGAAGTTAAACAAAATATAATCATACGTCTTTCGAACGTATGGTGTGTGTACATCTCCCTAATTATTATACTTACCGTGGTGATACACCACGCGCAAGCTCTGCTCGACAACTGAGCTAACTGTTTGCTACGTTGCAAAATAAAAAAGATAGCAATACTTGTGTCTCGTTTACGTCGCAAAGACATAGATTATCTTTCTAGGGTTAATGAATATGTTGACTGCACGCTTTACGACATTGAAACTTTGATGCATTTGAACACGTCATGGTGTAGGCTTGTTAGACACGAAACCTATGTGCCTAATTAAATAATGTAATGTAAAGTTGTGGTTTTATGAGTATATTTATTTTAGGTTGGGTATGTTATGCTGAGAAGACCCACGGCCACCTATTGCCTTACATTTCTACCACAAAGTCTCCACAGCAAATTATGGGATCGCTTGTAAAACAGCATTTGGCAAGCGCAAAAGAAGTTCTACCGAATAACATTTACCATGTGACTGTGATGCCGTGCTATGATAAGAAACTGGAAGCTTCGAGAGAAGACTTCTTCAGCGATGTTTACAGCTGTCGGGATGTAGACTGCGTCATTACATCAAGTATGTAGTAAGAGATTTTGTTTTGTTTCTGCTTTATTGATAATTTTTACAGTCTCTCCAGCTGCAATTTCCACGGTGAACAAGGCTCTTCCACCACTCGCGGTCTTGCGCTGCTTGAAAAACTGCAGACATATATATGTACTAGACGATGTACTAGAAGCTAGTGGTACTTTTTCATTCCAGTGCATTGGTGACTTTTCTCTGCTTCTCCTGTCTTCCAATTTGCCAGTGACTATGAGTTTTTCTAGGTTTGAGTCCTCAGTTTGGCAAGCAACGTTAGTTTAAAGTATCTTAAAATACCATGTAGGCATGTTGATAGCCTTCTGTAGCTCCTCCAGAATAAATAATTTTAATCATTCGCTGTAATCAATGGAGTGCATAAGAGTGATGGCCACATTCCAGAGTGGAAGATACTCTCAGTAACACCCTGGTGCAAGACCACGATTCATAATTAGAAGGTTGCTTGAAATGGCTTTAGCCCTGTTTGGTGACTAGATCTGAATAACCATGTACTTCCCCACCTTCCTCTTCTTCATCCCCTTCCCCTCCCCACTTATCTTCAGCCTCACAATGTACGGGGATGACATTGTCTCACCGACTCCAGATGGGAGCGGATGGGGACTCTTGTGAGGTATTCACACAAAAATATATATAAATTTCCTCACAGTTTTTGGTTGGCATTAATTTCTTTTACGATTCTTAACATTTTGAATATTGTTTTAATCGCTTACAGTTGAATTAGAGCAAATGCTTACTTCAGAGGGTAACACACTGAGTGATTTTGAGTCCCTGCCTATGGATTGTCCCTGGACCACTGAAGAACCACAGCCAACTACTGAACAGATGACGGCTCATATCGGCTCTGGATCCGGTGGATATGCAGATCACATCTTTCACTATGCTGCCAAGGAATTGTTTGGTGAAGATAATGTTACCTTGCAGTACAGAAACTTAAGGTAATTCAAAAACTTTTCGGAGAATCTTCTTTAGTAGTTTCCTCATCGCTGAAAATAGTGACTCCCACTCTAATAGTGGACTCTTGGTGGTCCTGCGCTGCATGGAGAGCTGTGGGCATCTATGTTCCGGATGTCGGTGATATTTTATCACCAATGCATCAGGCGCGGTCCCTCCATACATACTGTGGATGCGGCGCTTCCCTTCCTTTTGAGGCTTATAATAAATAAAATAATAATTGTTACTTATTTATTCAGCATTAAAAAAAGCTTTGAGCTTATTTTTTTCTAGCCGTAAATAATATTTAACGATACCGTCCCAACCTCAGCGGCCAAAAACAACAAAACGCGACGCGCGGACCAGGCCGAAATACACAATAACAACACCTGCTCGATGCTAATGTGTCGAATGTCGCGTAAACGCACCAATACCAGCAACAGTGGATTCTCTGCTCCATTCCGCATCCACGTTGTTAGAAAAAGTTTGATATTTGCGCATGTGTGTTTAGTTCTGCCTGCCAAGTTTTGCCTGAAGCAGTATATGCATTCGATGGGAGTATCCAACGCGCAGAAAACAACTTTAATGCTCGAAGGCATAGTGCACAGAATAGCATAACAAAGTGCGTGGATTAATTCGATATGTTTTAGAGAATTTGTTCCCGCGACCATTTTGACAATTTGACTTGAATAAAGCATGCCGATTGATGTTAAATATCTTTAGATCATCTATTTAATTCATTTTAGAACTTTAATAATTGATGTGAAGCATAAATGATTTTGTGGAGCTAATTTGACATATTATTTTTGTCAGTAATCGCGTCTTGTTCGTGGGCTGGTCTGTGGGTATTTATATTTGATATTAGGTAGGTATATACTTCAGCGTCTCTTATACAAAAAGCAACTGAACATTGACCACCACTGCTATGAATCGGTTATCTTCCTCTGCGTCTTCTGCCATCCACTTTGCTAGTGACTGAGTTTCTCCAGGTTTGAGTTCTCAGTTGGCGAGCAACATGTTCAAAGTATCTTAGGATACGCAATTATTAGAATCTCATTAAATGAATATATATTTCCTTAAATCACAGACATTGGCGTTTTGTTGCTGCTATTATTTATGTTTATTGCTGCTATTATTTAATTATACATTAATCACTCGAGAGATTGAGATTTTCGAGGGTTAAGTTTTCAATTTAATTATTTCCAAATATTTATATGTAAACAAATGAACTGCTTACAAGCGTTTAAAGCCATTGAATCCACCTAGATTTCATTGTTTACCCCATTTTTACTTTTTATGAAAGAATAAAATAATTATTTATTTTAATTCATAAAAATAATATACCTAAATTTGGATAGCCAATGCTTGTGTGGTTTATAAATTTATTTATCTTCTTCTTACATAAAAAAATCAAAATTTGTTTGTTTGTATTTTATGCGCTGCCATACTGTTCATCCGATTGCGATGAAACTTTGGTGATTTGTTGTGCGCATGCCCAATTCACAATTTGGGAGGTGGGAATGGGTACCGCCGCCCCGGGAACCTTTATTGGATAACCAACACCTCTGCCATAGGTCACCCCAAGTGGTTCGCTACGTTTGGTGATTTAGCAGGGGTGTCCGGGTTCACGGGATGAGGTTTGTTTAGGTCTTGGAGGTGGATGACCAGGACACACTGAACCCCAGATTCCTACCCACCCCTTAAATCCTTTCCTTCCCAGAAGTCTCCTCTCCTTCCTCTCCTTAAAAAAAAAAACCCTCCACACAGCATCCCCAAAGATGACAATGGCCCTGAGGGAAATTATTTTCCTCAGGGCCTCCTGTGGGGAGCTCATGTAAAAAAAAAAAATGCCCGCGAAGGTTATAGGCAATATGGTAAGCGCTGGCATTATGAAATTTGTATAAATGAAAATGTGTATATTTCATATATTTTAGTGGCAGGGAGGAGGGGAAGGGGAATGGGGGAATTGGGGCTCGCGGGAGTGGTGACAAGGGAGGGGGAAGGCGGGGGAGTTGGAAGGGGAACGCGGGTGGGGAAGGGGACTCGGGAGGTGAATGGAGACGCACGGGAAAGGACGTGCAGAGAGAATCAATGTATTACTTTGAATGGCATTGCAATGCAAGCCGGGTACCAGCTAATTAATAATATTAATCTTAGAAACTTTTTTTTTTCAGAAATCCTGATTTTAGGGAAGTGGCGCTAGAAAAAGACGGGAAGGAAGTTTTGAAGTTTGCTATTGCAAATGGTTTCAAAAATATACAAAATCTTGTACAGAAGTTGAAAAGAGGCAAATGCGGTTATCACTATGTGGAAGTAATGGCTTGCCCCTCAGGTAAGTCCTCACAATGCACTGTTTTTATGTTTGTTTAATTTATGTAGGTAACTTTCTATTTCTTTAGAATAAACATCAGTGTAACTTTATATAAAACGAATTCCTTAATTTACAGGATGCTTAAATGGCGGTGCCCAGGTTAGGCCACAAACAGGAGAAAACTACAAAGAGTTAGTAAATAATTTGGAAGTCATGTATAAAAAACTTCCAGTAGTTTCGCCAACTAGTAATACTTTGGCCAGTAAACTGTACTCCCAGTGGCTCGACGGACAAGATTCTGACAAAGCACAAGCCATGCTTCATACGGAGTATCATGCTGTTGAAAAGATGGATATGCCGCTCAATATAAAATGGTGAAAAATATTAATAAGTTTAATATTACATATGTATACATAAATAATAATGTAATAAAAAGAATGTGATTATTTTTAGAAAATTGTTTTATTTTTTACTTCCACCATGAAATACAAAATAAAATAATTAATCCACACCAAAGATATGGAAATACAAGAGATATGCTATGATGGCCGCCGTGGCCGTCAGCGGACTACTACCTAAAGGGCATAGTTTGAATATGGAAATAATTTGTTCATTTAGTTGATTTTTTGAAGGTGTGCGTGCAGTAGTAGTATTGGTCAACAATATAGTTTGAATCCGGAAAGAATTGTTCATTTAGTTGATTTTTCGAAGGTGTGCAGTAGTATTGGTCAACAATATCGGCAACCCCAGAAAACACTCCGGAAACACCCCAGTAAAAACTGCGGATAGCACATCTCTACATATATTGTAAAACAAAGTCCTCCGCCGCATCTGTCTGTTTGCAATAAACTCAAAAACTACTGAACGGATTTTCATGCTGTTTTCACCAATAGATAGAGTGATTCATGAGGAAGGTTTAGGTATATAGTTTGTCAAGGTTTTGTGTAAATTGGTTGAAATATATAATATATAAAGGAGAATGTCTGTATGTGGTGGATGAGCAGGCTGGCAAGCGGGCAGTGTGGATTTGATCTGTAAGCAAATCTACAGTTTTATGCCTAGCTTGATGAAATTTTGCCCATGTGACCTTCAAAACAAGAGGAAGGTCACTGTCTACATTTGATTTCGAGAACTCTGTGTAAAGCCCGGGCATCGCCGAGGTTTTCAGCTAGTCTCTTATATTTCACTATCACGCATTTATGTTTTTATTTACCTTAGTCACACTGAAATAAACATAGTTTGAGCGTTGATTATTTGAAATGCCCAAAAATTACAATTCTGGACTCGAAAACAACCATTTTGTGAATAATTAATAAATTATGTTTATATTAACCAAGGCTGACGGCCTTTGACATGGAGAAGTATGTTTACTTAATGTCCTGCATTAAACAGTCGCACCGGAGTCTAGACACTGAGTAGTTAGTTCAAGTTGTAGCGATTGAAAAGTCTTAACCGATAGACTATTTGGTAGAAGATATTCACGATAGTGTATGAATCATGTTACTACACTATAGAAGAAAAGTTTTTCACATTATTTCTCTCATTTCAATAGTTTTTTTACATTCAAAGTCTGTTTCATGTTCTGGCCTGGGAAAATGTCCACGCTTCGCTTCACTGCCGAAATTCGACATCAACCGAGTAAATTTGAATAACATTGAATTTAAAATCTGATATAAACCTAAAATTGAGGTTATTTTGAATGTTGCTCCGAAAGTTTGCAGGTCAATGGTTTGAAGTGGAGAGATCATTTTACCTGATGGAGTTAGCCTCGAGCTGCACATTTCTAAACCTAACCCTTAACGTGAGAGGCAGCCTGAATGTTATTGCTTCTACAACTAATAGATGGTGAGCGCTTAAACATATACACATTAGCTGCATTAATATATTATTTTATTTAATTGCAAACTATTATATTCTACAGCTGCGTAATTATTTCCCACAAATCATTTTAAAGAGCGCATGTTTGAGAGTATATTTTTGTGTAATATAAGCATCTGCCCGCGGTCTCCTCTTTTACTGCAGTAGTCCTAAGATACAGAACACCATTACACAAACAAGAATCTCTCTAAAATGATTGTACTGAAATAAACAATTTGAAAAGCTGTTGATTTATTTTTCAGGACAGAGACAGTTTCCGTAAAAAGTGGAATGGCAATCCCAATGTTTGAGGAAAGACCTATCTTAAGATTTAAATTTAAGACACAGCTGCCGTTCATGGTGGCCCGCATGATTCCTGGTGCAGGCATTTACCACATATTATACACAGACTATGATAATGTCGCTATTGTTTGGTCATGCTCAAGTTACGCCTTGATGTATTCAGGTGTGTTTAAATTAGTGTTTCCTAAATTACCTACCTTCCTCTTTTGTGGCACATGTTTCGCCAGAGCCCACCCCCTTAGATTATAAAATTCAAATATAATAAATGTACACAGTGCTTCATCAATTAAGGCGGGTGAAAACAAGGAACCATTTCCAACCCAAGAAATGAATCGATATATCTTTGAAAATAAAATGAACATTTGAATAAATTTTTTTATACAGTACTCTCCACACTCTAACTATAAAAGTATTGTCCAATATTATAGTCCACTTTGTAATAGGACTCCACAAACAGAAGTTAAAGTCAGTAGTATTGGGCCTTTTAGTGACGTTTTATATGTAAAGAATGTACATATTTTATTACATTACAAAAAAATGGTTTTCATTTTGGTATAAATCATTACAAACAAAAAAACAATTTGCACATCTCCAGTGCCCAAGCGTAAGATTCGTTTTGATAAAATATTCTTTCACACTAAAGTCAAGGAGATAAGAAGATGGGGAAGACTTGTATCACATATACATCTATACTAATAATATTATAAATGCGAAAGTGAGTGTGTTTGTTTGTTACGCTTTCACGCCTAAACCACTAAACCGATTTGTTAAATTCTTTGACCAATAGAAAGCTTCATTATCTGCGAGTAACATAGGCTGTATATAATGGCAGGCGTTATGAAATTTGTATAAATGAAAATGTGTGTATTTCGGTGACCGGACAACTCAGAATGAAACCATCTCAGATAAGTCATTTAGAGTGATAAAATATATTTAAAAAATTGGTTAAATAGGTTACGTTAGGTTTGGGTTATCAGCTAATTTTAAATTATTTTTTTCATAGCTTGACTTTTCAAGGAGGTGTTGACTTGACTTTATTTATTTGTAAGAGACAAACAGCTTTTACATTAAATATAGATACATACATATAAAATTGAATTAAGTTAAGCCAAAAAGGTCTCCTATGTTAAAATTATTTGAAAATGGAGCATTATTAGATCTATTTTTATTACACTTTATTCTCAGTTGGCACGGAACCGTGTATTTCATATATTTTAGCGGCAAGGGGAAGGTGGGGTTCGCGGAGAGGGAAGAGACGAGGGACAGGGAAGGTGGAAGGGAACGGGGACGCACGGAAAGGACATGCAGGGAGAATCAATTTATTTCTTTAAATGGCATTGATGTACAGTATTCATATAAAAATATTTGACAGCAATGCCTTTCATAAAGGGTAGAGCTACCCTCAAAGTGTGTTAATATAACAAAATTATTACGAAGGATGAGCCTATATTACATAGCTAGTATTACAGGTGGGCATTTTGTTTACTTTATGGAACCGACAACAGTGCTTCTTCATTTTAATTTTTTTTTAAGAACAAGAAATGTGGTTTACTGCGTTCTATACATTCAGCGTCATTGCACTTTAAAAGAATATTTGACAGTTAAATTGGTATTGCCGCCAGCCTACATATTTTGTAGCTCCATTTTTAATATTTCATACTCTTTTTTGACAGACTATACTAAAATATCACTCTAACCTGTTCCACCACAGAGTAAAGAATATTGAAGACAAAATTTTGGAATTGAGGGAATGGGACAAAAGGAGAGGAATGAGGGATGGAAAATCAGGCATTTATAGGTGCAAATAAGCATTTAATGAGTTATAAATACATTTCTACATTTGTAGAAGATGAGATTGGAATAAAAGTATTAGGATCCTCCTAGACTCTGGTGGTTTAGGGAATTACTGGTCTAAAAGACGTAACAGGTAAAATTCTTATTAAAAAAAATGTTTTTATTTTGATAATTCACATTTACTACAAATAAAGGCGATGATAGTTTTATTAACTACATAATACAGATACATTTTAGTTTAGAAGTTACACATTACAACTTTCTCCAACCTATAAACACCGATTACCACTTTGTGAACCTGATGTATACAAAAATACTCTGTCAAAGTACTAAGAAGTATATAAATTACGACACATTTATTAATGATATTATATTAATTATTTTAATTTTCAGACAAATTTTGGATTCTAGGAAGATCTCAAGATATTCCCGCCCCGATGCGCATTGAAATATACAACAAGATAAGGACCTACGATCTGGACCCAGAAAGACTTATAATTTCCAAGAATCATAATTGTGTCTTTCCGTACGAATGATTTCTAACATTTATGTAATATTTTATTAACATGTTTGTACAATTACGTAATACTTTCCGGTGAATACTAATTTTCAATTGAATTGAGCATGTAATTTTTTAAATAATCAATAAAAACTTCTGCATTTTATGCATTGAAACAAAATAAGCAACAAGTAAAAATATTATATTATTCCATCTTAATTTATTTGACAACAATTTTTTATCATTTAGTGATTTGTAATATTAACAAATAACGAAATAAAATCAATAAAAAACACAACATAATAAAAGTAACAATATTTACAACAGTATAAGTTTAAAAGTTATTATAATGAACAATTCATGGCTTATTATTTTATGTGGTTCCTTGCGGAACATTATTACAATTTGACAATTCATTTGTATTACCCTCGCCCGTTTCACTTCCTTGTTCACCTTCCGGTTTTCTTCTCTCCATGTCGTAATTATCTTTAGGTTGAATGGTTGTTGTCTGAGGAGACCTTTTAGAATGTTTGGTAAAGCAGGAATCTGCTTGTGACGTGTAATGGTGTTGCCAGGATTGTGTTTCTTCAACTTCTTTGCTGACCACTATGAAAAGTTCCTTGTCTTTGCACTGTAGTTGCTCTTTCAGATACAATATTAAGTCACTACCCTGGAGACACGAAATAGGTGGTAAGAAACAAACAAATATTAGGTAAGCACAATATTATTGTTACAGATTAGGGGTTCAGCTAAATAAAAAAAAAACATACGAAATTGCTATTTATTCAAATCCAAGAACGTTTTTTTAAATTTTTTATATGAATAATGCATTAGAATTGCAACTGCTCCCGTCTGGAGCCAGTGAGACTATGGCATCCCCAATTGGGGTGTTATGAGACTTTTTTTATAAATGAGCTCTACACAGAAGGCCTGGAGGAAATTAATCTCCCTCAGGGCCTATGTCATCTTTGGGGATGCTGTGTGGAGGGTTTTTTAAGGAAAGGAAATGGAGGAAAATTCTGGGAAGGAAAAGGGTTTAAGGGGTGGGTAGGAATCTGGGATTCAGTGTGCCCTGGTCATCCGCCTCCAAGACCTAGACAAACCTCACCCCATGAATCCGGGCACCCCTGCTAAATCACCAAACGTAGTGAACCACTTGGGGTGACCTACGGCAGAAGTGTTGGTTATCCAATAAAGGTTCTCGGGGCGGCGGTACCCGTTCCCGCCTCCCAAATGTTATTGCTGAATATAAATAAAATCGTATGGGTACTCACTCTTCCAATTAATGCAGGACTGTCAAGTTTAGAATCCAGATTATAAAAGTTTCCATGTATTTGTCTGAGCGTAATCCAATGACGCCTCTTCAGTGGTAACATGACGAAGCCAAATTTATATTCCGAGGGCACATTCAAAATAAATCCACATATATTAGTCAAGTCTAAACAACCGGGATCTCTGAAATAGTCAAGTGAATATAAATGAAGATGTATAATATTATTTATTGTATTTCTGTTGTAAAGTAGAGGCCGGGTACATACTTTCTTTTGTCAAACCAAACAGCTTCACATCCTTTCTTTTGAAGAGCCGCCATTATCACATTAATATCATAATTTCCAAGTCCCAGAATAGACCTATGCGGGTTAATCCACACATTTGGAGATAGAGAATTGCAAATTATATCCAATTCTGTCTTAGAGTAAGAACCTCTGGCCTGAAAAATAAGTTAAATTGCGCTTATAATTGTTAAACAATAAGTGTCACGTAAAAAAAATTTCAAGAAAATATCTATTTTATATTATCTTCATAAACACTTGCATTCAAATATTATAACTTTTCCGCATACAAGTCAATTAATATATTAAAATAAACACACGATACGCAGAAAGGACAAAACTCGGCAAGCAAGGAAGTTGTCGAAATATATAACGTACATATTATGTTAGTAATTTTAATTGTTATGAAAAAAATGTAAGCGCGCAAAATTCAATATTAAAAACATTATTTATTTTTTAAACTCACTTGAAACAGATTATTAAGGGCATGAAGGGCGCAGAGTTCCTTAACTTGCTTCTCGTGATAAATACGATCTGTCTCATTCATTATTTAATGAAAATTAGACAACGGGGAATGATACATAATAAAGTATATTTTACTGCGATAATTTAGTGTTTCAATTTTGTAAAATAATGAAAACATCGTGCTGGCTGTCAAAACGTAGCATAGACAATCATTGAGTTCTATTGAGTTGCTGAGTCAAATTGAATGCGCATTTATTAGCCATGTGTAGTTTTAGGCGTCAACATAAATATTTAAACCAAAACAAAAAAAGTTTTAATTGGGTTATGGAAAAAAAATGGTATTCCTAAATTACACGATAAACGTCGTTTAATAAGGTATTATATTGAATTATCGCAAAGTCAAGGCATACGTTAAAAACAAACATTATAACGTTCGTTCCAAATTGCAAACATTTTCGCAAAAAAGGCATACTTTTATAGTGCATAAAATAACGTAATCTGACTCTCAATCCTGAATGATAATCTGCTTTTGATTCTTTTTATGACTGACAGAACAAAAAAAAATCTAATTTTATGAAAAATCGGTCTATAATTGCCTTTCTAATATAAAAGAGACCGAGATGTAAAAAGTGTAAATTGTTAAATAATAATATGATATTGTCTTAGATGCTAAAAATACTAGAAGCATTAGATATAATGAAGTTGATGTTCATTTATAAATTGTCCGCTAATCTCAATTTAGCACTAAAACCATAATAATTTTGCTCTATCCAACTGTCTACGGAGGTAGCAGAAAACTAATTTATTTATTTATTGGGCTTTTACATATAACATACAAATTTCTTTTAAAACAATAGTTTAACATAAATAAAGGAGATTACAAGTTATATAAATAAAGCACAAACTGAATATAATAAATAAGAATATAACTAATGCTAAATCCACATGGATAACTTTAGAGAATTCGTAGGTACAATTCATGTACCTACGAGAAGCAAAAAAATTTAAAAAAATCAAATTTTGACTAAATTACTCATTGTTAGCATTTAGAACAAAAACAAACCAAAAAATCGAAATAAAATATAATGATTTCTCATTCGTTATTTACATCTAAAAAACGATGGACTAATTTGGCTTTAAAAAATGTGTCGAAACTTAAATTAAATATGTCAGCAACATCACTTAGTCGATTGCCCAACCTACGTATTCTTTCTAACACAGAATTCACAGCAAAATTATTGTTGTAAAATAAAATGTTGCGCCTAGTGTATTTGCGAGATATGTGTAAGGATAAGAAATTTATAGCGTCAGGGCAGTCCAACTTTGAATGAATCATATATAATAAAAATTTATATAATAAAAAAAATCAAACATTATTCGCCTTTCAGATAATTTCGATAAGTTAAGTTTACTGCGTAAATTGACATAATTGATTTCAATAATAGGAATACCAATTTTGAAATTAATAAAACGTAAAAATTTATTTTGCATTTTTTCAATTTGCAAACAATGAGAGTTGAAATGTGGATACCAAATGCTTGAATTGTTTTCAACCTGACTTCTAACCAAAGACGTGTATAGTAATTTTATGGTTTTTATGTTATTAAAGTCTTTAGCGATTCTGAGGATAAATCCAAGCATTTAAATATATTAATAAATAAATAAATATATTATCGATGATGAAATTATATTTGCCATATCACGTAGTTTATGGCTGCGCAGAAGAGCACCATTTCCTTTAGAAATATTTTTATATATACACGAACACGAACACGTAGCTTCGTTGAATAGAAGATTTCTGACAGCTGTCACAAAAGATTCGAGCTTCGGTCGAGTGTAAATTTAACCCAATGTTGTGCAATGAGCATAAGGAAAATATTGACTGAGTAAGGGTAGTGTAAGATATGGATTTCATCACCAGTGTTAGCATTCTACTGTTATCACCGTCTTTACCTGTTATTAACCATTCTTGGCAGTAACCTTGATTCACCCCGAAGAATTGATTATCGTATCGGACTTGTTATTTGAGTAGTGGTTTTTAATTTGTGAGTTTTAATCTCGGGCGTTACGTTGAGATTTTTAAATTTGTAGTGTTAGCTTCACGTCAGTGACAATCGTGTGAGTTATTTCTACGATGGAGGCCGAAGCGGAATCTCCTTCTGCCTCTACACCACTCACACCAGATGTGGCAGTGGAACCAGAAATTAATAATGGAACGCATACAACTGTTGATTATTCAGCGATTCGTGGCAAGGTAAGCATTTTGTGCTTTTACTAATTAAAATATCGTGTGCAATCCACTTTTTTAAAGAATTTTACATCCTCACTGAACCTAAATATTATGATTGAATTTTTTTTTGCTTTTAGGCAGTGCTAGTTAGCCCTACACAAGAGCAATACGATCTATTACAGAAGCAACTGGTAGAGCAAATAGAAGAATGCCACGGAGAGATTATTTATGAAATAGGACTTGGAGAAGGTAAGCTATTATTTTGAATTATGTTTAATATTTTATTTGTAAATTTTTTGTTATGCATTTTGTAAGCAGTTATCGAATTATAAAATTATATTTTTTAATCCATAAGCCACCGCATTTTTAAGCACAGATTATGGAAATCGCTCTTCATTTCAACAATTTCTACAAAAAACAACTATTTACATACACAAAATAGATTATTAGGTTCTAAGTTTAGGTAAATTAAGTAATTCATGCGTATTTAGTTGGAAACAAAACTTTGCCAATGTCAAATCCATACAAAAAAAATGGCGGCAATGGTGATGTTTTATATGGGAAATTTTCAACATCAAATGAAAATCGAATTTTAATGCATATTTTTCCGTCTATCCTGACTGAAACCGATGGTTCTTGTGGTAATTAAGTTTAAAAGTAGTTTATTTTTCAAAATTTATGCCTATTAAAAGTGTAGCGGCATGCGGCGGTTCTTGGATTATTTACTAAAATTACCTGCAAATTTAATTTTAATTCTTTAAAGAGATCAATGAAAATCAATGGTATAAAAATTACTTTATTCCTTTAGAAATAATGCCTAAGATGTATCTCTTGTAATTCTTATGTAAATTCCAAATAATAAATACTTTCTGAGAAATTCAACAACTCGTAGCCCCTTTTCAAAACCAAAGTTTAATCACCAAAATTATATATGTTTACTATTTGTATTGCACACAATGGCATAAATGAATAGCTGTGAACAAAACTAACGCCATATGTATTCAGTATTTTCAGTTTATTTTTTGTTTATGGCACGGTCTCTTTCTTTTACCAAAACTTCACTCGAATCTATGGCTGTAGGCATCTCGTTCTACCATATTATTTTTTGCATCCATTTATCTCATTTTCACATTGCTAGTATACGTTTCATAGCCGAAACATCCGGAAGAATGACGCCTATGGGTGCATTATTGTTTCGACATCTGCTTGTTTCCTCACACTTGTGAATTTTTCATTCAAACAAAATATAGGCAAGTAGGTTCCCTGGATTTGATAAGATTCTTTCCTTAAGATATTCATCGCCTCCAATATTCTGAAAGTTCAACCTCGTACGGACTGACATACTCACAAAGGAAATTTATGTTACTCTAGAGCAGTCCCATGATTAAATCACACGATGGTCTTAATTCTTGACAAATCAGTTCTAATTTTTAGTTAATATTAAAATAATTTTCTGTTCAAAATATTATATTGCGTGTAGGTACCTCCTTTAACGTTCGTCTGAATTCTTAGCACAATCAGTTCCCATTTTGAAAATGACACTTAAATTCAAAGCAAATTTGAGTTCATTAAGCCACACTTCACGCGTGACTAACGCAAATCACAGACAAACGAAACGTGTGTTTGATAATAATGCCATTATTTTCACATCTTGCCACCGTTATGACCACCATTAAACGATACCGTAATTGAATTTCGCAGGAGACAGCGAGGGTGGTTTGAATGAAGATGACTACAATGCCTCCCTGGCTACCCTTCAGTCTCTGGCGGCCGCCCTCGGAGCCTCCTGCGTAGAGCTGCGGAAGCGTGCCACTTCTGGCCCACACCAATCTGTTACAGGACAGTATCTCATCAGAAAGAAGCTGGAGGACTCTGACTTCATGGAAATAAGGTAAACTTTTGTCTTACACCTAAAGATCTACCGTTTTACTTATTAGATTTATTAGATTGGTGTACCGCTGTAGAATTGGTAAATGGTTGTTTAACAGTTGTGTAAAATTTTAAAAAATCTCTAGAAAGGTTAAGCCTGGTTTAATGCCAGTTTAATCATACCTACTCTGTGTTAATAAATCAAGTTTTTCACTATTCCCACCATCACATAATATTTATACCACATTTATAAGTGAGGAGGTTGTAGTACAAACCTTTTCACTGAAAACTTGTTCTGAACAGGGATTGTCTTTGTCCGTCTAACTGCCAACAAAGCATACTTGCTATTGTAACGGAAGTTAATTATAATAAATACGAATGAAATCATAAAAATATTTACAAAGAAATATTATATCGACGGTCCCGAAGAACAATTTCGGATCTGACAAAAATTGGAAAATCGTTCCGTTGGCTTATTTATTTTTTGGCTTATTTTGTTGATTTAAAAGTCTGTATTTTCGGAATTTTTATGAATGAAATGAGATAAAATGTCAAAGATCAAAACAAAATTATATTTTTTGATACCAAAAACAGTAAAAATGCAAAAACGATACTTGAAAAAGCTCTATTGCAAAACTACAAAATCGCACATCTGACATTGTTCTTCGGTCGATATGCATATTGATGCTCGTTGCGTAAAGAACTTGCTTATACGATTCTAGAAAAGAGTAGAAATCTATCTTGTCATGGTGATAAATTTTCATGCAATATAGATATTTATAATTTAACTCTTCAGGCTAATTGGTTCACTTTTGGGAATAACTCATACAGATCTCATAGAGATTGTTGGCTCCCTTTCTATAATAGTGGGAAATATGATATAAATGGTGTTAGAAAGATACAACATCACGCTTTATATTCAAGTTTAAAAGTTAAACACAAAACTATTAACACATTGTAATCTGATCACGTATTAATACGTGTTTAGCAAATTAATGCTAGAGAGCGGAACACGTATTTATACGTTTTTGATAGATTGTTAGTGGAGCGCGGGTCACGTTAAAATGCGGGTTCCAATATACTTGAGTTTTCGCTATATAGCCTCTGTAGGGTTGTAGCCATGCAGGTAAAAACCTTTTGAGAACAATAGATGGGGTGTACGGTAGGTACCGAGGTAGTGTAAATATTAATTTTTTCATAACTTTCCTGCTTTATGTGAAATTCTGCACTAGTTTAACGATAAAGAATACATTTCTAAATATAATAAAATAAAATGAAATAAAATAAATAATTTGCAAAAAGAATTATTGAAATCAAACAAATATTTTTGAAGTTATCGCAATTTTTCTAGAGGTCTACGTTAGCGCGAAATTACGCGAAAAATCACCCGTTACCAGCACGATACGCGGCCGAAAACTGCCCGATCACAATGTGTTAAAATGTACACACTCATGAAATCAAAGTTTCTGACTGCAATTTTTATTTTTTGTTTTTATTTTTTTTCATATCAGTAATTTTAGTTTGAAAACTTATGGTGAGCCATTTTTAAAACTTTTTTAAGTTTGCATTAAAAAATTTTATATTTAAAAATTTGCATGAATATTTCTAATAATCGAATTTCAAATTTAATCACCTTTCGAAAATGGTTTTTTTAGTTTTCGGATACATTCAGAAATATTGCATTTATTAGGATTTCATTGCAAAGCAGAAATATTTTGACCTTCTGACAGAATACGCCCGAGTCCTGAGGGGTTAAGCACTAACCAAAGCTAAATATAACCTCGTTTCTTAGAAAAATTATGATATCAGTACCAATAGATTGTTTTTGGAAGCTGACGTTATTGCACAATATCATTGCAATATTGACACGTACAGGGCAAACTGAGACAATACTTCCACATTAGAAAAATTATGATATCAGTACTAATAGATTGTTTTTGGAAGCTGGCGTTATTGAACAACATCATTGCAATAATGACACGTAATAGGGTAAACTGAGACAATGCTTCCACATTTGAAATTAATGTTAAAATTGTGCAATGATTATAATTTCCCCTTAGCCTTGACCACAGTAAAACAATATCATAACATTGTTATTTACACTTCAATTGACTTGGGTGAACAAAGTGAATTATAGGATCCTATTACGTCTTTGGTTCCAATATCGGATTTATTAATAAACTAGCTTAGACCTGTGAAAAATCACAAGGTGTTATAATTGTAAGATTTGTGAAGCTGTCACTATCAAAAAAAATTATTAGAGATGATCAGAAATTTATCTTTCGAATGAACGTTGGTAAACTTTAAATATCATTAGTTATTCAGATTTAGATCTGTCAAAAATTTAAACAAATGAAATACACATTTTAAAAAAATAAAGTGATTTTCGTACATACTTTATCGCTTGGTTCCAAAAATCAGTTCCAACTAACTAACAAACCACCACGCCTTTTCCGCAGGGGTAGGCAGTGTACAAACCGTCAAACAACTTGGTCTCCTTGCCTCATCACATTCTTACATCATCTCATACATATTCTTCTATTATTCTGATTCTTGACTAGGCCCGAATCAAGTATCTAACTCACTTGATCGTGCCATGTCCTCCTCGGATCCTCCTCCCCCACTTCTTCTACCATTTAAATTTGCATCATGTTTTCTCCTTACATTCCTTTATTCGTTGCTCTACATGCCCAAACCATTTGGGCAACCCTTAATCTTTCAACTATAATAATTAACCTTAAGAGGAATGTATGCACCGCCCATTTCGGCCCATTTTATACAAATCTTAATTTTGGATTTGAGGTCAAAATACCCAACTAAAATGAAAAATTATTTTTGTAATCAAAAGGTATATCAAATATCTAATACGGTTGAGAGCTACTTTTTTTTATTTTTGCTTCAAATTATAAGATAAACACTAAAATCTTTAATGGTCTTTATCTTATAATTTAAAGCAAAAATAAATAAAGTAACTCACATCCGTATTAGATATTTGGTATACCTTTTGATTAGAAAAATAATTTTTTATTTTGGTTGGGTATTTTGATCTCAAATCCAAAATTAAGATTTGTGTGAAACGGGCCGCAAAGGGTCGCACAAGCATTCCACTTAAATTAGTTGTTCCAAGCCATTTGCTTTATTTTTGTTTTATTTCATAATTGTTTTAATTTTATATATTTTCTTATATTATAGAGTGGCAGTGGTTGGTAATGTGGACGCTGGAAAATCCACTCTTCTTGGAGTACTTACCCACGGTGAATTGGATAATGGACGAGGATATGCCCGCCAAAGGTTATTCAGACATAAGCATGAATTGGAGAGCGGTCGAACAAGCTCCGTTGGAAATGATATTTTAGGATTTGATAGCCTTGGTAATTTATTATTTTTATCTTATTTTAATTTTTTAAATTTCTTGATCGCCGATGTTAAATTTACATCATGTGCCAATAACATGATTTTCGTAAAACTTACTTGTTTTTTGCAATGTGATGTTTTTGTAAATTGTTCTGTCTTGCCAGATAATGTGTATATACATTTATAAAAATAGTGTATAATCTACCGTAGTTAGTTTTCCCAGAATAGCTAGTTATATTCAGATAAATGATTTTTTAATAGTATCCTTAAGAATACACTGGCAAACAAGAGGTTTAAGAAAAAAAAGCATTCCCGGGTTGCAAATAACCTGATAAATGTGTAACATAACCCTTCCAAATATCAGGCTAGAGATTGCAACACTGAGGGAATACAAGAAGGTGCTGCAAAAAAGCGCAATACCTGTACACTATGATGTCTCTCACCTGGCATGTCGCTTGAAATCCCAGTAAACCCTTCTGGATGGAAGGAGAGAGGCTCCTCTGATTACCTCTCACCCCAGAAGATAGGTGGAAACTTGAGTGGCAATCGGCCAATGTGGAAATGCCCATCTCATACAAGACCACACTGAGAGACAGTCTGGGTTGTCATTGCCTCGTAAACTCTGGTTTGCCATTAATATGTTAAGGTGCTCCCATACGTGATGCTTAGATGGGGCCTTAAAGATGTTTGTGATGCATAGATGGGGCCTTAAAGATGTGTGAGTACGGTGCAGTGCAGTCCACTGAACATGTGATCAAAAAAATGCCCGCTCGGTTCATTCCCTGGTGGAATTTATGAGGTCCACAGGCGACACCTGAGGCCCCAGACTGGATCGCAGATCTGGTGTCCTACTCTGAACTATGAAAGAAGAACCTGGGTGGAAACCTTAAGCATTTATCCACTCAGCTACTGACCGTTCAAATATTATATACAAATATGATTGGTTTTTCTTTTTCCACGTCTGCGGTTTATCTTTATGTATAAATAATAAATTCCATATGTGTTTGGTGGTTAACACTATTTGAAGTGCAATTTTGTTTCAGGAAATGTTGTGAATAAGCCGTCTCACGGGACATTGGATTGGGTTAATGTTTGCACTAAATCGTCAAAGGTTGTGACGTTCATTGACCTTGCTGGACACGAGCGCTATTTGAAAACTACCGTGTTTGGTATGACAGGGCACGCTCCAGACTTTGGAATGTTAATGGTAAGCCAACCTTTCTTTAATTTTTCATTAAAAATTCACATAACTGATGAGTACATAAATTTCGAATACTGAGTAAATATTTAAAAAATTGTTTTGTACGTTGACATCTTTAGTTCCCAACTTCACGGTGGCTTGTCGGAGTATTGTAATTTTGCCAGCTTTAAAAATTATCTGTTCTTATTTAATGTGCAATATTTCAAAACTGTTTTCGATGTTGGAGATTTTCACCTGATTCAAATTTGGTAAGAGTTTGTCAGTGGTTATTATATTATGAAAATAAATCAGTTTAATGCTCATTTTACAGATTGGAGCTAATGCGGGAATTGTTGGAATGACAAAAGAACATCTAGGTTTAGCCCTGGCATTATCAGTACCAGTTTTTGTGGTTGTGACTAAAATTGATATGTGCCCACCAAATATTTTGGCAGTAAGGATTATTTTAATCAAACCATAACATACATTATTATTAAGCTTTCTGATAACAACTTTATAAATATACACAATTAAACAACCTATATTAAGAAAGTACGCGGTTGCCCTACATATCGTCCATGCAACTGTAATATGTCAAAAGCCACCACATACGCAAAAATGCTTTTTTAAATTTTATTTTTTTATTTCCGGTGGCAACACATAGTCTGGCAAAATACATAACCCAGAAAAATCGTTTGATCTCTGTTTTTTACGATTAACATACATGTCTTATCCCACTTGGGTTAAAATCGCTTAGTTGCAATACGTCTTAAGACGGCCGGCGTAGTCCAGCGGTAAGGCTCTTGACTCGCATTCCGAAGGTCGCGGGATCGAATCTCGGTGTGGCAAATAAATTTTATTCGTTTAATTTGTGTTATTTCACAATTTATTCATTTAAAATGATATATAGTATATTTGCGGCACGTTCCAGAGTGGAAGATACTCTCAGTATCGCCCTGGTGTAAGACCACGATTCAGAATTGAAATGTTGCTTGAAATGGCTGAATCTGAATAGCCAGGTACTTCCCACCTTCCCCTTCCCCATCTCCTTTCCCTCCCCACTACCTTCAGCCTCACAACATACCCCTATTGGGGATGCCATAGTCTCACTGGCTCCAGGCAGGAGCAGTTGGGACTCTTGTGCGGTATTCATATAAAAAAAAAGCGACATTATGTACAATGCAATCTTTAGATTTTACTTATTTTGTAAGGCTGGCTTTACATTCGTAAGTTTTTTCCCGTAATTCGCTCGTGTAAGCGAATTATGGCCAAATTACCAATGTAAACGACACCAAAAGTCACTTAACGTAATTTAAAGCATGTTACAGAACTTCTTCTTCCGGAAGTTTTTTGACAGGTCTAATCGCGTCCGCGCGAAATTACAGCCTTCTCACAGCTTATAAAATCAGTTTGATAAGCTGAGGGACTTTTTGTAAGAAATAGTACCAAAATGCGCCGTTGCGAAATGTCAACAATCAAAAGACATTTGTTTTTATTGGATTTTTTTTCCTAGAAAAATTGTATTTATTTCCACTTATTTGAGTTTTCTGAAAATGAGCATCCTTCTATTCAATTATCGGTCCAAACCTTTATAATCTCAATATTTCTGTTTTTAAAATTACGTATTTGAATACGAAGTCGGTTGCTGTCGGCAGCTGTCAGGTAGCTGTCATTCGAATAAAATGAAAGAAATCCATTAATTTTCGCCTTTGACGGCAAAAAAGTGCGCGGAGAATTGTTTAATTAAAGCCAAATTCTATTTCAGCACTTTATTTGGTCCTTTTCGACTTTATTGACAAAATCGCGTAAATTTGACAGTAGCAGGTCGTTGTTGAAAGGAAGCCATCTTACAGCAAATAAATTTACAGATGTAAACGGTCGCATGAGCAGTTACACAGGTCGAACTTCCGAAACACTTCCGTGATCATTAATTACCACAAGTCAGATGCATATGTAAACGCTCCTGGGAGTAACCTGTCAAAATCTTACGTAATCCGTAATTTTTAATTACGAGTGTAAAGCTAGCCTAAGATTATATGTTGGAAGCCACAGTATTTGTGTTTATTATTTGTGAAGTAATGCTGTTTTTTGCTCTCCTGTAAAATTTATATTTTGTGCCTTATGACAAATTATGGTTACATGAATATATTATAATCTATCAAGTGATATTGAAATATGTTTTAATTATTAAAGTAATCATTGATTTTTGTAGGAGAATTTGAAGTTGTTGGTTCGGTTACTTAAATCTCCTGGCTGTCGTAAGGTTCCAGTTATGGTAAAGACCAGTGACGATGTCATAATTACGGCCACCAATTTCGTATCTGAAAGGTAATTACATGGATGTTTGCTTCATTGATATAATATTATTATGAAGCGCTCCGTTAGTAATAGATTTGATTTGAAATCACTGCTCAAATTTAGAATTTGTTTATCTGCCTAATGCACTCATACTTTTATTTGATTTTTGATATCATAGCATTGTTGCACTATAACTGCAGATTGAAGACTGTTTTAGTGGATTAAAGCACAGCTTTATAACTTTCTACCACTTTTTTTATCAATGGCCGGATGGGTTTCACCTTAAGACAGGCATCTTCAGCATGATCTAACCCAGTCTAAAGATGCCTATCATATAGCGAAGGTAAATCATTCATCTTTTCGTGAAACTTTCACACATGATTCACGAATTTCGAACTAGTTTTTACAAAACTATCCTTCACTAGTTAACTTTTTGAAAATTTTAACTTTTTTGAAAATTAAAAATTTTTTTATTTTAAATTTTTTGAAATTTAAAATTTGATATTTTTTGATATTAAAAATTCTTTTGAAGTTTGAAAGTTTTTGAATTTGAATTTTTTTATTATAAATATAACAAAAATGAAATATACCTTTTTGAAATTTGAAATTTTTTTTGAAGTAGCCATCATTAGATGTAACTATAGTATGTCCCTAATAATAATTCCTTTTGGAAGTCACAAGTTGCGAAGTATGTTGTGTTTTACTACGCTTTGCAACTCGCAACTTGGGACATCATCGTGACTTGTTACTTCATCGCAACTCGTGAAGTCATCGCGACTTGTACGCATTGTATGCCTCATAGATCATCATGAGGTTTTTTATTCATATTGTTCACCGATATGTGATGCGTCGATGAACGTCGATGTCGCATGAACGACACATTGCTACCGTCATAAGGTGAAACAGGTCCGGTCATTATTAAAAAGTAGAAGAAAGTTATAAAAGTGTTAAAAAAATTAATTTCCACTTTGTTTCAAAATTAGAAATATGTTATTTTATTTATATTTTCAGGTTATGTCCTATATTCCAAGTATCAAATATGAGTGGTGAAAATCTTGACTTACTGACAATGTTTTTAAATCTATTAAACACGCGAATGCCATCTCACGATCAAGAACCTGCAGAATTCCAAATTGATGATACTTATTCCGTACCTGTAAGTTATTTTTTAAATAAAATATAATATTTATAATGTATAATAAACTTCTCTGTGGTGCTGCTGATGATAAAGAACTCTTTATTTCTAAACTAGTTGTTACCAGTAAAAAATCACAGGATATAAACTTGACATGCATTTAGGGCCAGTCCTGAGCTAAACGGTGACTGGCGCTAGTAAAAACCTCAAGGGCTCTGAGTTAGGTATTATAAAGTATTATCAGCTCCTCGGCAAGTCGGCGCCTGGAGCAGATGCACCAATTGCACCTGCACAGGACCCGCCTTGATGGCATTGTTCCACTTTTGAAAAATGGCCTAAAAAAGTAAGCCGTAATGTTTCCACATTTCAAATATAGAATTAAAGTAATGTCGGGTTGCCACCTCATCTATTGCATAGAACGAAATTTGAAATTGATTCAACTTCTATTTCAATCAGACATTCTGTCACAAAAAAATGTGTTACAATGTTGCAATGTCACAACTCCTGTTCTCGCTGATCTATGGTTCAGTTGTCCCTTTCGCTCAGTATTTGAGGGAGTAAGAGCGACAGTTACAGCAACAATTTGCTAAAATATCTATTGTTCAAATTTCTCAGCAACCGGTTTTCCTCTCAATTGTCAGATAAAGCATCTATAAATGGGTAGGTACTTGCTTCTCTGAATTTGAGTAGATTATTTTTATAATTTTCTAACAGTTCTCTAATTTAAAAAAATTCACCCTTATACATTCTCGCAAAGCAAATGAAAGCTTTTAAATAATGTGTTCAATTAATTTGTTTCAGGGCGTAGGCACTGTGGTATCGGGTACCACGTTACAGGGAACAATAAGATTAAATGACACTCTCTTACTTGGACCAGATCCCCTCGGCCATTTCATACCCATTGCCGTCAAGAGTATTCACAGGAAGAGAATGAATGTGCGAGAAGTTAAGGGAGGGCAAACGGCCAGTTTTGCCCTAAAAAAGGTATCAATCTTACCTTATATTATTCCTTTTTGTACAGGTAAATCTTTTTAATTGTGTGTAATGGTGTACTGGATGAACCGGCAAATCGTTCCACAGCTGAACTGTTGAACTCAAGAACGAGTCGTAGAAACGACCATTCTCATGTGCCAAATATTGCACTATTCACCGGTGCTGGAGGGATTAATTACGCTAGTTTCTCAGACTATCTTCCATTGAAATTCCCCATAAAACAAGGACAGCATTCCCACCTGAAGCCTGTACTTCAAAGATTGCAATTTGTTTGTTAAGATAGGGGAATCTATCAAACAGACCGCCAGACCAGAGATGACTGCCAAATTCAAAAGTGGGGTGCACTTGTGATTTGTACAGGGTCAGCAGTTGTGTAATATTAAAGTATACGTATGCGGTCCTGTACAGTACGCCCAGTGTCTGAGGTTAACTTGACTCTGGCTTCAATGGAGCCCCCTTGCCTCAGCTTGTCACGTATTTGTGTACTGAATTTAATTGGTTCCGTTTCAGTATTTTTTATGTTTTTTTTTTTTTTTTTATATTTCAGATAAAGAGATCACAAATCCGCAAGGGTATGGTAATGGTATCCCCGTCACTAAATCCACAGGCATGTTGGCAGTTTGAGGGTGAAATTCTGGTTTTACATCATCCAACCACTATTTTGTCCAGTTATCAAGCAATGGGTATGTTTTAAATAAATATAAATTTTTACACATTAGCAAACATTTTGTGGGAAAACATAATCTGATAGTATTAATATGTTAGCGCCTGCGTGGTTTAAATTTAAGAACCCGGCTTCGAGTGCATGTCGCCGTACGCGCTGTACATGCCGCGCCATATAAACACCTGTGTTTGTGAAATTTCAAACAAAGCTACCGTTGTGATTCGGTTTTGAATTCAAGAATTCGTCAAAGGATGGCGCCACTTCTGTTAGTAGGTCGCATGCCCCCCCTAGGTATAAGTACTACGATTTTGTTAATTTGAGTATCTCTCCCAGTACGGAAAGATTGACGGTAATACTTAGTTGTATCACGCGGCTATATATTACACATGACATCATTGCCTGTCCCGGTGACTAGCTGTCACTGGATCACAGTGGATCCAAGGAACGGGCTATTTTGGAACCAGTTCCTATCGGATTTATAAAATGGTCACCAACACTCTGAGCGAAGGTGAACCAAAAGCCGCTCGCAGGGCCTGGCAGCAAAAACCTGCGGAGCGTAATTATTATAATTACAATAAAATAACTTTGTTTGAATATGACTTTATTATATATCTTTAATATATTAACCAACCGGTTTCGGTTCAACCTGAACCTTCATCAGGGGTGTATAAAAACGTAATTAATAAATTGCAGAGCGTTTAAAGGTAAAATAAAAGAGGGGGAGAGAGAACATCAACTTTGGTGGGGGATGAGGGAGAGGTACATAAGAGAGAAGGGAGAAGGGAAATATCTTTAAAATGGGTCTTTTGAAAAATCATGGTTTATTTAATAAATTGGTTTCATTTGTTTTTAATTTCAAGAGCTTCTAGATTATTAAGAAGTAGACCTGTCCCATTTCTATGTAGTACATCTATCCCCGAAGTTTTATTAAAATGGTGATCTTTATTTATTAAGTGGGTTGCGAATTCTGAAAAACCTACACTGTTTAGGTACCTCAAGTGTTCGACCACCCTCGTTTAAACATTTCTTGCAGTTTTACCTACGTAAAATGCTGGAAATCATTACATTTAAGCTTATAGATGCCAGAATGGCTTTAATTATTATCTTTATCCTTAGAATTGATCAAAAGTTTTGCTTTTTTTTAGCATTATACATAATAGTAATTTTATCTGTGTCCACATTAAAATATTTTCATTTTATATTTCAGTACATTGCGGGAGCATTAGACAGACAGCTTCCATACTTGGAATGTCTCAAGAGTTTCTTCGAACTGGTGATAAGGCTATTGTGAGGTTTAGGTTCATCAAACATCCAGAGTACATCAAACCGGGGCAGAGAATGGTTAGTAAAGAATCTTTACATCTTAATCATAATATTGTTTGACCCATTTTCTCGTTCCTCTTTCACCTGTACCGCTAATAGCATAATCCATGCCTCCTCTACTATGAAAGAAGAGATGAAAATCATTGCCAGGTCAGGACTATAAGCCGTACGGCTAAGAACATCCCACTGAAAAGATTGCAGGAGAGCGGTGGTTACAGCTGCTGTGTAGGGGCATTGTCATTCAACAAACACCCTTGCTCAACCTCCCTCTTTATTAATAATAATAATTTTAATAGTTTGCTAAATTCGACTGTCAAAAAAAGGCTCTTCCATTAGAGCTGGGTCAATCGATGGGTCGTTCACAATCTGCTGGAGTCACACACGATTCGAAACCCCATTACCCTTCACGAGGCTGCTTTTACTTTCGTTTGAAGTAGAGAATAAGACATAATGATGAAACCGTAAAAACGGTTTCATAATTTTAATTCATAGGTTACATGATATTTTATAAAGGTTACATTTATATTTTGATCGCAGTGTTTGCACGTCAGTAAGAACATCTTATTCGTATTAAAGAAATATACATACATAATACAGAGAAGATTCAAAATAAATTAATAATTTAAAGATTACACAGGAAAGAAAATAGTAGACGATAATAAAAGCAAGAAGAGAAGACGGTCTTCGGCCGGGTCGCGAGTCCCGGGTGCTGATGACGGAATAATCCGCTCGCTATTTGCTGGCTCGTGAGCCGGTTTCAATGAGCAGCAGCAGTTTTAATGATACCCGATTGACTCAGGACTATCGTGCATGCCCATTAGTGAGGTGTGCTGCAAAAATTTCCGAGGCCTATTTTACTGCTGATCCAAATAATATAATCATTTTAGTTTTACATAGTAAGAAACAACACCATAACAATCTGAACTAGCCTTCTGTAGCTTATAATAATGTTTGATGCATGTTTTTCTACAGCTTTTCCGTGAGGGTCGCACAAAGGCAGTTGGCAATGTGTTGCGATTACTCCAGTCCACGACACTTCTCTTTCCACCGAAGATGAAGGCCAACAAGATGCACGGGAGAGGGCAACAACAACAACAGCAACAACAGCAGCAACAACAACAGCAACAACAAGGAAATAACGCAGTCTCCGCCACGGCACCTAACACTTGTTCTCCCCTGGCTCATGGAAGCATGCCACTGGTAATTATTGTAATATATTTTGTTTCATCCATGACTTTGCCATGATGGCGGTGAAAACTTACGATCATTCAGTTGTTTGATTGAGAGTTACCACCGTCTGCCATTCTATATTTGTAGATTAAATATTCCTAACCGTTTTGTAATTATTTTATTGGCTGGAATCTTTGACCAAGTGCGGGGACTAGATATGGCGTGTGGGTCAGGTTTATTACAACATCTATCAAAAAGAAAGTACATTATCTCACAGTTAAAAGATCGCAAGAAGCATTGATTTTTACCTTTTGGTGATCTGCACGGAGCAAATTTGTTTTCCAGCAAGTTCGCAGCAACTAAATCACCAGCTTTGTGAAGATCATTTTTAAAACACAAAATTGAGGCAGTTAGGAATATTTTAGATGTGGGCTATCGCGGACTTTATTATTAAAAACTTAATCAGTTATATGAATACTTAAAAAATATATGCGTAACATATAGATTCAAGGCAGCGTATCGAGAAAAGTAACATTTGATAAAAAAATGTTTAATTTCTTCCTAGCAAAACAACTACACCACGAAAGAGATGTGACAGAATTCGGTGGATAGTTGTATTATGAAATTACTCATAGATGGTGTTACTTTTGGATTGAAACTAGGTACTTTTGGATTAAACATAACGGATTTAATACTGTAAAATTCATCCAACAATAATGATATCATTTTTTTCCTTTATTTAATCTGTGAGTAATTTTCTAAGGTTTTTTGTGTGATAGCCACGATAATTTGTTTATTGATTTTACAGCCAACTGATGTAACAAATTCAGGGTCGACCTTTGAAATTCAAAATGACAAGAGGAAAGAAAACTCGCAGCAGAGGTCGACTGGTAGAAGATCACGAGGGAAAAAGCATGACCAAGGAAATGCACCACCAAAAAACGAAACCCCTCTAAAGACATCTTCGGAACAGACTCCTGTTACAAATTCAAATGGCAGTTTACCAACTCAATAAGTTCTATTTCAAATGACATATATATTGAATATAAAACTTTATTTTTCAATTATTATAAATACTTTATTTTCGAATATGCATCTGTCCTTCTATCCCCACTGTGATGTTATGTGTAAAATTAAATGGATATAACCATTTTTCTTTAAAATTTTGAACATTCTCGTGAAAATTAATATTTAGGAGGATTTCAAGGAATTTTATTTTTTGTAATGTAAAAAAAGGCACCTTCCTAATATTAACTAATAAGTAACTGCTTACAGAGTTTCTTATTGTTTGTATTTGGGGAGATTGAATCTGTTTTCATTTGGGCGGTTTCAATATTCCTACGGTGACAGTACGGCAACAGCACAAAAAAGCGTAAAACATACATTCTTTATCACGATAATGCTGCATCTTTCTTACACGTTGAATAATAGTGAGACAAATGATGTACGTATGCGTGCTTCCCCAAAAATGGAATCATTATCATACATCTCCCTCACTCATATTAAAGAAATGAGACGCCTCGTGCCGTTGTTGGAATTTTAAAAGCAGCCAATGTAGTGGCAATTGTGTGATTTTTTTTTCATTCTTTTCTCATAATTGAATACAATCCATTATGAGATATTTTTGCATTGCTAGTTTTAGTGTTTTGTTTTTTAATATCTAAGTAGTTTTGCCAATATAAGCACAATTTACTCTTAAAGATATTTTTCTAACAACAGCTCGCGGATTTTGTTAATGGGTATTGCTATAGTAGTTAAAAATAATTTTAAGGCGCTCTTAATATTTTGTGTTAGAACATATTCCATAAAATAATGTACGTATTGACAAATTGTGGGGTAATTATTACAACTAGGTAACTCTGAAATCAGCTTTGTTAGGAAATGAATTATAAGATGGTTATCAATCCGATAAATCAGTTGTTGTAAATCGCAAATTGATATGTAGGGAACCGTAATACTTATATTTTGGAAATAAGAAAATGGCTAATCATTTTTTTATGTATTTATTTAAGAAATGGAATTATCTACCTAGTTGTTACATTCAAAAATGCAACGAAAGCAACTTACGTAATTCCGCAAATTTTAGTGCTACAACTAGCTAAGTTTACTTGCCTGATTGAAATATGGAAAAACTAATAGAGACCAAATCAAAAAACATATTCAAATAACTTGCTGATTCCAATATGTTATGACTTTTCTGTTTGAAGCATTCATAGATGAGGAAAAAGAGTTCTGCTTTCAGTGCATGACTCAAAACCGCCGATTTTGGAGTTACCTAGTTTTAGTAATTACCCCACAAATAACATCTCTTCACTTACTGTGTGTGACTATTTTTTGTGATTTGTTACTGTTAGCCAATGGCTGTGAGGAAAGTTGAAAGTAATATTGGTGGCATATTCACGTAGTAGTTGTTTTTAATTAGGGAGTACAAACTTGAAGAGTAACGCATTGAGCATGAGTGTCACAGTTAGCCAATGGCGATTGACAGCTTAGTGATGAAGAATTAAACTAAATAATAAGCACGGTCGTACTTTAGGGGGGTCTGCGCTGCAACAAATGAGGCAAAAGACTAGTGAACAAAAGTCGGTAGATTTTAACTTGAGTTTTTTTTTACCTATCCCCTTTCAACCAAATTCTGGCAAGCTCTTGGAAAAACAAGTAAAACAATTCCTTGTTAGGAGAGCTTACCCAGGTTTTTTTTTTCAGAGCGTGGTCTGAGCGTTCTTTTTGTTTATTAATTTCCTTCATTATTTTCTAATGCAACTACTAATCTTGGCAGATAGATACCAGTTTGTGTATGCCCGGTTATAATTAACTAACGGAAAGCTAGAGATGGGACCTTTGGTGAAGGGCTGTTGTGGGGAAGTCTGTAAACCATTAGCTGCAGGATTTAATAACAAAAAGTTATATTTTTTTATATTATGGCACACAACTTTTAGCTTGAGAATAAAAATTCAATTTTAGAATTTCGGGTAAAAATATTAGGTAATTCTACAGCAATATTTCTGAATGAAACAATTTACTTTAAGAAGACAATTTCGATTTAAAATTATTACGAATAAATATACACAGTTACCTTTGCATCTACTAAACATTCACGATATCGGAATACATACATATAAATAAATACCTTTGCGTCTAAACATACACAATATTGAAATAATTTATTCTTACAAGCGTATATTTTTGTAATTTAAAACAAGTTAATGTTTTAAGTTGGTTGGTTCAGATTTAATTTAAATACTTTACAATTGAAGTACCTAAACCTAATTATAAGTGAGTTAATAACTTACATGTATTTTTTTATCTACATAACTTTAAAAATTCTTTTAGTTTACTAAAATTTACACTAATATAATAAGTCAAGAGTTAAAAACAAAACCAAGTGAAACTGTTGCCATTAGCATCAGTTTTTGTGTTCTAATTACCATTGTATTATTTTGATTACTAGTTTTACTAGTATTTTTCTGAGCTATTATCAACGCTTCAACCTTGCGATAAATATGTACAAAATACATAGAACTAATCATATCATATTAATTATAAGAGAACTATTTCACGAGGAAAGATGTCTGTAAATTCAGAACTTTTAAGCGTCAATATAAAAAAATATATTGATATTAAAATTTTAGAAGAGAATAAGAATTTTATTGCAAGATTTGAAGCTCCTCACTTTTCTTGGCAAATCTTTATCTGTGTGTTGAAATACAAAATAATTATTTATTTCATGTAAATAATTATTGAAATTACATAATAATAATAATAATTTGTGACACAAAACAGCGCTAAAGCAATTAACAGGTGTCATTCATCTGCTTAAGTAATCTTTTTTTCTTGTAGAAAGTAAATTAAATATATAATATTTTTTGTGTTACAAATAATTTATTTCCTTTCATTGAGAATTTTTACCAGTATGGCTTCACTCAAAATTTACGAGCCGCCACTGCGTGCAAGCTCAGCCCAGAGAAGCTAATTTCAGTTAAAGTATTTAATTTTATATTTTACTAATATATAATCGGTTTTAATGTGTAATGCCGAAATAGTTGCGTGTGATCTTTCAAAGTGTTTGTTTCTATCAAATAATTTTCTTCTAAAAACTATGTGATTTTATTGAATAATAATAAATAAATGTTTGGTATTTTATTTTTGAAATAAACGAATTAAGAATTAATGTTTTAAAATTATTAGATCCTTTTTCTAAAAATATTTGAACAAAATGTTCGAATGGACTAACTGACTAATCATCATGCTATTTTACACAAGGGTAGGCAGAGAGGAAAGACCACCACACAATTCCAATGAACAGATTCAAAATGTCCCTTTCAAATTAGTTAGTAATAGAAATAAAACATTGAAACAAACAAAGTTTGATTGAAAGCACGGTATTTTTTGTATTGTAATCAAATATATATTTTGAATGAACCAATGTTCATATTCAAACTCACATACTACTTTTTTTTTTTTAAGTTCATTTTCATAATTAAATTAATTCTTAAAGTTAAAATTTTATTAAGCCCGCCAAAACGAGCGGAATCCGAGCGGTAAGTGTGTGTGTGTGTCATTTGGGCCCTAAACAACACGTTGCTTGGGCATTTTGTATGGAGATTTTTTTAATTCTTCAATAAGGAATTCCAGTAATTTTTTTATCAATGTCAACCGTCTATCAGAATTAATTGGTATTTAAAAAATATATATTGATCAAGATTTCATAGTTAAATTAATTTTTGTTTCTCCCGCCTAAACTTTTCCTAGCACGGTATTGCCGATGATTGACAAGTAACAGTTGTTGTCATGCATTCGATGGGTATTTCGAATCAGCTGTTCGACGTTCGCCATTTTGGAATTCAGAATTGCAGAGGGTTGCGAGTACCTAGAATTACGATTGTTTTTGTACAGAATAAAGTTTATTATATGGTATGTATTTTTTAAAAGAGATTTAGTATTAGTATTATTATTTTGTATTGATTTGTATATTATGGTCACTTAAACTAAAAAGACTCGTAACAAGATAGGGGGCCTTAAGTCAAAATATTTTTCACTCAACTTCCTTATTGTTCAATCATGAAGCCGACATGTTCCTTGAATATTCCAATAAGGTTTGTGACGGGCTTTTGAGTGATTCGCCAGTCATTTTGAATTAAATCATTGTTGAAGAGTTAGCGATGTTTATCGTCTGTGGCAGTGATTGGACGTGTTTCATCAACAAATATGGCTTTTCCAGGCTAACCTATCAACAGCATCGTCACCATAAAGGGGCCATTCAATATTACGTAAGCACTACAGGGGTCTTTGCTTTGCTTATTTTTCATGAAATGGGGGATACGAGCTTGGCTTACTTTTGCTGACGAGGGGGATGGGGGGGGGGGTTAATAATTGCAAAAAATCTGCTTACGTAATATTTGAACGGCCCCAAACGACTATGAATCTTAGTAGAAATCACTTTTTCAGCAGTTAAAAATTCAATGACAGCACGCTGTTTAACTCGCATTGACATAGCATGTCTCCATACTTCCACTTCTGAAAATACACTGGATGAATTCAATGACCTCAATACGGTGCATGCGTGCAGAGGGGAAATGTCACTTCCACATTCCACATGGCGTGCTTCTGAAGGTGTGGTGTTTTTATGTAAGAGCATGAGTGCAAGCGAGATGGCATGCTTGCACGAAGGCTATAAAAGGTGATGGGTGTTTGTAATTGTCCTCCTTTTGCATTTAGCAGCTCCCCAATAAATACTAGTACAATACTACGTGTATTATTAATTGTGTACTACCCGACACTAAGCTATCGACATCACAACATTACAGAAGGTCATTTTGTTCGCTCTGTACAAGTATGTGTGCATTACTTTTCAGCCTACTCTCGTACAATGCGAGTTGCCTGCAGACTGTCGGATTCATTTATTGACAAATCACTGAAAGGGACACTCCCACAACATTTCCCCACTCCCCACGAGTTGGTTTGTTACCTCACCCTTATGGGCAGCTCTTTGTCTTTAGTTGTTACTCTGTGATTGCGAGGGTTTTCTACAGACGATTAATGAAACAACATTCGATGAAAAAATTACATGATTATTTATTTAATTTCAATTTAAGACAATATTATAAGTTTAAATGATTAATAAAAACACAGGCAATGTTTTGTTTCCACTTGCAAGGATGCAGCAGGATCAATATGGAATACAATCGTTTTACCATAAACGAATAGGAAATTTTTGTAATTGAGGATACAGGGGGAAGAACAACCTAACCCATAAAAGTGAATTTTGAAATAATCACTGTTCAAGTTTTTTTCTACATGTTTTGATTTTTTATTAAATGAGTGAAGGTATTAAGTTTCTTTACTAAAACAATGTTTATAAAAAATGTGTTCCCAACATATCTTTTTCACTATACAACTGAATCAAATTAATAATTAATACAATTTTATGAGCTGTTAAATACTGACTTTTATGATAAATACTGACTGCATGGCAATCTGACGGATTAAAGTGGAGTATGATAATGATATGAGAGGATTGTTCATAGCTGCAAATTTTTCTTAAAAGAAAGACAAACTGAACTGACTTGAACCTGACAATATTTGAAAACTACCACCACAGTAAGCGGAAAATGTTGCTTGTCTTGATGGAGGCCTTAGCCAGCCGAGGGATCAAACACGCAGCGCCCGGGTGGTACCCAAACGCGATGTCAACTCAGCCATTGACCGGTCATTTGAGAAGCGTGTTGATATTTTCGCATGTAGGGGCATAAGTTGACAATATAGAATGACTATTTTTTGTGTGGTGATAGCTAAGGCAGTATGTATACTAAATATTCAGCGAATTTTGTTCTTCCACCTGTGTCCTCAATCTTTATAATTAAAATCTCTAAAGGTACCTAAGCACCAATTCAACCCATTTGGCCACATTGAAAGTGAGAGTTTTGATTAATTTAACAAATAAAATTGGTTGCTCTTTGGTGTTTTTAAGGTTTAATGGAAAATTAAAATCCGTTTCTAAATGAAATCTATTTGTATTTTTGTTCCTTGTCCTTTACTTGCTGCTTAGCTTCCTTTAAGCCTTGGATTACATTTTGCTTAAATCGATTAAAGAATGAACCAAGTTTCATCTTATCCAAATCCGGTATTTTATCCTTAGCTAGATTTTGTGATCGATAAAACAGGGAGACACAGAATCGGGCAGTTCTTCTTACAGGGTAGGATTCGGCAATTTTTTGCACCAACTGTTCATTATTTGCTAGATATCTCAAGATAAATCTGAGAGGCATCTTTGTGGGTTTGTTCTTCGCAACAAAAAAATATGTTTATTTAAAGGGAGCATCAAAAGAACACATATTCCTATACTTTTGCAATAGTTCACGTTTTAGATGAAGTTGTCTACGAAGGATTTCAAATTGACGGAGCTGCTCTTGTTTGTTGTAATCTATTCCTGGTAACCGTTTAATCTGAAAAATAAACAAACTTAAGTAAGATAGGTGCCTAAAAAAAATGTGACAAATGATTACATAACATATATCTAATTCAACAATGATTACAGAAAATAGAACGCCCAAGGGTATATACAAAATAAAACTAGAAAGAAACTCCAAGAATGTAATAAAACTATGTAGATTTTTGTCACCATCACTGTTTGTGCTAATAATATGCAGCTATTGATAGTGCTGAAAAGATAACCTGCGTTTATGCCAATTATTTAAGTAGCTGAAACTAATCATTATGATAATAAGAATAATGTTATTCGGTACCTGAGATCTCGCGGAGTCCAACTTTTTCTGTAATTCCAATACTTTAAGACTGCAATCCTGAGACTCTCTGGCTTTGGCAGAGTTGTCATGGACGTCACGTTCAACACTAAAACGAATTTAAAAATAAAATAAATATCGGATGGAAAAAACTGCGCAATTGATTCAAATTATGATAAAACTAAACGTGTTAAATGATGTCTACCTTCTAATTATATCGTATACAATTGGCAAAATATCAACGTCCACCTCTTGAACTGTAAGGGGAGAAAAATTGTTTTGTGGCTCATTCACGTCATTATTTATAACATCCATTGCAAAAGGCCCATATTTTGTTTAGCTTTATAACAAAATATATTTCAGTAATATAATTGTACAGAATAATCTAAAAGAGAATGAATGCCGCATAAAATAAATAGTAGTTCTATTTCTTTACAAATTTGACAGTATTAAATCCGAAACGCTGTCGGTGTTTTCCATAGATAAGTTTTTTTATGGCTTTTCAAGTATGAAATGTGTTAATGATTTACTAAAGCGAGCACTCCACGGAACGTTTGGCAGTGTGATAAGCTTTTGTAATGTGTAGTGATTACAGTCTACGTCTACAGCAGGACTTCCCAACCAGGGGGGCGTAGAGAAATGACAGAGGGGGCGTAATAGGTACGTTTGCATTTTCGAAAAAAAATCTATTTAACTGTTCCGAGTTTTTATTTATTTGTTCTAAAATTACGTTGAAAGTTGTTAGACATTATCTAATTATAGAAAAAAACAAAAAATAATAATAGAATAATATGTATAGTTAAAAGAAAACTAAGAAATGTGAACGTAAATGTAATTAATGATTAAAAGTGTACCTATTCTTCTATTAAAGATCCACAATGAATAAATATATTGTATCTGTATTGTACCTATTTGAAATTCAAATAAATAATTTAGTTAAAATAAAAAAAATGTGTTTCTTATTTTTATTGAAACTTAATTAAGGAGGGCATGAAAATATTTTTTTTTGGTTCGGGGAGGCTCGGCGATATAAAGGTTTGGAAACCCTGGTTTACAGAGATGTCAAAAATTGCATTTTCAGTCACGGTTTGACACTTTGTAGTAGTGATGAGTAACCCGAGGGCCGCATGCGTCCCGCGAGCCCATTTTTCACATCTGCTCTGATGATGGACACTGTAACGCTGTCCGAAACGTTGGCTAAAGAAGAAGGTAGCGCAACACGGCAAAACACCCCAAAAATAAATAACGAAAAGACTTTTGGCCGTAAAAACCTAAACTCATAGCTGACATTATTTTCGTTCGATATTAAAAAAAATATCCATTTTTAAAGCCTGAACGAAAGAGAACATCCAAAAATGACTAGATAATAAAATATCAAATTTTAACATAAATTTGGTTCGTAATGGAGGGAAAGGAACTTGTGGGGAATTGGAATATCTACTGTGGCATGTGGGTATTTCAGAAAATATACATTGGCAACCCTGCTTACAGCTTCCCAAACGTCAAAAGCCAGTTTTTGTCTTAGTAATTTTCTCAAAGAAAACAGCGCCTTCTCAGACTAATAAATACAATACAGCGATTTACTATAATAAAGCAGCTTAAAATCATAAATAACTTCTCCATTTTACGTATCTCTAACGTACTTATGAAGTAATATAAAAACGTTATGGACGCTACAGTGAGTATCTAATTTAAATAAAATTGTCACATTTATCGAGTTTAATGTGAATTGTCCTTTATAGACAAAAGAAGCGTGAAAATCTTTAAATATCACCCTGAAGTGTGTATGGAAAACTTATTTTTTCGGTTTTAAAACGAAAGTTCTTACATTTTATTTGCAGGTTCCACTTAGGCTAGATCCTTTGAAAACAAATGAGCCTGATGACAGACGGCTTTGGATCGGCAATCTTGATCCACGAGTCAATGAGTACGTATCTATTAATATCATAATTTATAATACGGAAAGTTTGTCTTCATGATTTTTGCCAATTCAATATCATTTTTAAGAGGAAACCCGGTCACCGAGAAATTTGAAAAATAGATATTTTACCAAACTGTTGCTGTCACTGTCGCTCTTAATTCAACGAATACTGAGCGAAAGGGACAACTGCACTTCAGGCTGATAAAACTTAAATAAAATCTTCATTTTTCTCCTTCCGAACTGGGCCTATTTTTAAGATTTTTTACTAACGTTTTTTCGTTTTCAAAAAATAAATTAACTAGTCTACTGAACGGTTGATGGCGTTCAAATCAGGCAATTTTAAAGATTTTTGGAGGGTCGTAAGTCCTGTAAAAGGTAACTTATCAAAAACATTAAAATCTACTGACACTTTAGTGGTCAATATCTATATTATGTTAAAAATGTTTGCAATAGTGTCAAAATCCAGAGAGGAAATTGGGGAATACTTTTGTATGGACAAAACGCCACCCGGTTATTCTTCTTAACTTGTTATTTCAAATGTATTTTTCTACCGTCATATAATTATTGACACCACATCAATTATTCATTTCAGTACTAGGTAAAGCTATTATTATAAACATAACCACTTTTATTAATCTGACCGAAGTTATCTTTTCAAACTAACCAAAATTTGAGTAATGCACAATTATCCAACATAATATTATGGGTTGGTTATTTAATGTTGTTTCATTGATTATTCCATTACTCTGCTTCAGTGTAATGTGCTAGAAAATAGAGAGGTAATGAATTTTATTTTGTGATTAACGGTATCAACTCCTGAAATTGGTGCGGACCTTTGGTGAAATTGAGAAGTTTGACCTGATGTTCCACCGGACGGGACCTCTGGCCGGTCAGCCCAGGGGCTTTGCCTTTGTAACCTTTAAGAGGCGTATAGAGGCCCTGAGGGCCCAGGAGGCTCTGCACGGGAAGCTCGTGGGATGTAGAAACTTGTCAGTGAAGTGGGCACAAAACTCAAGCAATGTAAGTTATTCATACTTTACTAGTCATTGATTTTAAATTTTGTGTGATCAGAGAACATCTGCCCCAATAATGGACGTTGTGGGACTTCGGTGACCTTGAGAAAAAAATCATAGATAATTTATTTCAAGGCTAAAGGCCTCTCCTAAAGGTCAATAAATAAGTTTTATCGTAATTTTTATTTTATTTCAGGATGAAGTCATCAAACCTAAACCGGAGCTTGGAATTGCCGCTTTAGCTGGTACCACAACCAAATCAGACTCTAAACTCAGCAAGAAAAGCGCCATTCAATCCATTGAAGCCAAACTTAAAATGATGGAGAATCAAGAAGCTGGTGATGGATTTGTTATAAACAGACTGGCCGCAGAAGAAACACCAATCCTCGCCCAGTACCAAACCAAGCAGTACCAACCCGCCAAGAAGGATAGCTCATGGAGGAGAAGACACCCTTATCATAAGAAAAGATAACATTAGTTCTACCTGCAAGGATCTCATAAGTATTAAGTTATGACTAGCAATTTTAATTTATTTTTAAAATAAACCTGATGTACTCGGCTGTTGCATATGCGATCCATCAGTGGCTATCCCTTTGTCCGAATGTCGCATATGTGATCCATCAGTGAATATCCCTTTGTCCGAATGTCGCACGTGTGATCCATCAGTGACTATCCCTTTGTGCGAATGTTGCATATGTGATCCATCAGTGACTATTCCTTTGTCCGAATGTCACATATGTGATCCATCAGTGACTATACCCTTGTCCGAATGTCGCATATGTGATCCATCAGTGACTATCCCTTTGTCCGAATGTTGCATATGTGATCTATCAGTGACTATCCCTGTATAGACCCATCAGACGGATGTCGAATATGTGATATCTTAAGTGTCACTAAAACACTTATATTGTGCCGCATAGTGGGATAGATCACAATGAAAAGGCCAGCATTAAATGCTTACTGTATAAGTGTTGTAAACCGAGAAAAGTACAAATGAAATCTTAATTAATAACTACTCAACTTGTTTGACAACATTTTGATTTGTGGTTTAAAAATGTTTTGTAAATGTGGCATTGAGCGCATAAACAAACAACATATTTATGAATAATAATGTCCCTTTTATATCAAGGTGTTGATGTATTGGGTTAGTTGCCAAATTTTCCAGTAAATAATACTGAATTTAAATTTAAACAAATAAAATCACAACTTTATAAAAATAACATAAATTTTGTGGGGCCTAGGTTCCAATTTTTTAACAAGTGTTAACCGTGACTACTTACCGCCCACCGATTCTTACACTATATGTATCAAAATATGCATGGCCATGGTAATGTTTGTTGAGCATGGGACCCTAAATCCCATATGCTGAGCAATAATCCACTTTGTCAATCCGTCCAGACCTCCTCTGTGGTTAGTTTAAATAATAGTCCAGTAAATTTAAACATTTTACCTTGCTTCAAATGGGATAGTTATGATTTTTTGGTATTTTTATATGACGGAGGCCTAGCGAAAACCTCGGCTGACCTCCGGATCTTTGTAAAAAATCAAAAAAATTGGAAAATTTTTGACCTTATGCTTATAGCAACATTCAATGTTTTTTCAAATGTAGGCATTTTACAGGTTTCCAAGTAATAACTGCTAAAATATGAAAAATTTGGGTAATTTTGAACAGTTGTCTCAAACGGTTTACGCCAACTCAGAATCAACTCAACTCAACACCTTGAAAAGTCATTAAAAGCTATGAAAAAAATAAATTGAAAAATAACCCATAATCTTACCCAACGCAAAAGTCACCATTTTTTAATATATTTTTTTCATCACTTTTTTCATGACTTTTCAAAGGAGGTTTCAAAGGAGTTTGAATTCGTTCTGAGTTGTCCGGTCAACGTCTCAAACACCATTAAGTTCACAGATAAAAAAAATAGACTATAACGAGTTTAGTCTACTTAAAAAAGTATTGGACATTCACTGAAAACTTAGACCTTCAGTGGCAAAACCTAAAAAAAGTTAAAAATTTTGCAGATTTTTGGATTTTTGACAAAAGGGCAAAGGTTGGTCGAACACTTGAGGCCCCTAGAAACAAAGACGGAAGTGTCCACTTTGTTAAATTGTTGGCAAACTAAAAAAAATGTTTAATCAATCCGTTATTCATCAAAATGGAAGGAACATTTAGGACGGGTTGTTTCAAAAAATTTGATGAGTTCATCAAATATTTGAAGTTAATTTTCAGGTTCTGTGTAAGTTCTTTTCGAGTTCTGTTCTTTTAACATCATAGGCCAGCTGCTTCACAAAACTGAAATCATCACAGAACTTGAATAGAACTTACACAGAACGTGAAAATTAACGTCAAATTTTTTGAAACAACCCATCCTTAATATTATGTAAGTAAACCGGTTTAAGGACGGGTTGTTTCAAAAAATTTGATGGATTCATCAAATATTTGAAGTTAATTTTCACGTTCTGCGTAAGTTCTATTCAAGTTCTGTGATGATTTCAGTTTTGTGAATCAACATATAAAATATAATATAAAATCAATAAATAAAATATTTTATGCATATTTTATCGTCTCCCCCGACGTAAATACTCACTCTTCGTGATAATAAAGCTAAATCTAACTGTTTGAATAAGAAATATTGCGTATTAACCAGTAAGCGGAGTAAGACAAGAATAATGAATTAACTAAATCATTAAAAAGTCTGACACGATTTCTGCCGATCGTCCATTACATTCTACATGGATATAATCATCCTTTTCTTTTTGAGGTACAAAGTATTTGGAAATTTGTAGTAGAAATTCAAGTCAGGAATATTTCTCTGGTCACCGCCAAAGTGATAAAATACTTCAAATAAATAAAAAATAAATAATCATTTGAAATATTATATTAATAATTTTTATTAAATAATTTATAAAGGTTTAGTTGTCAAAATATACGACCTAGCCAACTCGATTCAGATCCTTAAAAAGAATTGTGAACAAATTCAGATATATCTAGAAAATGTCATATTTTGGCATTTGCCTACAACATATTGCAGTTTACCGTTTTTTCTTGGCAATGTTTGCATTCCTTTTTTGTTGTCGTTTGACGCGTTTCCTTGCTGATTCCAGTCGCAATATATCGGGGAATGGTTCCATTCTTGGAATATGTAACGTCCCATAATAATAAATGGTTATTACAACCCAAAAAATAACTTGTCAGTGCACGATTCATTGTCGATTCCGCACTAGTTTGTATGAAGAAAGTATGGCGGCCATTACAAATAGAGCGTCCTGATTGGCTATTTGAAAAACTGCCGCTCTTGTTTGAGAAGGAGGTGGACACTTCCGTATTTGTTGCAAAAACAAAACTTTAAAGCCAAAATATTATGGTTTAATGACATATATGTTAAAAACAGATATATTATCGAGAAAGAATGAACTTTTCTCTATAAAACTGCACATTCAACTCATTTTCGACGTTTGGTGGACACTTCCGTCTTTGTTTCTAGGGGCCTCACTTTATCTTTTCTTTAGATCTCCGTCATGTACAACATATACCTAAAAATCATAACTACCCCATTTGATGCAAGGTAACCAACCTCCCTTTTAAGTGATAAATTTACTGTAAATTAACGAATTTCATTAATTTTTAATCATAATAACCAAAAGATTGAAAAAAAAATATATGGCCAACGTATTAAAGGCTTCCCAGTAGCACCGTGCAAAAAAATTGCATTTAAAAAAAAATACAATAACTTTTAGTAATTTTTAATGTAGGTATATTATTGACAATGTTGTGCTTACCTTGTGATTTGAAAATGTAAATGTTTTATCTACTCATTATATCAAGATTTTCGTGATATTCCTAAGAAATTATCTTGAATAATATTTTTAAGTAAAAATGACTCCACTTTTAACTCATTAAATTAATAATGTTCAGTATCGATTAAGTGTTGTAATTTTATTCTCATGAAATAAACATTATGTATTAATTAATTTATGTACTTTTTATTTATTTAAAAACCATATATATTTTCCTTTCAAATATTATACTGTTCTCCAAAATTGGAATCACATTGCTGTCACTAGCGGAGTTTTCAAATTTTCGGTTTCGGGTTTTCATCAATCTTCTCTGAATTGTCAGTTTGGCAATATTGCATTTGTCGCCCCTCGTGGTGTTACAGACCCAGATGTTAAGGGGCGGAATCATATTGTGTCGTGGTGGTTCGTGATGTTTCAGAAGATGTATGAATAGATTCACATTTGAAAGAAAAATCTAACTTAACAGAAAAATTTAAGGTTAGATTCACATCGTTCACAGCTTAAGGTTAGACACTCACGTATATTATTTGGAAGATGAAGCCCATCAAGTACAGTGTACAGATTAAGAGATTTAACATTTCACATCGCAGGTAAAATATGAATAAATTAACTTAAATAAAAAAGAAATAAAGGAGTATATTTTTCAAATAAAAACAATATGATTTAATTACATTTTACATATTTATTGAGTAAATAAAATTAATAATAATAAATAGCTAAAATAGAATTATAACTTCCTAAAATGAGTAAAAGAGCATTTAGGTAAGGAGTGCAGGTGCAGCATTTCAGCATTGGGGCTGGTGGCCAGGAAGTCATCTTCATCACAGCCACCTTCCACGAAGGCTTGTGATTGCTTGTCGTTGATTGTATCTTCGTACTCCGCGTAGAAAGGCTTGATCCAATGAAACGATCTGGAATTAAAATTTCATTTTGTTAGGAATTGCTGGGTAACCACCTCTGCCGTAGGTCACCCCAAGTGGTTCGCTACGTTTGGTGGCTTAGATAGGGTGCCCGGGTTTATTTGTGAGGTTTGTCCGGGTCTTGGCGGTGGATGCATAAGCCCACCGGCTGAGACTGAGACTGGTTGAAGGAGACCTTCAGCAGGACTCTCTCGGAACATCGCCTTGCCACCGCAATAGGAGGGATGGATTCATACGCCCATCACTCCTAGATATATTGACCCCATATTCCTAACAACCCCTTATACCTTTTTCCTTCTCAGAACTTCCTCTCCTTCATTTCATAAAAATACCCTCCACACAGCATCCCCAAAGAAGACACTGACACCCAGATTCCTACCCGCCCCTTATACCTTTTTCCTTCCCAGAACTTCCTCTCCTTCATTTCATAAAAATACCCTCCACACAGCCAAGTGTGAAGAAGATCCCAAAGAAGACACTGACATCCAGATTCCTACCCGCCCCTTATACCCTTTTCCTTCCCAGAACTTCCTCTCCTTCATTTCATAAAAATACCCTCCACACAGCCAAGTGTGAAGAAGATCCCCAAAGAAGACACTGACATCCAGATTCCTACCCGCCCCTTATACCTTTTTCCTTCCCAGAACTTCCTCTCCTTCATTTTCTAAAAATACCCTCCACACAGCCAAGTGTGAAGAAGATCCCCAAAGAAGACACTGACATCCAGATTCCTACCCGCCCCTTATACCTTTTTCCTTCCCAGAACTTCGTCTCTTTCATTTCCTAAAAGGAAATACAGCATCCCCAAAGAAGACCACCCCTTGTATCTTTTTCCTTCCCAGAACTTTCCCACCTTCATTCCCTAAAAAGCCCCTCCACACAGCATCCCCAAAGATGGGGATGGAGGGAATTATTTTCTTCGGGGCCTCCTGCATGGAGGTAATGTAAAAATAAAAAGAACAATCCTACATTCATATAAATATCTTATCTCCTCTTGGTTGAGCTTCACAGTTTTCTATAAATAATAATTTAATTATCATTTGTTTTTGGGGAATTATCCCTTGTTGCGCTACCTCCTTCCCTAGCCAACATTTCAGACAGCGTTACAGTGTCCATCATCAGGGCCGAGAAAATCTCAAATCAAATATTTCATTGTTGGGTCATAAATATCCATTGCTGAGTCAAAAACACATATAATCAAATTAAAAATGTTCATAGTCATCCATGCTTTTTTTTGTGTAATATTTTACTGGTAAAAAGTTTTCATATTCAACGCTTACTTAGACTTCAGCGATTTGCCAATAATAAAGGGATCGCGTTTGTCAGTTCCATCACAGATTTCACCGTACAAAGTTTCCCCTTATTTACATATAAATATTTTTCAAATAAAAGATTATAGGAGTCAAAAGATAAGATAAAACATATTATCGTTGATACTGCAATTTGTATGTCATCTGATAAGTGACAAATTGGATTATCCATGGTGGGACCATCTTCAAAAAAAATCGAGTGCGGTTCACACGCGGTTGAAGTGAAACTTTCGCCCACACATTCTCAACCAATAGGAGCCTTGAAAAGTGAGGTCATAATCAAAGCGGCTAACGAGTGCAGTTTGAGGCTTCATAGGTACTGACTGCAATGCGACATTTCCGTTTCATCCGAATTTCAAATCACAACAGGGTTGAAGAGGTTTCACTTCAAAAATTGCCATTTAATTTGTAGGCTTATTAATGCTGTTCTTAGACATATGTACTTTCATGATATGATGTAAAGATCAGAAATTTGGATACTTTTCCATCAAAAAAGGTAATTCCTTTTTTTAAAATATGACCTATTGCCTTATCAACTATAAATGTAAAATTTTATTGAAGCAAAGGTCACAATTCAGTATTTGAAAAAGACATTATTTTAAAACAAAAAAGGTTGAGTGTACTAATTTTTAGCTCATTTTGAGTCATAAACAACTTATCAAACAGTATTAATAGCCTTCGATCTGCGTGGTTGAATTTCAGAACCCCACTTCGATGGCATATCTGAGGTCACGTCTTACTCGCCGCGCCAAAATAGCATCTATGTTGGTGAAATTTGAGGCAAAGCTATCGTTGTAATTCGGTTTTTAATTCAAGAATCTGTCACAAGATGTCACTACTTCCATCAGCAGCTCGCATGTGGAAAATTCCCCCCTAGGTATATAATAATAATAATATTTGGATGATTTATATAGCGCCGTTTTTGTGAAAAATCACCTCAAGGGCGCTGCACAAACTTACAATACATTTCTAAAATCTAGAAAAACTACAAACTAGACAAACAATTAAAACAACTAATGGCTAAAAATTGCATCCACAGGTTCATAAGAAAATATATGTACAATGTCTCGACCAATGAACGCGATGCTTCTTAAAAATGTATACAGGTCCATACTTACCTGGGAGGTCGCTTGAAATTAACACTTATTGTCTATTAAGAAATTTAGATATAGTTTGCACGCAGAGGACATTATTGTATATATATGTATGTACTACGGATTAATAGAAATAATGCATCTTTCCGGATATGGAAAAGTTGACAGTATACATAGTTATACCGTGCAGCTATATATTACATATGACGTCGTTGCCTCTCTCGGTTACTTTGTACTGGTAACTTTCACTCGATGACAGTGGTTCAGAGGAACAGGCTATTTTTGAAACCACTTCCTATTGGAATAAAATGGTCAAACACTAACCGGGCGAAGCCCAACCAAAAGCCGCCCGCAGGGCCTAGCAGAGAAACCTGCAGAGTGGGTTTTTAACTGCCAGTTGTTAATGATTATGTCTACTAGTAATAAACTAATAATTAGAAATTTAATAGTCAAAGGCGACATAGCACCAACAATGAGAAAACCCATATAATTGAATAAAATCATTGTAGACCACCCCTCTCTCCCTCCCCCATATGTTATGTATATAAACCGTAGATCAAGAAATAATCGTACCAGCCTGAAGATGGTCTTAACAGACTGAAACCGGTTACAATCACAAATAAACTAAGTGAAAAAAGTTTTATGTTTGTTTACATTCAATATATCGACGCTGAAAACCATAAATGGCTGAAACCATCCACTGGGAAAGGAAGAATGGGTTAAGTCACAGCTTTATGGAGCTTGAGCCACTCTTCCTTCCCAGCTGCACAGCCCTTTAGCCATTTATCCCTTCCAGCGTCGATATTTTCACAGCTTCTAACATTGCACACTGATAAAACCAACATTTTTTAAAATTTCATTCCTACCATGAAACCTATCTGTATCAATTAGGCGTACTGATGGCTAACCACAATTATATATTTACATATACATGTTTTTTTAGGTTCCATGCCAACTGAGAACAAAGTCAACTCAACACCTCCTTGAAAAGTCATTAAAAGAAAAAAATATTTTTAAATTAGCCGATAACCCTAACATAACCTATTTAACCATTTTTTAAATATATTTTTTTTTATCCCTCTAAATGACTTATCTGAGATGGTTCTGAGTTGGTTTGATTCCGAGTTGTCTGGTCACCGTTTTTTTTAACACTTATGCCCCAGGAATCAGTAAAATTGCTAAATGCCTCATTTTGCATAAGTCATGATTGAATGATGATGATGATTTACAAAATAGACTGACCTTGGTAGGGTGTAGGGGTCGTATGGAAACCAGTCTTGATCTTTGACATCACCATCCACCCTCAGGTAATGACGCGTATTGTTTTCCATGATAGTGTGGCAGTACACAACCTGGTGCATGCGTGTTATTGAAGCAAAGGCTTCCGCTACAGACGTCTGGCACATTCTCAGCGGGTTCAGGGAGGAAGACATCACTATTTTAGATAAATTCAAAGACTCCACGAAGATCAGTCCTAAAACAAAGACATTTTAAAATGAAAATTTTATCACAAAGCTTGCCAAATGTAGGTAAATTACACAGGTAGGGTAAAAATGATTTTTCTTTGAGTTTATTTTATATCAGGCAAGACTGGTTGACACATTCATTCTTCCAATTAAGAAGTTATATTTATTTATAATGTACATCTATATAATTTTTTTTTTAGATATATTTTTTTGTCCTTGCCTGTCTCACTAGGAGATCCTGTGTCGAGACAGATATAAACAGTCTGGTTAAAATTTGAGACTGATCGGTTTAGCCGTTTCTGACAAATCTTGGTCACCGACGTTCAAAGTTTGGCTACTTTCAAACGCTCTGACACGCCTTTACAAATATGCGTGTAACTTCGAAAATAATCGCCGGATTGACTTGAAATTTTCTGTGTGTACTAAAATATATGTACGTTACAAAAATGAAATTAAGAAAAAATCGATTTTTTTTAAATTATAACAGTGTATAATCCCATAAAGTAGAAATGGTCATCGACAACGAGCCTATCTGCCGGCTTTCAGCTCGATTGGATGTCGGGAAATGGGTTAATTTCCACTTCCAAGATTTACCTTAATTCCTCCATTGAAGAAAACAAAATGGAAATTCAAATAGATATATTTAAAAAAGATTGATTACACTATGTATCTAAAATATTGTCTATTGTTTAGACACAGTATTTCTTTTGTCAACTCCTAGGTCGAGTCGTTTTTACACAATACAATTTCTAAAATAATTTAAGATAATTAAATCAGCTTTTTTATTCCAAATGCTTACATACATAATAGGACTGAATTTGTCATATTGCGACTTTCAAATTAATTGAGATAGTAGTAGGTAAAAAAAAAAATCGAGTGCAGTTCAAATACGGTTGAGTGAAACTTTCGCCCACACATTCTCAACCAATAGAAGCCTTGAAAAGTGGGGTCATAATCAAAGCAGCCAATGAGTGCAGTTTGACGCTTTGTGGGTACTGTATTGTGTCATTTCGGTTTCATCCGAATTTCAAATCACAACAGGGCTAAAGAAGTTCCACTTCAAAAATATTAATTAAGGATTATAATAATAATTAACAGGGTTTATTAACGATTTTTTATAAGGAAAAGTATTTACCATTTTTGTCCGTAAACATGTAGTTGTGCTTAAATGCTATTAAGTAGAACAGGGACTGGCAGACGGAATAGAAAACTGCGTGAGGATTATTCCCGGGGTTGGGATTCCAAGAATCCTGTGCCTTGATGTAAGCGTGACACCAGTCAGCCATCTTCCTTATAAAACTATGCAGGTAAACCAGAGGAATGAAGTTGGCCCGTGCCAAGAGGCCCCCCAGATGGGCCACACTGGCTTGGCGAAGGCCCGGTCCCACTCTGGCGCTTGCCACCAAGTCCCACAGAGCTTCCAGTAGCCCTCCAATCCTACTGGTATCCATAGATAGACCATAAAGCAATAGAAATTGAACATATCTGAAAAGAAAAAAAGAGTAATATAAGTTTTTCTATACATTCATACAAGAGACTACATTTGAGGGGCATTTTCATAAAGAGAAGTATCTATGCATCTGTTTTTTTTATTATCTATATACGAAATGGCTAATTCAGATTTAAAAAATCAATATATTTAACCGCTTCATAGAAAATTATAAATTTTGAAGTAAAATATCCACAAACTTTTTTAATAACTGCTCCCATCTGGCGCCAGTGAGACTATGGCATCCCCAATTGGGGTATGTTGTGAGGCTGAAGGTAAGATGGAAAAGGAAGGAGATGGGGAAGAGGAAGGTGGGGAAGTACCTGGCTATTCAGATCTAGTCATCAAACACGGTTAAAGCCATTTCAAAGCGAAGGGATTTGAAACCGCGACCTCCGGATCGCTAGTCAAGAGCCTTGCCCCTCAACCACGGAGGCCAATTATAATCTATATAAAAGTGAAATAACTAGTTAGGTACATAATGTAAAAGATCCATCATTATCTTTTTTCAATGTATCTGAGTAGCCCATTAGTTATGTTTAAAAAAAAAAAAATTATTTCTAATTCCCCACCACATTTTTACTATGAACATATCAACGGTAAGTATTATGAAAAAAAAAAATTATTTGCTAATATTAATAATATATTTTTAGATAGTGGTAGGTACTTGGAATGATAAAGCAAACATACATTCTTGTTTTTGTAATTTTTTATATAGAATTAAAATGTAGGGGTATTTCACTCTATGAATTTGTTTTCTTATCTATACTAATATTATAAAGAGGAAGGATTTGATTGTTTGTTTGTTTGTTTGTTTGTTTGTTTGCATCGAATAGGCTCCGAAACTACTGAACCGATTTGAAAAATTCTTTCACTGTTGGGAAGCTACACTATTTCCGGGTAACATAGGCTATATTCTATTTTAAAAAAAATTAGGGATCTTTACTAAAACTACAATAATGTAACCCAAGGTGTAAAAAAATTACCGAAAATATTCTTTAAATCACGTGCGCTGCAAAAACTATTGATGATAGAATAAAATAATGTACTACAACTTTGTAGAACACATCATTATCTACAAAAAATGTCGCGACAGCATATGTCTAACTATTATAGTTATGCCACAATAAGTGTTCTTTTATTTAAAAAATTTAATTGAAATGCCGCCGCTAGAAAAGACTCTTTATTTGTATCTTGATATTAATTCTTATCAATATAAATTATTTTATATTCGAGACTGCTTCAATGCCTTTATATAACTTTTTAAATTATTCAATTCGGACATCCCATTCAAAAGATATCACGAGTTTAAAAATGTAAGTATTATACAATGTTAGCGTCACTGGGGTACGGGCCGTACGGAAGGACACCAACAAACAATCAAATCTTTCCTATCTTATATATAAAAATCAAAAATTGTTTGTTCGTATTTTATACGCTGTCATACCGTTCATCCGATTGCGATGAAACTTTGGTGATTTGTTGTGCGCACGCCCGCAAAGGATATAGGCTATTTATAATGGTAAGTTCTGGCGTTATTGAATTTGTATTAATGAAAATGTGCGTATTTCATATATTTTAGTGGCAAGGAGGAAAGGCAGGGGGGAGGAGAACGGGGGAGGTGGGGTACGTGGGTGGGAAGACGAGGGATGGGAAGGCGGGGAAGGTAGAAGGGAAACGCGAAAGGGGAAGGGGACTCGGGAGGTGAACGGGGACGCACGGGAAAGGACATTCAAGGAGAATCAATTGATTTCTTTGCATTGCAACGCAAGCCGTGCTTTGTGCTTTGAGTTTTAGCTTTAAGCTTTGAAATTTAAGCTTTGAGCTTTGATTCTTGAGCTTTAAGCTTTGAACTTTATGCATTCAACGTTGAGCTTTAGTGTTGAGCTTTAAGCCTTGAACTTTAAGATTTGATATTGAATTTTGAGTATTGAGCTTTGTGCTTTGAGATTTGTGTTTTGAGCTTTAACTTTGAGCTTTGAGCTTTAAGCTTTGTGCTTTGAGATTAGTGTTTTGTGCTTTAACTATGAGCTTTATTTTTAAGCTTTGTGCTTTGAGTTTTAAGCTTTAACCGGTTGGGTTAAATAGACCCCTTTAGGGGTCAAACAACGAAACAGCGGTAGAGTCTATTTGACCCTTTTAGGGGTCAGCTCATATGGTCTCATACAAATCGTTATATCTCCCTTAATATCACGAAGAAAAATGTGATCTAAACGGTGTTAGAAAGAGAAAACACCACGCTACGATTTGTGTTTCAAAGTTTTCCGCAAAAAAAATTATTATTCGGCTTTACGACATCAAACTTCCGCCGGCCATTGTTAGTTTTCAAGCGGTAATGTGTGCAGACAGTCTCCCAAAAAATATATAGTTTTGTGAATTATTTCAAAGAAAATGCAAAAGTTTTTATTATATTTATTTAATTAAATGTGTTGGCTACTGCTTTTATGATATTTTTTCTTTGTTTATATAATTTTTCTTTCGAAAATATTGGATTTCGTAAATAGAAAGCTGCTACTGTGCGCCATTTTCAATTTACGAAGACGTTTTTGAATCATAAAAGTGTGTAATTTCAACCTCTTATAATTACAAATCATATTATTATTCATTTTAGTCCCCAGATTTTGTAAAAAAATCATCAGTTGCATTCAGAAAAAGATATAAATCAAACGTTTTATAAGCTCGCACTTATCACGTAATAAATAAACCTCTTGACAGTTTGTAAACACATTAGTGATGGGGTCTTCCGAAAATCGAAAGACACTAATTCGAGATTTTTTTATGTAATGAAGTTGTACACATTTGGTAAGACTTTTATTAATGATTTATGTTATGCAAGGACAAAACTCGAAAGACTCCATTCCTCAAGTTGACGAAAGCACTGATTCCGACGGTAGCTACGGTGAAGGTAGCGAAGTTTTTTCATGGAAAGTTTGTAATGGTCAAATATTTTCTCTAATGCAACAGGTCTTTACAAACAATTGGTTTTTTAACATGCCTTTGGTCGACTGCATAATGTCGTATGTATCACAAAATGCTAATAAAATGAAGTCTTATGACTTCCGTGACCATTTACGTGGCTTAGGTGATAACCAAAATTAGACTCCCTGCATACATTTTGATCTATTACAGTAAAATCTATTCACTATCTTTTCGCATGGCTCGAAAACATCATACCTATCCTCATACTCTGTGGTCCTCCGCACAGGATGTCACGGGGGATATTTTTTGTGTTTTTTTTGTGTGTGTGTTTTTTTTTGTGTGCGTGTTTTTTGTATGTACAGTCGAATTTGGTTAAAACGATCAAGGCGTAAGCATGTATTTATGCGTACATACGTACGTATGTACGTACGTATGTACGTACGCATATTTATTTACCCCTCTCAGAACAGACATCGTCTAGTGAGGCGGGATACATACTTTTTTTTTTGTATAATAATGTTATTTCAATAAACGCCCGGGTTGCCGGCAAATAAAAAAAAATTGTTACTTATTAGTTATTTATTTTTGGTACTTCTATTTTTTTATAATAAATAAATAATAAATATCTTGGAGTTTTATTATTGTGCACATTCGATAAATTATTATATGTAAATCAATGCTATTAGAAATAGATAATATTTCGTAGATTTATATTTGTTTTTACGAAAAATATGGAAATAACTCTGAATACTTTACGAAAAATATCGAATATTTATTATAAAAGGTAAATAAATACGATTGGAAATATAGTTATATTATAAATACGTAATAGTTTATACATATTTCAATTATTTGAAATGAGAATTCAATTATTTGCGAGAAATATCGAAGTAATAACTCCTTTTTATAATCGAAATATCTCTGCGTTTGTTCCCATCACTAATGGAAGCAAACGTCATTCGGGGGAAGTCCTCTTTCACATAATAGTTCAGTCTTATAGTTCCAAATTCAACGCGAGTCGAGTGAAATTACGATCGTAATTGAAGTTATTTGTCACTGTTAATTTATGCATAAGTGCCGGGTTTTGAACGTGTTTTTATAGCTTTATCTGTTTACTCAAGTTTTATTTACATAATATTGTGATTTGATGTAGATTTGTTTGTGTTTTATGTTACATCGTAAAACGTAATTTTTGGTTATGTTTGCTGTTTAAATCGAAAAAACGTGGTTTTTTTTGTAAATTGTTATATAAATTTAGTGTTTTTATCGCATAAAACCCTAATGGATCTATTTATGCCAATTCCCACTTAATAAACGTAATATAATAATTCAAAATAATATCTTTATCAGTTTTGTTGAAATCTCGCGTACGTGAAAAACTTTTGAAACTTTGTGAATTTTTTATTAATTATTTTTGTTTAAAATGAAACAAAAGTGAGTCGACTATACTGTTAAAAATACATTCGACTATTAAAAACCGAGTTTCTTTTTTCGTGATCAGTTATTATAGTTCAGTTTTCAAAGGAAAGAACGCAAGGTGAGCCATTTTTAAAACTTTTTACTGTTTGCATTAAAAATATTTATATTTCAAAAATAACATGTTTACTTCTAATAACACAATTTGAAAGCGTAATCAATCGCCTTTCAAAACACAGTTTTAGTTTTTGGATACGTCCAGAAATATTCAAATTATTTTGATTTTATTGTAAAGCGGAACTTTTCAAGAATTCCCCGCCATTTTTATTAGCGATAAAAGTCATTAAGCTCTGGCCTGACGGGTTAAGCTTTGAACTCAAGTTTAGAGCTTTGATATTAAGCTTAAACTTTGGCCTTTAAACTTTGAATTTTTGCTTTAAGCTTGAGCTTTAAGATTGAGCTTTAAGCTTTGAGTTTAATATTTGAGCTTTATGCATTCGGCTTTAAGCTTTGAGCTTTGCGCAAAGCATAAAGCTTAGCGCTAAAAGTTTAAAGCTTAAAACTTAAGGCTTAAAGCTCAAAGCTCAAAGCTTGAAATTCAATGCTTTAAGCTCAAGGCTTTAATCCCAAAGCTTAAAGCTCAAAACTTGAAGCTAAAGCTTGAAGCTCAAGGATTTAATCTAAAAAATTAAAGCTCTAAACTTAAATTCAAAGCTTAAAGCTGAAAGCTTGAAGCTCAAAGCTTTAAGCTCAAGGCTTTAATCACAAAACTTAAAGCCCAAAGCTTTAAACTCAAAGCTTAAAGCTCAAAACTTAAAGCTTAAAGCTCAAGACTTTAATCTCAAAGCTTAAAGCTCTAAACTTACATTCAAAGCTTAAAACTGAAAGCTTGAAGCTCAAAGCCTAAAGCTCAAGGCTTAAATCTCAAAGCTTAAAGTTCAAAACTTCAAGCTCAAAGCTTAAAGCTCAAAGCTTGAATATTAAAGATTAAAGCTCAAAGCTTAAGGTTAAAGCTCAAAGTTTAACCCTTCAAAAATTTTAAAGCTCAAAGCTTGAAGCTCAAAGCTTAAAGCTCAAAGCTTAACCCTTCAAAAATTTGGCGTATTTTGTCAAAAGGTAAAAATGTTTCGATATATATCGATTTCGCAATAAAAATTCAAATAAATGGCATATTTGTAAACGTATCGAAAAACTAAATAGGTACTGGTTTTGAAAGGTGAAATACGCTTAAATAAATGGTATTATTAGAAATTACAAAAACATTTTTTAAATACAAATTTTTTTAATGCAAACTTTAAAAAAATTTAAAAATACTCAACTGACATTTTTGATATTAAAATTACTGATCTATAGAAAATGTGTTTGTTTCTGTCTATGTTTGTGAGATGTTTTGCGTTGCTAAACCGTTCATCCGATTGCAATGAAACTTTGGGGATTTGATGTGCGCATTCCCGCAATGGTTTATATACGTGTAAAGTGAGTTCTGGCATCATCTAAGTATGTAGAGCGTTTTTTTTGCTTTATTAAGTGGCATAGCATATGCCGGGAACTCGCTATTGTATTTAAATGCCTGTGTCAGAATTTGGTAAATTGAATTATGTAATAGAAAGTACCTACCCTAAAATTCTAAATCTATACTAATATTATGAATGCGAAATTGCGTGTGTTTGTTTGTTACGCTTTCACGCATAAACTAATAAACCGATCTTAGAATTTTTTTCACCAATAGAAAGCTACATTATACGCGAGTAATATGGGCTATATATAATGGTAAGTTCTGGCGTTACGAAATTATAAATATTAAAATATTATATTTATTTTACGTTTTCTGTCGAAAAGGCGGGTTATTTTTTTTTTTTTTTTACAATACCGCACAAGAGTCCCAACTGCTCCCGTGTGGAGCCAGTGAGACTATGGCATCCCCAATCGGGGTATGTTGTGAGGCTGAAGGTAGTGGGGAGGGGAAGGAGATAGGGAAGAGGAAGGTGGGGAAGTACCTGGCTATTCAGATCTGGTCACTAAACACGGCTAAAGCCATTTCAAGCAACGTTTCAATTCTGAATGGTGATCTTACACCAGGGCGATACTGATAGTATCTTCCACTCTGGAACGTGCCGCAAATATACTATTTATTATTTTAAATGAATAAATTGTGAAATAACACAATTTAATCAAATAAGATTTATTTGCGCACGCCGGGTTCGAACCCGCGACCTTCGGATTGTGAGTCGAGAGTCTTGCCTCGGGACCACGGAGGCCGGCAGTTATTGCTAACGTCAGAAGAAAAGCAAAACAAATCGTTGCCGTGAAAACCATGTTGATATATATTTTTTAAATCAGTCATCGTAGTTAATATTTATCTCTAAAAAATGAATCGCCGAAATGTATTTACGCGCATGACTTCCGAACGGCACCAAATTGGATTTTACTACTGGTGAGCTCTGGCATTATGAAATATGCAAAAGGTGGCATACGAGCTGTTTGAAAACTGAATGTACCGGGAAAGAATGTATGAAATGCGGGAGGGGGACTCGGGTAGGGGGTTCCCAGGAGGGGGAGGAGGGAAACCCGGGAGGGGGAGGGGAATCTGGGAGGGGGGAGGGGAGCTTGGGAGGGGGGTTCGCGGGATGGGGAAAGGGGTATTGGAGTGGGGGGAGGAAAGGTGGAGGAGGCGGAGTAAGAACGCGAGACGGGAAGAGGACGCGGGAGAGGAAGAGGTAGCGGAAGGGGAACGGGACGAATGGGAAAGGACACGCAGGAGAAAATAATTTATTTATTAAATGGCATGGCAACGCATGCCGGGTACCAGCTAGTTATTTATCAGTTAATTAAATTTAAATTTTATAAAATATTCACTTAAAACAGTCCAATGAAAAAAAGGTTTATGTAGAACTTTTTAAAAACATTTTTCATGAAAAATATAAATTAAGTGAAAAACAGAAATGACTTTGAAATAAGATGACATTCAAGAAAAAAAAAAATCATGAAGGAAATTGGGGCAGAAATCAGGGCCAAGATGGCATATCTACGACAGGACAATTTTTGGTGACACAAGAAAAGTTATAAAAAAATCATTTTAATTTTATTTATCAGACACATTCAAGATTTTTTTTTAAGAATTAGGTGTATAAGACCCACTCGAAGAAAGAGGATTGCCATTCCTGCTTTAGGATAATGAATGTGACAAATAGCAAACTGTTAACCTCTCGAGCGCCAAATTATCCTCATCTTAAGAATACTACTAAAAATCATTTCCCTAAGAAACCACATGTGGTATATAGATTATATACTGTTTTTATAAATATATAAAAATAGTATATAATCTATGTAGGTTTACAATTTACAAAAACAACTTATTACGAAAATAGAATCAACTGATGCACGGCGAAAATTAAGCTTTAGCAATCAAGAAGATAGTGGAACAAGACCTTGTATAATTCATTTTTAATTTACATTGGACAAAATAACCAAATATATATTATTACATTTGTGGGGAAATTGCAGTGACCGTGCTCAAAAATGTACAACTTCATCACTCCTTTGAAAAGACATTAAAAGTGAGGAAAAAAACCAAATAGGTTAGGTTATGAGCTATTATCATTTTTCAAAGGGTTATTGAAATGCCACTTTGTTGAGTTGTCATGGAACCAGATATTGCATGTATCATTTTCTATCAAATATAACGTAACCTCGCCGGTATCATACATATTTATTTATTAACCCCTACAGTGCGGCTGGCTACATATGCAGTCCAGTGAAATAATGACTACCTTGAGGTGAACTGCAGTTTACAGTGCGTAGAGCTAGGTTTTAGAAGTTTTTAATGTATTTCATTACCGTCAATGAAAATTTCAACGTAAAAAATGTTGCTATTGTAGAAGTTGTCTTTCGTTTCAAATATAATTTTCAATTTTAAATTTGACTTTGAGATATTTACTGAATTCAAGCCGCACAATAGGGGTTAATAAACATATGTAATATTGTCTAGGGAATAATGAATGAATAAGCAACATTATAATAATTACCTTGTGCCATGAGTTGGCAATATTGTTTTCTCATAAACTGCAAATAAAATATCTAATAGTTTAGAGCCTTCTTGCTGAAGCCATTGGAACAGTTCCAACATGCACAAATCCAGGGACTCTATTAAATGCTCCGAATCATTTTCTGCATCCACATCCATGGGAAATATTCCCCCATCGTCAAAGTCTTGCATAGGTCTTATATTTACATCCATCACTATAAGCCTGAAATTAAAAAATAGTCACTGAATAACTTCAGATTTTTATGGCCAAAAGATAATTAATTATTGAGTTAATTATTATCGTGATTTATTTTTGGGGTATCACGCCGTTTTGAGCTTCCTCCATGGGTTTTTCCAAGGACAGCTTTACAGTGTCTATCATCAGGGAAGATGTTGGCATCATCATGGAAGATCAGGGCAAACATTGGCTAAAGAAGGAGGAAGTGCAAATTGGCGTAATACCTCAAAAATAAATCACAATAAATATAGTTTTATAATTTCATCCGTAAAATCAATAGGATAAGTTATGAAGACAAATACAAATCTTCTTACTAAAAAAGGATGTGATTTACAATGGTTACTCAGCTGGTTGAATTTATTTTTATTTATTTAAGCTCTCCTTCCCACTGACTCCGTAACAGTAAGGGGAATCAATAAAAACCCGGAACTCTGAGCAGAAAAGTAAAAAGTCCACTACAGTTAGCAGCAGAGCCACTGTGAGATTTTTCTGCGTAGGCTCTCCGGTTTTGTCGATTCCTTTCCATTACCATGCTAGTGAGGCGACGGGATTACATTAAATAATGTATTTTTTGTTAAAAACGATATTTGGTAATAGTAAATTAAATAACCTTGTATTCAAGTTAATTATTCTCCAACATAAAAGAAGAATTGGGAAAAACAATAAAATTTACTTAATAAATTATTGATATTTGCTAATTCGTATCACATCTATTCATTCAAAGCATGTTAATGGCTAACTACTTAATAAAATAATGAGAAAGCAGATATCAACATTTAATAAAGGAGGGTCCCTTATGTTGCAAAGTAAAATCATTAAAATATTGAATCACCAGTAGTATACAAGAAGAAGTATTTCAAATAACAATTTGTAAGTTAGGCAGTTAATTAACTTTCAAATAGCTACGGTGTTTACATCAGATTGCAAGAAAACTTAATAAACAAGCATTTTAATTTACCTGTTTAAAATGAGAGTCAGTAAAGGTTCCGTGAGGGCTGTCAAGTATCTTGTGATCCATAATAGATTGTGAACATAGGCCTGTTGTATTGCAGAACTGTGTTTGTAATATGGGTAGTTATCTATCACACAACGCAATAATACTCCTCCACTCCTGTCAAATGTAAAATTAACAAATTTACTTAAAATATATTTACAAGAAAAACATTTTATTATCAATTAAATAGCAGTTTTTATTTGGCAATTTAGAGGGATATTGAGAATAGAAATGTACCGACGCAAGCTCGACGTTAATCTCTCCTCATTTCTCATGAATAATACTTGAAAGATAAAGGGGTGGATAATGGAGCTCTTGGTGGCTGGACCATTTCTTAGACCAAACTACGGTAAATATCCATAGACGCTGCTCATCCTTCATATGCACAAATTATTTCAAAAACACTTCAATGAGGAACAACTATTTCAGTTAACACATTGTGATCGGGCAGTTTTCGGCCGCGTATCGTGCTGGTAACGGGTGATTTTTCGCGTAATTTCACGCTAACGTAGACCTCTAGAAAAATTGCGATAACTTCAAAAATATTTGTTTGATTTCAATAATTCTTTTTGCAAATTATTTATTTTAATTCATTTTATTTTATTATATTTAGAAATGTATTCTTTATCGTTAAACTAGTGCAGAATTTCACATAAAGCAGGAAAGTTATGAAAAAATTTATATTTACACTACCTTGGTACCTACCGTACACCCCATCTATTGTTCTCAAAAGGTTTTTACCTGCATGGCTACAACCCTACAGAGGCTATATAGCGAAAACTCAAGTATATTGGAACCCGCATTTTAACGTGACCCGCGCTCCACTAACAATCTATCAAAAACGTATAAATACGTGTTCCGCTCTCTAGCATTAATTTGCTAAACACGTATTAATACGTGATCAGATTACAATGTGTTAATTATATACATCGATATCAATCTATGAACATTCAAGATGGCTGCAAAGTGAATACGACAAATTGTAAAATTAAAAATTTTTCAAAACATTAATTAAAATTCATTATCATTGAATGATATGCGTCTTAAGGATGAGTCTCCTCTCTGGATATTTACCCAAAACCATTATGATTTAACAGTACAATAATCACAGAAAAATTTGTCAATACATACATTGGAATAATTGCAACTACTCGAGCTATTAAATTGTGAACGTTTGAGAAAATGGCAGTTTGCTCTTCTGTTGGTGTTTCATTCCAAGTGTTTTCACCTGAAATTAAGGTAAATTCATATTATTATGACACAAAGTACTAAAACAATTAAATTAATTTCAAAATATTATTTGTTTACTGTCCAGTGAGGGGTCATAAGGCTACCAAGAATATACATAATTTGCAAGAAATAAAAAAGATGAAACAAAATCGGAAGAAAAAATAGATAAAAAAAATTCCCGGACTAAACTTGTCTTAGGCCCTCCGTTCATGGAGATACTTACAAACTACGTGATTGTGACACAACCACAAGTACCCTGCAGATACACTACTTTTTAAAGCTGGTTTCCGTACACGGCGCTACGCGAATTATACTGAACTTGATCATTTTTCATGTGCAGCCGTGGAGTTAACACGATGTCAAATGACTTTTTCTCCAACATTAATCTATGCCTTCTCCACTAAATCCTTTCTTGCGTATTCTGGTAATGTAAAGTTATATAAACACGCATTTTTTTCCACTTACAGAACAAATCTAACATTACTTTCATGTTCAGACGCCATTTCTGTCAAACGTCAAACAAAAGTAGTAGACACGAATGCTGCAACGCGTAGCGCGCTACCAGCACCGTCGGTAGCGCGCTACCAACTTCAACCTGACATCCGTCGCGTACCGCCGTGTACGAACACCAGCAAAATTGTATAGCGGGTACCCACGAGCGGTGCGCGTGCTACGCGCATCAGGCTCGAATAGCTTGTCAGTAGCTCCGTGTACGGAGGCGCTTACTCCGCTTCATAGTTAATATGAAAGATTTCTTATTTAAATTGTTATAATTACAAAAAGTGAGTATTTATGTCAAGGGAGATAAAAAAAATATGCATTTTACATTAATTTTGTTAAGATTAATTCACTTACGCGAAGTGTTCAACGCCATGATCGTCCAAATGAAGCGGACCTATACAACTTTACCATTCCTGGAATTGCAACGAAGGAATGAATAATTATTGCAATTTATAGTGCATCATCGATGTTATGATAGTAGGTAAGTATGCCTAAATTGTGAAGTTGATCTAATGCTCGTGACACACCTAGCGTTAAAAGTGCCAGTGTTATTTGGCTTGGCCTATTTCAGCATATCGCTCTACATACATTCCCAATGGAAATATAAGGTCTTTTCTAAAATATATTTGTATTAAGCAAGTCCAGTGATTTTGAAAGTTTTTAAACTATATGATTGACAAAAAATGGAACTTTAATGCTTCTTGATCTTAATCTTCTTAATCTCCCCTGATGTAAATAGTTGTATTTTATAGTAATGAGTTGAATAAGTGTCACTTTAAAAAAATAATTGTGTAAAGCATGTCCAGCTGCTCTGAAAGTTTACCGAATTTGTATTGGTGTAAAAGGTATTATATTATCATTCCATCACTTACTTTGAGCCAGAAGTTTAACTAACGATCCAATAGCCATCGGAGCATGGTTAATCTGCGCAGTCACCAAATCTAGAAGCCACTGGCAATATAGGTCCACTATTTTCTGAGGCCTTGCTGGCCAATTCAAGCCACACAACACTTCCACTAGAAGTCTTGCTTCCCTGTTTAATAGCCCCACACATGATGAACACTCCGTCAGAACTAGAGTCAGTTGTTCGTCCGATAGAGTACGATCTCTTAACACACAAATCAGTTCCTCATACGACTTGGCGTCATTTTTATGTAGCAAATCCGTAAGCGCCGACTCTATTCGTTGAGGGAAAATTTGACATTTTGCGGTCGCTAACGAACTCCGACGATTTAAAGAATCCCTCACGATAGACACTAACGAAGTTCGACCAGAAATGAAAGACATTGTGAATTATTTGTGATGGTTAGATATTGACTTTAAAATGTTGACTATTTCTGGATCTCTTAAGAACAGAGATTTCTTATAGTCAAGAACTTGTTTCAAAACTGTGACTCCTGTTCTTTCCTCTTCATTCACGATTGTATTTTGGTTTTGATCCACTTGATTAGTCAACGTGTCTAATCTTATAATTTCACTACATTCGGATGATATCTTGTCTTTCAGGAACTGTTGAATCTTTTCCACAACCTTATTTTGCACTGGCTCCTTGGGATTGGACTTATCGGAAACCGACATGTTACATGGTCAAGCCGGTCAAGTCAATATTTTTACACAATCTTATGAAATATTGTTTAATTATTTACGCCGGACGGTATTAATCACTATTGCGCAGGCAACGTGTTTCTTTTTTAACGAACCGAACACATGTTGAGATGACAGATCTCTTCTTCGAAAATATTTCATCTATGCCTATGTCAAATTTTACCAATCTAGTGGTAAGCACCGACAGTCCAAGATTTTGCCCAAATTTTAATGGGTTGAATTTATTTTTAATGCACCTCTTGTTGGCAACATTAATTAAGTATGACAAATTGTCGATGGTTGACAAGTAATTTTGTTTTGGAACGGAGTGGGTGTTACCTTTTAGTTATCGTTAACTCCTGTTTTCAAGATGTTTAATGTGGAGAAAGTGTTCGGTGTTTTTCTAATTTTGAGAAGTAATACGGACATTCTGTAAATTGCAAGTTTCCGTTTGTGATATTCATCCACGTTCGCTTACCGCACTGTATGTCACTCAAAATGGCCAATGATCTATGGTCGTGTGCCTGTTGCTCTGATGCAGTAAGTTGCTGGCTGCGACTGAAGCTTAGTCCAGAGGAAATTGAGCAACGTTACAGGAGTAAAGAGATAGATCGCATCATTGAGAAGGACAAACAAGTCTTTCGCAGGCAGGTCAAACTGTTGTTATTGGGCGCAGGCGAAAGTGGGAAGTCAACTTTCCTGAAGCAAATGAGAATCATTCATCGAGTGAAATTTGAGCCCGAGTTGATGAGAGAGTATCAATGTATTATTTACCAAAATATCGTCAAAGGAATACAGGTTCTCGTTGATGCTAGGGAAAAGTTGGCTATACCCTGGGAGAACCCTCGTAACCTGGACATTGGCCAGCAAGCTGTACACTTCAATAGCACTGCCACTTTAGAATCTAGATTATTTGTGCACTATGCCCCCCACATTCAGTCCCTGTGGCAGGATCGGGCTATTAAACGAGCCTATGAAAGGAGACGTGAATTTCAGCTTGTAAGTATTTCTTTGTCATTCTTGAAACCTTCGAGGTTCTTCTCCGTCCCTCACTTTTGATTAGCAAATTATTAGAAGTCTTTGCTTACGGTAGCAGAATCTATTGCGTTTGCTACTGTTGAAATTCAGGTGTAATACTATTCACGGATTTAGCATTTTTCTAAGAACGCCAATGTAAACCAATAATCTGACAGCTCAAAGAGAAATTCCAGCGAACAAACTGCAAAGCAAATTCTTTCTTCTGTTAATGTATTATTATAACATGTTTACAAAAATGTTATTAATTTTGATTGACCTAGTAAGAAAAGTTAATTATTATAAAAAAAAAACTTAAAATATAAAAACGGTAAATATTCCACTAACCGCTGCCCTTTTATTAGGCAGAGATTTTGGAAATTACACAACATTTCAAATTGATTACTACAACTAATTACGTTTGGATGGATGGTAAAAGATGCATTAAAATTCCATATTTATTCAATTAACATTCTTTGCCCCCATTTTTTTTTGTATGAATTGACCTTTGGGTAAGTTTTGTTTCACCCTAAATACACATGAATTATTTAGTTAACCCAAACTAAGAACCTAAAAACCTATTTTGTGCATATAAATAATTGTTTCTTGAGATAATTTTTGAAACTAAGTATAATTTCATAATCTGTGCCTAAAAGTGCGGCAGTTAGGGGAATAATTACAATATCATACAACGCAATCTAGCTCTATCTTGAGATAATTAGTATTTAAAAGATATATTGTTACCAGTAAAATCCATTAAGGACTTAGGGGTAGTCTTTGATCCCAAACTAACATTTTCAGACCATATATTGCAATTAATAACATCATGCTACAAGCTTCTAGGGTTTGTCATAAGATCGTGCAAACAGTTTACAAATCCTGAAGCAATGATGGCTATGTATAATTGCATTATAAGATCTAAAATTGAGTACGCCTCTGCTGTATGGGCCCCATACCAGAAAAAATACATTGAAAAATTGGAACAGATCCAAAAAAAGTTTCTGAGATACCTGTATATGAGAATGCATGGAGAGTACCCGCAATTCATGCATCATGAAGATCTGCTCACAGAAACGCATTGCCAAAGTCTCCAGTCGAGGAGGAGTGGGGCCCTTGCAGTAACGGCGTACAAAATAATAAATAATTTAATAGATAGCCCATGCCTCCTGGAATGCTACAAGTTGTTTGTGCCAAACAACTACAGTCAGGGACGGTACCATGAACTTCTATGTATACCACATAGCAGAACGGACGTACTGTCTCGGCATAGCATGACACGAGGTATGGTGCTATTAAACAACGCTTCCAAAACTATTGATATATTTAACTGTAGCCTCGAAGAATTTAAGAGGTATTTAAGCGCAACAGATTACCCGCTATATGTATAAATCTTCTTTCTACTATTCTATTTCTACTATTTATCTATAAATGTGTAGTTTGTATCACATGTGTATTGTAAATGGACACACAGTCTGTAATACACAAAAAAAAAAAAAAAAATTATTTGCCTAATTTCTGCATAATAATAAAATATGTGCGATAATTTTTTTACTACTAAGAAAAATTGTCAAATTGTTCTAGTACATTTGCAATTCTTACGCAGAAATAAGATGACCTGTCATTGTAATTTGACTACTGTTCCCGGGCCATGCCCCATCGTGTGGGAGGACTCAAATGCTGAAATGGCATCACGTTACATTATGATTAATTCCAGGGCAGGAAATGACTCATCACAATAAGTCTATAATTAAAGGTTTGATAATGTAATCAGCCTGTTACCGAGGTACTGCGAATGTGTTTTAAGAAAAAGATGGTAATCTGTACCTGTCATTCCTTGATTGATTGTCTAACCCTGTGTGGAACTGTGTTATCCTGGAAATCCCACATTATATTAGACAAGGGCACTGTTGTATATACTAATCCCAGTGAGACATCGTATGCAACATTATCGTTCTAGCTGTGTCTTTTTGGTTTTCAAAGTATACGCCTGAGCAGGAAGAGGACAAACATTGATGATGTCCGTAAGGGCTCTCACTGGGATTAGTTTAAATGAAATTTGTGGTGGACTTATTATAAAACATTAGATTATTTAAACATCAGTTTACCAAACTTTAATAATCTAAAACATATCAACGTCTTACAAATCTTAAATGTATCAAATTAACGAACAGTTCCCGTTTTTATCAAATTAACGATCAGCGCCATTTAATTTTTTTTTTTCATCTGTGCAGTCTTTGTTAAACGGGCCATATTAGTAATTCAATTTAGTTTGTTTACATCAACTTCAAACAGGAGGCCCTGAAGGAAATTATTTTCCTCGTGGATATATATTTAAATTTATTTAAACAAGGCCTATGTCTTATGATACTGTGTGGAGGGTCTCTTTAACCTTTTCGTCCCGGAACGAAAAAAATCACACATGACCCGAAGGGGGGTCACTCGGGACCCCAATTTGTTTTGCATATTAAAGGGTGTTAATGACATATTTTTTTGTAATTTGTTATGATAATATTTAGAGGGAAGTATAATCATCGTATTTCAGTAGTCATTTTCAAAATCGTTTCATAAATAAAGTCATAATTAATATTCAAATGAATTTAGACCATAACGTGTATTTTTCCATAGAAAACAGAAAAGGCGGGCCGATAGCCAACATAACACCTTGTTTCCGAATCTCGACTGGCGATTGGCGTTCACCGGAAACGACTCAGACCGAATGATCTTTGACCGGCAAGCGAACATTATAGCATTGTAAAAAGAGCAAACGAGATGCGCAGTGTAAACGAACGCGATCTAGTCCTTTCCACTAACAACTTAGAAATTACTTGCTATCGCTTAGAATTATCCCAATACATTCAGCAGATAGGGACGGGGTACGCCCGAACAGAGGGGAAGGGGGGCGGGTGGCACAGATTATTCGCCGGAATTTGTTATAAACTATTTAATTTTAAGAAAAGTAGTAATGCGATATTAATTTTTTTAATGCAAATTGATAACCAAAGAGTTTTTCTAAGATTACTCAAATTATTGAGTACGTGGTTTAAAATACAACATAGAAACAGCGTAAAACTCTCGTTAGTGTAGGTGCGTTCCCCCGGTCCGGTAAGGAAGTGTTAAGTAAAGGAAATTGTGAAAAGGAAAAAGGTATTAGGGATGGGTAGGAATCTGGGGCTCATTTTGTCCACAAGTGAGATATGAATCCGTACCTCTCACTACAGTACAAGGCGTTGGGTCAAGAAAGTGGCTGGAGGGGTTAAAAGGTCTGATTATTGAATAAATGGTTCCCAGGGCGGCGGCGGTACCCATACCCAAAATTGATAAAGCCTTTAACCTAATGAATGATCGTTTGAATGAATAGAAAAATCGTTAGTGAATAGGCTGGTGTGGAAACTATCATTAGTATGTTTACAATTAATTCGTGCACAAACCGTCACAAAAATCAGTGTGGGTCGGCAAACCCTAATGTGACGAATGACATACTACATTTTAAATGCTATAATTATCAGATATAATGGGGTCATTTAATCAGCATTGACAGCATAATATTTAGAGTTTGTATTTATTTTCTATATAATGGCACTTTTTTCGTGGAAAATACACCAGGTTGAACTTATTTCCTTATCTACGGGCTTTAATTTTATTTAATAGATCTAGTATTTAATAAAAAAATACATAGAAAGTTATTAGCCAGTTTGATGCTGAAAGGGTCTAATAATCTATTAAAAATTTGACATTGGAAATAATGGGTTTTTTGGGAACAGCTTGTACTGTGGAACCTTTGAGTACCTCACAGATTATGAGAATGTTGTTTATGATGGGAGATCATCATATCGTAGGGAATGTGGTTTTTCATAATGTTGTGTATGATGGGACCTCGGTGTACCATTCGGAATAAGATTTTTGGGAATGTTGTGTGTGATGGGACCTCGGTATTCTGTTTGGAATAAGATTTTTGGGAATGTTGTGTATGATGGGACCTCGGTGTACCGTTCGGAATAAGGTTTTTGTGAATGTTGTGAATTGTGGAATCTCGGTATACCATACTGGCTTAGATTTTTGGGAATGTTGTGAATGATGGAACCACAGCGTATGGATTGCAATTGTTTGGAAACATTGTGTGCAGTGGGACCTCAATGTATGAGGTTTATGGAAATGTTAGGTATTGTGGAACCTTGGTTCACCTTGGAGATTATTGGGAACATTGTTCATGGTAGGACGTGGTTTTCCATCTTATGTCTCTTTCATGTATATCACTGTTTCATTGGGTAATTTGTTGTGTTTCAGAGTGATTCGGTGAGCTACTTCTTTGAGGAGATAGAGAGAATCGCCCGACCCGATTACATTCCTACCAACCAAGATATATTGCACTGTCGCAAAGCCACCAAGGGCATTTCGGAGTTCATCATCCACATTAACAGTGTCCCCTTTGTGTTTGTGGATGTGGGCGGGCAGAGGACCCAGAGGGAGAAGTGGACGCTGTGCTTTAATTCTGTTACTTCAATTTTATTTCTGGTTTCTTCTTCTGAATTTGACCAAGTTTTATCAGAAGATAGGTGAGTAACAACTTTATTATTGTAAACGCTTGTGAGGTGTTTGTAAAGAATTTATTAATGTTATCAGATAAAATAATCAAAATACAGACAGATATTGGGTGATTGTAGTTAATATTTGAGGTGTGTAGAAGCAAAGGCAGCAATCTCCACTTTGGTTTTTTTTTTTAAAGGCATAAAACACATTGATATCTTTGCCTTTGATACATATTTTTAAATTCTGATTTTGATGGCAGAAAGCTGACAAACTCAGCTTTCACCCATTAAAATCAGAGTTTGAAAATATGTATCGAAGGCAAAGATATCAACGTGTTTTTGCCATTTTTTCAAAAAAACGAAAGTGGAGATTGCTGCCTTTGCTTCTACACACCTCATTTGTCTAATCTAGGTCAATACAACCATTTTCAGCTTTCAACATCATTTCTTTTATGGGTCCTGTTGTGCCTTCAATTTTCTATTTGGTTGGTTTAACTTCTTAGGTTTTTCCTTTTTTTTTACATGAGCTCCACACAGGAGGCCCTGAGGAAAATAATTTTCCTCAGAGCCTATGTCATCTTTGGGGATGCTTTGCGGAGGTTTTTTTTTTTTAAGGAAAAGGAGAGTTCTGGGAAGGAAAAGGGTTTAAGGGGTGGGTAGGAATCTGGGGTTCAGTGAGTCCTGGTTATCCGCCTCCAATACCTAGACAAACCTCACCCCATGAACCTGGGCACCCCTGCTAAATCACCAAACGTAGCGAACCACTTGGGGTGACCTATGGCAGAAGTGTTGGTTATCTAATAAATGTCTGTTCTGATTCGGTCGTGATGATCTTAAAGCAACTCTTATGTTGTTAAATAATTATGTCCACCTTCGTTCTGGGAAGATTAAAATATGTAGCGTGAATTTGTAACTTATTTTGCACATTATATTTCTCTTCAATAATTAATTCAATCCAACAAAAAGATTATTTTAATAGTTATCTATATACCCTTTAAAATACAGAATATGCATATTTATTTCCATTATGATAATTCCTATACAATATTAACTATCAAAGCATTCAATCAGTTCAAGATAGGAAAAAACGCATAGCTATATCTAAATGCTCATAGTTCATATTATTATAATACACATTCTGATACCATTATTATTTCTTGCTTATGCAATTTTCAAGGATTTTAGCATGAATTATTTAATTACAAGTGGAAAATACGCTTATCTAAACATAATGTTATCTTGGTAAAGTGCACTGTTAATGATTTTGAAAGTATTTTCTGATGTCACTAATAATTTGTCACGCTTGTTTGTTTCACTAATGTACTTAACTCCAATTTCCGTATGAAGAATGTTTTTATCCAAACACACAATTTATGATAAAAGTGTATAGCATAATATGTGACATATGTGAGGAATTTTCAAAGTAAACTTTTTTTTTGTAGACATCAAACATAATCATGTATTTTTACGGTTTCTCTTCAAGTTATATTTAATATTGTAATCTAAATATTAGCATTTCTTATGAATGTATGTAAATTTGCTCTCTCCTACGCATCTCTTGTAGATTGTAATTCCCTGAATAGACTTGTTCATTTAACTGGGACTTCCTCATTAAAGTCCGTATTCTTATTCTGAGAGCATTGTTCCCTTGTTCCCGTATGGGCTTAAAATTCTCAGCAAATACGACTCCCCTCCTTCCCCATTTTTATACTTTTCTGAGTTTTGCATAATACAATTACTCACATATTTTAAAACAGTTTGCATCATTTTTTTATGTTCAGATCAATACCCTAGCTGAAAATGAATTTAAATTATATGCATAGAAAAAAACCTGTGATTTGTGTTTTTCTTGGGAATTTAAATTTAGACTCGAAAGTGTAATATGAATAGAATTACCATGAAAAACAAGTGTGGATAGCATTACACCATGATTGTGAAGTGTGCATAGCATTGAATTCCATGACCATGAAGTGTGAATAGCATTATGCAGGGTGTGAAGATGCTGACCTGACTTACTTTAAACAGCAATGAGCTTACGTGGAGTAAAAAATGTGGACATTATGGTCTCCGTGGACTTTAACTTTAAAAAAAATTTATTCACTTAAAAAGATAAAAAATCTGTAGGAATTGGACAATTAGGGTCGGGATGGGGAGTTGGGTGGTTGCTTGGCTAATTCGACCAGTGACAACACATGAAAGATTTTTTGTTGTTTATATTGAGAAAAAATTAATAACAACAATAAAAAAGTCACCTGAGACAAAATTTTTGTTTATATTCTTTACTCTAAATAAGGTCAGGAATCGCTTGTATGCATTATGCACGGTCATGATATGTGTGATACATACCATGACCGTAAAGTGTGCATAACATTACACCATGAATCTCAAATATGCATAATATTAAGTGGATAGTGTTATATATTCTTCTAATGCAAGTTAATTATTTTACATTTCAGAGTAACCAATCGACTTCTAGAAGCCAAAAACATATTTGACACCATAGTGAATCATGTAAATTTCCAAGGTATATCAATAATATTATTTTTAAACAAATCGGACCTCCTGGAGAAGAAGGTAGCGAATCCGGAGACGGACATCCGCTGGTACTACCCCGAGTACAAGGGGGACCCCCACTCGCTAGCGCAGGTGCAGGCCTTTGTGTTGGATATGTTCGCCAACGTGAGGCGGGAACCCAAGAACACCCTTTACCACCACTTCACCACCGCCATCGACACTCACAACATCGAAGTTGTGTTCAACTCCGTCAAGGACACCATCCTCAACCGCAACCTGCATTCTCTGATGCTTCAATAATACATATCTTCTCATCGGCTTAATGTCTTCTCCTAGAATATAGTTCATGTTTCGACCATTTACGAACACGCTGGCTGCTTTGTTTGTGCAACATCAGATCTGTTATCATTTAGGAGTTATTAATCATTGCAACATTACTGTTCTAGCAAACTATATTACATAAGAGATTTAGAAATTCTAGTTTTTGTACGGAACTGAGCATAGTATTCTTGTAGGTGACTTTAACTGACTACTAAAAGCTTTAGAGGCTGAAGTTTTACGATAACCGTCATCGTCGATATTTCAAATTTGATCAGTTGACATTTTAATTCTTTTTTCCGTTTGATTGGAAACAAATATACAGTTAGATCCAACTCTTTGTTTGCTCAAAAATCCTTGATAAAGATTTACCATTGTGCTTAGTCAGTGTGTAATTGTGAAGTGGATAACTACAACTGACAGTGTTAAGGATTGTAGTAAGGAGTAAACTGAGTGCAAACGGCCGAGTGCCGACGCCCATGCCAAAATGTTCAAAAGCCAAATTTTTTTCTTCCTGTATGGACCGAATAATTTATAGCAAAGCTTTCGAAATTATTTATCAAATTCGAACTACAATGACAAATCTAAATAGGATTGAAGTTAATATTTTAAAAGCTCAATACAAAGTGGGTCAGTCGAGTTCTCAAAAAATATAGTTAATTTAATTATTTCTTCTAGGTACAAGGTTGTTGTTTCTAAGGAATGTTAAGTAAGAATTGTGGCATTTTTTCAGATATTATTTATTGCTAAGAAAGGCTATTGCCTATTTAGTTGGCTACCTAATTTGGATGGTCTGAAAGGGCTACATAGTGTGATTGTATAAAAGGTTGTTATTTTCTACATTAATTTTAGTTGTGTGAATGCTAACTGGGATGGATCAAGGAACATGTGATTATCTTTAAAATTAAGGGTTATTGTAGACCCATTTATGTATGTATGTAAATATTTCATAGTCTATTTAGAAAATTAATGATCTATTAACAATTGATGAGGCACATTTTTCTATTTATCTTGATGATACTTTTCTACACATTTAAAGTGTTTTTTTTTTCTATCTGAGAGTATTGAATATTATTTAAGAATTGAGTGAGTGCTCCTTACATTTTTTAGCAACTTTTTAGTAACAAGTTAAAACAACAATTGGCAAGGTCTTTATTTCTTGTCGTAAAATAAAATAAACATATATTTTACCTGATCTTGATAGGGATCCAGTCCTGATATGAAACTGCCATATGATAAAATGCAATAACTTTGTTGCCCTGGCATTGAACTGTCACAAGATGTGTATATATAAATAGACATTAAATAAGTAATTATGTTATAAATGCATTATCAGTTTGTAATGGGACCCATGCTATTTGCATCTAGTTTGCCCTTGATAAACGAACCCTTGTTAACAAATAGATTTCGATATGAATAAGGAATTGCAACTGGGTTGCAAACTTATGCTCCAAACCTAGTCCAAAAACATACATCTTTTGCACAATAATGAATGTCCATTTAGCCTTAGAATTGGGATGCGTTTTTCAATTACTTGGATGTTTGGGGTATTATATGAGGCTAGATTTGAGATGAAACTTTCAGAGGAGTAAGAAAGGAGCTTGCATAGGTGAGAATTTGTCCTTGGGTGAAGAAATGCCGCCTTTTTAATGTGCCTTGTGTTCTAGAAATTTAAAGTTATGTAAAATTTGTTTACAGTTATTGCATTTTATCAATTTGAAATATTCAACAGAGAATCCATGATACAACGCGTAACTTTAAAATGTATTGATAGCATTATTTACAAGCAATCCAAGACTTATTTGGCCTAAAAGTCTGGTGTAATATATTTTTTAGCAACAAATTAATAATTGCCTATTTTGATAAGCAAACATGCAAGGGATAAAGAAATTAAATGTAATTTTTTTTGATATTATCGGTATGAAAATATTCTGCATTTTATAGTCAGCAAAGTGTGAAATGTGATAGCACTGGATAGTGTTGTGAAAGAAATCTGTAATAATTTTGCTGCTATGTGAACAATTTTTGATCCAGAACGTGAATCTCATTTTGGTGTAAGAATCTTTTTATTACATCCGAGTTGTGCAATTTTTTTTTGATAAAGATCTAATATTTTTAATAAGATCTGAAAATGTTTGTTTTTTTTTCAAACGAAAATGTCCTGTGAACATTTCAATTGTATTTTGAATAATTTAATAGTGTGCCTTTAACCTAATATTTTCCATATTTTACAATGTATTTTTTTTTACCTTCGAGGCTTTATTTGTCCAATTAATTTCACTACATAAAAAGGACGTAGTTTTTTGATTCTAGGCTATTATTTATTGAGTTAATAATGGTTTATTGTTTGTTTAATGCATTTGTGTAATTGAATAAGTCGAATCATTCATTCCATGTTTATTCTATGTAATAAGCTCAGATTTTATTTGATTATACTGCATTAAATGCTTTTTTTGTGTAGATAGCTTAAAACACTGTTAATGTTATGTAAATATACAAATATAACATTATTTTTATATTTAAATAAGATTCATTAAAGTTTTTCTAAAAGTTATTTAACATATTTGTGTACACTCAAAAATAATCAATTAGTATTGCACAATTGTGAATGATTTGGTTATCTTCAGAACATTATTGATTTATTCTCTATTTGGCATGCAAACATAATGATGGCCTCTATTGCATAATGTCTACATATTTAGTGGGGGATTTGATTCCCATTGCAGTGCTAAAATATATCCACTTGAATATTTTGTCCCTTCAAATATTAAATTGTCAAACCAGAAGGGCAATTAACATGACTTCCCACCTCCCTTCAGGTCTCCCACCTTGCACAACTTCATGCTTGGTCTATTTTTTAAGTCCAATGTCACAGACTAAGCTGAAAGGAAATTGGATTACATAGTAAAGCCTCGATTACTTTGAGCGAGTTTACAAGCTACTAGCCGGTAAGTTTAAGAATCAGCGAGTGAGATTGTCATGATGACACACAAAACTGTCTACTCGCTCAGTAGCGACAGCAGCAGCTAAAATAACGACTCTCGCGCGAACCAATTCGGTCGACATTTTGTAAAAAACTTGAGCTCGCAGCTAGCGCCATAAGCTAGCCAGTAGCGAGAATTATGACTCCCGCGCAAACTAATTGTGACAGTTACGAAATCAGCTGTTGGTAGGCTGCCATCTTGAGCAAGTAGTGAGTAAAGTTGACCACCTTTCAACTTTTTTCATAGATTGTCCACAATCTGCTAGTTAACAAGTAATACGATGACACTGAGCGAGCTTACTAACAGATAGTGAATTTCCCTAGTGGCTTGTAAACTCGCTCAATGTCATTGAGGCTTTATTTACCCTTTTTTTTTTTTTTTAACAAGCTATATAGATATTTTAATAATATAAATACACATGGTGGACATTGTTCAGATTATTAAAAATATTACTTTGTAAAACATGAAACATATTTAGAACCATTAAATTCATATTTAAATATAATCTCTTGGAAAACGTAGTTTGGAGAGGTCTTATTATTAAAACATATTATTGTTACGACCTGTAAATTTATTCTATAAACACATTATTTAGTGTGAACTGTTTCAGTTGCATAAACTATATATGTATTGTACCTATTTAATCTACTAGTAAGTATATCAGTATATTATTTAAACTGTAAGCATTTTTTATAATAGTTTTTTAAAGTATTTGTTAATAAATGTGAAGGATTAACTCCAGCAAGAAATTATATGAATTTCTCAGCACAATAAAAGCTTAGATTTAATGAAATCGGATGAATGAATCTTTGGTGTAACTACTATGTCCACAAAACATTTCAAAACCTCTTTTCAACTTGTAAAATTAATAAATCAAATTTCTCTTTGCTGTCAAATTTCAGGTTTTCAAACAGTACAAAAATATTTATTTAATGAATTTCGGGGAACAGATTATTTCCTTAGTAATTAATGTAAATGAGTATTCCCTGCTATTTCTTTTTGGAATAATTGTTTTATGGAGTTACATAATTGGATATTTATTGAAATGAATGTGGGGTAATTGCGATATATTTTTGAACCTCACCAAAGAGTTTTGAAAAGTGATTACTTGAAGAAGTAGTGTTTCTGACACAACACTGAGTTAATTATTAATTATTCAATTTGATAAATATTATTATTGGTTGTGCCATAAAACTTCTTTATGTTTATTACAACTCCTAAAATATGTTTGTTTGTTTGGGCTCATGAAGTTATTTAAACTTTATTTTTAGTGAATTCTGTGCTGAAGTCGTACAACATAAGAAACCAAATACACTTAGATCTGTAAATACATTAACTACTATTTATCAATGCGTCTTTAATAATGATGTTACAAAATAACATATTCCATTGGGGTGATATTACTTGATTGTACAAATTATTCTTACTAATGAATAATACAATATATGTGTTCTGATTCATCATAAATAAATATAAACCTGGAGAACCTATCTTAATTCTTAAACTTTTTAAAATGACGTTCCGTAAACCAATTAGAAATTTAAATGAAACTTTTCTCCTGCCAAGTACAGAGATTTTGTCTTCTTGAATCTAAAATCAATCTTTAAATCAAAATTGTCTCATTGAATGAATTTGTGCAACTTTACAGTGAAACTCTTCTAAGAGAAAAATAAAATAAAAGAAAATAGTCTTATGTGTGAAACCCTGCCCTTACTAGGCGATATGTAAGGCTCGGGGTTGAATTTTGAAAGCCGCTTTCTCAGGCTCTATGTCGCAGAATCGACTGAAATTTTGAATTCTTACTAAAAAATATGTTCAGGAATCATTGAAAAAATCTCTAAAAAGTTCATTTGTGGAACAATGACAGGTAAATCCTAGTGAGACAGGCATCAATTAAACCCTATGTATAACCCTATGTTTATAGATTAATAAAAAAAAAAAAAAAAATAAAAATCATCATTTTTACGGTGCACAGAAATATAAATCTTGAAAGTGTAGTTTTCAAGGAGCCCAAAACTTGTGCGGGTTTTTACCGTATCCATTGTTTTTTCTCTTTGAGTTAAAAAAATTGTAAATAAGTAAATTAATACTTCGATTTAAAAAAATTGTATTGTACTAAGGAAAAAGTTTTGTGTAGTATCAGATTTTCCATTCTATCGCATTTTAATAAACTTGCTCTCTAAATCATTCTAGTGCCATGGGGTAGCCCAATATCACCTTTATTTATTATTTTTCGTGCATATTAAGACTTCACTTCCACTTTATCATCATTTTTTCTTGATCAAGGAGAACGAGAGAATACTCAAACTCAACTGAGTCATGACAAATTTATTAAAATATTGTCTCGAACCAAACTTATTGATAATAATTCCCCCAAAATTTTTTACACACAAGTGATGACGCCCTCAAATAAATCTTTTATATGAAGTTATGTATTGTTAACATATTTTGTAAAATATCAAATATTTGTAAATAAAGTTTCAATATTTTTATAATATACATACATTACCATAATATGAATGAATTTTGTTTTATTGTTTTATAAATAGCCAATTTAATAATTTTCGCTAATTTAAAAGATAATACTACTGGGGCAGGTTGTCCATCTTTCCTTTTTTTAGAGAACAAACAGCTAAATTATAAAGAGTACATAATACTACTACCCCGTTTTGAAAAAAAATCCCATATTTTTAAATATTCATTTGGGATAAAAAGAAGCCATCTACTCGGTGCTCTGGAAATATCAGAAAAATATCAAAACATTTTTCATGATTTCTCAAAACATATAACAAAGAAAAAGTTAAAAAAAAATTATGCATAAAACCATGTAACTACACTCATGGAAAAGGCAACACGGGGCGCCAAACCCGGATTACAGATCTTGTCTTGAGTCTAGTGATTGGTCTGATAATCTAGGAACAATTTTCTTTAATAAATTGCTAGAAGATATGTCCCTAAAAAATATCTATAAATAATTCAAAACACAATAAAAAATATGCTGAAAACTTCAACAACAACAAAAAACTTATTAAAATTAAAACTACATAATGAAAACATCATCGGTCCCATGACAACTCGGAATCATGCAATTTCAACACCCCTTTCATTCATTAAAAGTTATTAAAAAAAATATTTGAAAAATAACACATGACCTAACCAATTTTTTATATACTTTTTTCATCACTAAATGACTTCAAAAGAGGTGTTGAAGTTGCATGATTCCGAGTTGTCCAGTCACTGAAAACAACAATAGTAATAAAAATCTTAAATTTAAATATATAACATCTTCACATATACACAAGCATAGCTTTTTAGGGAGTTCATCTTAAAAAAAGTAAAGTTATAAAAATAAATTTCTTTAATAACAAAAAACAAATCTAAGAGCTTGCCAGAAGGGATGATATATATCACTACCAGGATCAGATCTTGAGCCTAGTGTTCGATCTGGATATCAAGTGCTCGCCGGGAGGGATGATACATCTCACTACCGGGATCAGGTCTTGAGACTAGTGCTTCATCTGAATGGTAATGCGCGTTTTCATCAAGCCACAAAAAATCCCCGATAAAATATCCTCTGACAAAATATTCTATGGACCAAACATCCCCCAGTAAAATATCTACTAAAACTTAACCCAACCTAACCTAATCTAAAAATGGACAAAAATAATACAGACATCCTGTAAAGACAATAAATTATTGTTCAAAAATAGTAAAATGGGACAAAAATAATACTAACAATAATTCATTGTCTTTAGTTGTTCAAAAGTAGTAAAATGGTACAAAAATAATACAGATAACAATAATTTATTGTCTTAACAGTTTGTATTATTTTTGTCCCATTTTTTTGTTAGGTTAGGCTTTAGTTGATATTTTGTTGGGGGATGTTTTGTCCGTAGGATATTTTGTTGCAGGATGAAAAGTTGCAGAACCAATCTGGAAATCTAAGAGCTCGCCGGAAGGGATGATATTTACATCTCATTACCAGGTTCAGGTTAGCTCTAGGATGCTAGATTAAGCCCAAGGCTCAAAAGAGCCTAGTGCTTGATTTGGATATTTACGAGCTCGCCGGAAGGGACAATACATCTCACTACCAGGATCAGGTCATAAACCCAGCTTGATCTGGATATCTAAGAGCTCGCAGGAAGGAACGATACATCTCATTATCAGGGTCAGGTAAGACCCAGGACCACAGATCAAGTGGCAGGTTCAAGAGCCCAGTGCTTGATCTGGATATTTACGAGCTCGTCGGAAGGGACGATACATCTCACTACCAGGATCAGGTCGTGAACCCAGCTTGATCTGGATATCTAAGAGCTCGCAGGAAGGAACAATACATCTCATTATCAGGATAAGGTAAGACCCAGGACCCCAGATCAAGTGGCAGGTTCAAGAGCCCAGGGCTTGATCTGGATATTTACGAGCTCGTCGGAAGGGACGATACATCTCATTCCCAGGATCAGTCATTGAGCCTGATGCTTGATTTGTATGATTTGGATATATGAAGACTTGCCGGAAGGGTCCATTGGAGGGGTCCCCACCACATTCCCAACGGCGTTATAAGGAAACATATGGTTTCCTCCTTCACAGCATACGTCAAGATTCTATTTTGTTTTTAACGAAGCTACATTTACTTAAACGACTCTAGACCCTCCAACGTTCATGCATACGGGTTAGTAAGCAGTATGCAAGTACTTACATTAACATAATACAAAAGAGAAATAGAAGTAGCAGTCGGTGGAATAATTCTTCTGAAATAGGTGACATAAAAATAGAGATAAAGTGTTAGTAAAATAAAAAGAAAAATAAGAGCTGTAATTAGTCGAAGAAGCCTTCTGAAAATAAAAGATGTAATGAAAAAAAAACACTAATAATGTAAGAAGGTAATTACTTAATTTAGCAGAAAGGAAATAAAATATTTCAAAAGAAAAGAATAGCCAGAGAAGGTATTCCCCCAATGAGAATGCTTATGGCTATCGGCCCAATCGGCGCAGACGAAGCCCGCGCCCTTTAGCCTGCTCCCCGATTCTGCCTCAAAGAAATATGCGTGGGAGAGAAGGGGAAGTTTTCGAAGATCCCGAGAAAAAGATGAGTGTCGGGTTGCCGGAGGGGGGCTGAAGGGCGTAGAGACCGGGCGGTTACTGCTCAGGCCTACGCATGTCATTGGGCGAGGTGCGGGTGGGTTGCGGGAAGACCGCCTCGGTGTGTGTTCGCCTGGCAATATGCACGGACAGGGTCTATCCCATTCCCTTTTTAGGGGAAAACGACGATACTTACATAAGATGTACAGTTCGGTTACCCCACCATAATATGGAAACCAAGTTATTTTCCTCAGGAGGCCCTGAGGAAAATAATCTCTCTCAGGGCCGTGTCATCTTTGGGGATGCTGTATGGAGGGTGTTTTTAAGGATAGGAAAGGAAAAGTATATTAGGGGTGGGTAGGAATCTGGGATCCAGGAGTGACGGACGTATGAATCCATCCCTCCAACTGCTGAGCAAGGCGATGAGTCGAGAGAGAGCGGCTGGAGAGGTCTAGGTTAGGGGTAAGGGGTGGTCTAGGGGTGAGGCTTGACTCGCAATTCGAAGGTCGCGAGATCGAATCCCGGCGTGAGAAAATAAATTTTATTTGATTGATTTGTATTATTTCACAATTTATTCATTTAAAGATAATATATAATATATTTGCGGCAAGTTCCACAGTGGAAGATACTCTCAGTATCGCCCTGGAGTAAGACCACCATTCAGAACTGAAACGTTGATTGAAATGGCTTTAGCCGTGTTTGGTGACCAGATCTGAATAACCGGAGACTTCCCCACCTTCCTCTTCTCCATTTTCTTCCCCTCCTCACTACCTTCAGCCTCACAACATACCTCAATTGGGGATGCCATAGTCTCACTGGCTCCAGATGGGAGCAACTGAGGCTCTTGTGAGGTATTCGCGTAAAAAAAGGTTAAACCACCCTCAACCAATCTCTCTCCTTCCGGCCGACCATGCAATAGGTGGGCAAACGCATTGACCGCCAAGACTTAATCAAACCTCACCTCATGGACCTGGGCACCTCTGCTAAGTCACCAAACGTAGCGAACCACTTGGGGTGACCCTCGGCAGGGATGTTGGTTATCCAATAAATGGTTCCCGGGACGGTGGTACCCATATCCGCCTTCCAAATTAGTGCTTATCGGTAATAACCGTCAGGCTATTTCTGACAAGCATTATGGTAATAATAAAATTACACAGCAGAACTTGTTTACAAATTAATCTTTAAAAAAATTAAATAATAATATTATTGTATAGGCATTGAAACGTTTCTACTGCGGTGAGGAGTAGTTAAGTAAAAATACTCATTTGCCACCTGTCGATTCGAAAGAAAAAGTCGCAAAGGTAATAAAACCGGGAGACGCCCTTTTCCGATTCGATCCGGTTGTCGGGTCGGATCGGACGACCGGACGGATGGAAAAATCAGATGTATGCGCACAGCCTATGACGCATCAATGGAATTTTTCATCAATGTTTTCTTATAACGTTATCACGTAAAATTATCGTCCGTAAACCGACTTTACAGACAACCAATTTTTTCGTACCTTGCTCTTACTTTAGCTCGCTAAATATTCCCCGCTTGCCACCTGTGTTATTCTTATTTCTTTCGTACGTTGTGATTGACATGAAGTCGTGAAGGGAATTATTACCTTTTGGTGGGCGTGAATTAGTGAAAAAGTTGTTATTCTGTACTAAAACACTAGTTTTTAAAACTGTTGAAAGACATCTTTCAAAAAACGAGGTAAGTTGATTGGATAGTTATTTTTTTTGTAATAAACGATAATTGATAATCACAAAAACCGAATAAAAAAAATATTTCAGAATCGATCGATAACTGACTGAAAAAAGATCTGTGTGTTTATTCTGTATTTCATTGTTGTGTGTATATAAATAAATAATTATGGATTAATAAATAATAATTTTGAGTAGTAAATAATGTTTTATTTTTTATGAAGTTAAAATTTCCTTTTTGAATTTCTGAAAGTCAATTTTATTGGTGGGAGGGGGGGGGGGGGGGGGGTGAAACCACCACGTTATCTGTCCCGGGTGCTACTCATAATAGCTACGCCGCTTCGTGTAGCACCTGAATAAAGATGAATTTAGTCTATATTTAGATCGGCGACTATAAGTAAAGGCCATGACTTGACAAATTTTTTTTCAGACACTCGAAATTCTCTTTGTTCGACACAAGGTCAGCGTTCCACGCTGGTCATCCAATATTTCCTCTCGTGCTTTCTTCATCAACTCGCAGTGGGAAGGAACCATAAATCTCACTACCAGGTTCAGGACTTGAGCCTACGACCGACTCGGGATCTCTGCAGGTTCAAGGCCGCGCACCAGCTTTTATAGGCACTCTTTAAATTTTTAATATTTTTCCATAAAGATGGAATTTGGTAAAAATGCCAATAAAAATCATTCTGAAACAAGTTGCTGAAGCCACTGATAATGCAAGTATCCAATCTAAGGAAACTACCCACTCATATTTCATAAAAGTAAGTTTTCCGTTTTCAGCAATTTAGTAAAGTGCTAATGACACTAACAACCATATTTATTTTCCTTATTAAATCAAGGATTAATGAATTCCTGAAATAATGTCTCTGTTGTTTTTACCGAAGTAGTTCTGTTGTTCCCCAGTAGGTAGAAGGTAAGTTATCCTCCATAAGTTGTAAAGTTTGGGGAAAATTTGTAGTGGCGCGTTTCGCGCAGCAGAGTTTCGCAAACGAGAAATGGGCTGACGATAAATTAGATTTAGGTAACAAACATTTTGCAACTTCTGTGCTCAAACAATCATGTTAGAATGTATAATAATAATAATATTGGCGGGTACATACTAAATATAATGAAAATATTTGTGGACTTGACTTGTGGGCACTGTTGAATTAGCCAGCCATCTCTGGTCTCGAGCCCTAAAATACTTGGAAAAACCATTGACTTTGGGCAGAGATGGGCGGTCCGATTTGATAGATTCTCCCTATCTGAATAAGCGGATTGTAATCTTTAGAGCAGAAGCATCAAGTGGGAATGTTTGGAATGGTTCTACCGGTATTTCAATGGAAAATAGTCCAAAGAACTAGCGTCATGATCTCTTCGGCATCGGTACATAGTGGGGAAACACATACCAAAAGCGCGCCCAACGTTTAAACACGTTTGGCAATATTTGTCAAGAAACATTTTAAAAACATTCCTAGGAAAAAAACTACTGCCACTTAATTAATCTTACAAATAACCTAAGTTTTCCATAACATTCTTTCTTTTTTAAAATACATATTATTATTAAAAAAAAAACTATTATTTGTGAAAAACCCATTCACTCTGGAAAGAGGTGCAATATATTTAAAAACTATCATTATTTAAATTCATTAATGTTTACGTGTTTTCATTTTTTCCATCCTTTTCCATCCTTTTTACGTGTTTTGAACTCTGGATCTTGATCCAGACTACCAAAAAGACATCAAGCTGTTATAAAATCAACATTTAAATAATACATTATGAAGCCTCATAACAAGTCTATTACCTGAACCCTAAACCAATAAGTGGCATTTTAGCGTTTCTCTCTTCAAGCCGAAAACTTGCACTTTGTTTGTAGGCAGCATCGTCAACTTTGTGAGTGAAAAATCCGGGAGATGAACTAAGAAATCTAGTCTATATCTAAATAAGTCTGAAATTAGATATCATGGAAAATAGATATACACGATCAAAAAGTATCAGGAGTTTTTCTTACTCTATATCTACATACAAAAAGCTTTCAATAAATGCATATTTATTATAGTCTTTCATACCAAAAACTAAAAGGTAGGTATTTATCTGACTGTATTGTATTGTGATAGTTAAATTATGTATGAATTCGTTGAAATTAATAAGGTGTACCTAGTCAGAGCTGCCATTCAGCGGATTTCCGGCCTCAGGAAAGTCCCCGTTCAAAAATTTTAATACTTACCTGGTAAACATGTCGTTGAAATTGAAAACATGTAGGTAATCTACCTAGTACCTACACAAGTTTATGATAACATTTGTATGTACGTAGGTAGGTACTCTGTAATTTCAGAAGTAATAATGTCGGTGGTGTCTCCGTGACCATGTGTAACTCAGGTTCAATGAATTAAAGAACTGCGATTGGATTTGATTTTAAAAATTGGAATTGATTGTGGGAAAGATTCAGACAAGCGGTAAAGTAGGTAAGAAATTATTTAATAATTCTGTATTCTAATAAGTCACAATTGAGTTTCTCTGTAGGGAAAGAGGAGGTTTATTTTGTTAATCTCAAAAGATTTACACAAAGAAAGGTATCTAGTAACAAAACATTACCTGTAAGGAAAGAAACGACATTTAATGTTATCAATTGTAATGTCAATTCCTTAATCACAACCAGGATAATAATTACTTTTAATTATTGAAATTTATCTAATCAATTTGCTTTATTTAATTTACAGTTGACCACAAAAATCATATGGGTTGCGGTAGATGCGCCTGCCAACCTGCTGCAGAACCTTCTCTCCTTCCTCTCCTTAAAAAGATCCTCTACCCAGCATCCCCAAATATGACATTGGCCCCGAAGGAACTTATTTTCTTCAAGGGTCTGTGTGGGATCAATGTAAAACAAAAATAATCAGCAAAAGTGATAAAATGATCATTTTCATAATAATTATGATAAAGTGATAATTTTCAAATACCTGTTCAAGGCATTTTTCATGGCCTCCGTGGTCGAGGGGTAAGACTCTCGACCCACAATCCGAAGGTCGCGGGTTCGAACCTGGCGTGCGCAAATAAATTTTATTTGAATAATTTGTGGTATTTCAAAATAAATTAATTAAAAATAATAACAGTATATCTGCGGCACGTTCCAGAGTGAAAGATACTATCAGTATCGCCCTGGTGTAAGACCACCATTTAGAATTGAAACTTTTTTTGAAATAGCTTTTGCTGTATTTGGTGACCAGATCTGAATAGCCGGGTACTGCAACACCTTCTTCCCCATCTCCTTCCCCTCCCCACTACCTTCAACCCCAATTGGGGATGCAAGATTCACTGGCTCCAGACGGGAGTAGTTTCATATTAAAAAAAATGCACAATCCGTACTTAAAAAACTTAACACTATCTACCTTTACTCATAAATAGCTCCTGCCACTACTAGTAACTACTGCGACTTATTTCTCACAAACTTTCCCAAAACTTTAATACTTAATCTTACTTGTCCTTCTCTAAAAAAATCCAAAGCTGTCCAATGTTGCGGCCTTAAAAATGAAAAATAATCTAAAACTTGTTAAAGATTATTTACGGTGTCTTTAGGGTGACATTTCACAAAGATGACTACGTAAAACTTAGACAAGTCGTTATTATGGCAAAGAATCTACTCTAGGGTCTACTCGCCAAAAGTTTATTTTATTAAAACGTCTAAAGATAATGGCATGTCATGTAAATCGATCGTCCAGTTGATTAGTCAGACATCTTCAAATACTAAGTTTTGAGAAAATGAGGAAGGCAATATTCAATGCTAACCATAAATCAAATATTATTTACGCGTGTCTGTGTTTTACACATTAAATACGCTGTAAAATAACACCTGGAAGTATAATGATCCAGTACATTAGTATGACATATCCTACTAGTGACCTGGAAAACATCAACATTTTGTTTCATTCACTAGAAATTTTTCTGCATTATAATTGATTTGGTGGTGTTTATGGGCAATCTGAGTATTGGACCAAATACGTCATTTTCGGAGACGTCTGACTAATTAACTGGACGATCGAAATGGAAACCAAATATTTGTCTTAAAAAAAAAACAAAGAAATCCAATGTCATATTGCAGTTGTCATAAATTTATTTATTTATTTATTTATTTAAGGAACATAAACAGTCTTAGTAATATAATATACATAAGAGAATAATAAAAAACAGACCAATTATTAATGTTCACAGATAGGTATTTATAAAGACTAACTGAATGTAAACTAAAATATTTAAGAAAAATGAAAAAAAAAAACAGAACTAAGCAGCAATTTAAAAAAATAATAATAATACAAATCCAAATTCAACAAATAATAAACCAATACACAACAATAAAATAAGTATGATTACAACTGTAATAGACTGCAAATTAGGTATTTGGGTTGGGAAGGGTAGGAGGAGGAGAGGGTTAAAGGAAAGTTAAGGGAAAGTTGCCATGCAAGTAATATAAAAATATTAGATACAATTAATTTAATAATCATGAATATGTGTTATTCGCACCTAGAATGTTATACAATGAATTTTTGTAACGACAGTAACTAGCAGTGAATATGTCAGCACGTGTGTCTATATTGTTATAGAAGTTACATGTCCTTTGCATAAATTCATTTTGATTGGAATTGGTGTTGCATCTGTCAATATAGAAAAGGGTATTTTGTCTACTATATCGAATCGGCGCGTGGAAATTTATTTTGTTTAGCAACTCCGGGCAGTCAACTTTAGAGTTAATGATTTTGTACAGGAGCATCTGATCAGCGACAAGCCTCCTGTTGAGTAGTTTCGTGATTCGAAAATGTTTCTCGATTTCGTCGTAAGAGTTGTATATGTTGAATGATTTAAAATTGAGGAATTTGAGAAATCGCTCCTGAACTCTTTCTAACCTGTTAACATAAACAATATAGCGCGGGTTCCAAACTTGTGAACAGTATTCTAGGTGAGGACGAACATGTGAATTGTAGAGAGTCAGAAAAGTCTTAGTGTTTTTGAAAAATTTGCACGTTCTCAGTACAAAACCTAGACTTTTTGTTGCTTTGGTGACAATGTTATCAAAGTGTTTTTCAAATGTAAGTTTAGAGTCCAAAATAACACCGAGGTCACGTATATAATCTTTATTTGTTAACTGCGATCCAGAAATGGTGTAATCATGCAGTATTTTCACATGGTTACGTGTGAATGTAACTTTGCAACATTTAGAAATATTAATAAAAAGTTTATTTCTTCGATCAGTCGGTCAAGATCTGCTTGTAAACACACAGAACAGTCCGGGGAGCTTATAGGAAGGTATATCTTCATGTCGTCAGCAAAAAGTAAAATATGAGAGTTGTGAAAACATGTCGTAATATCATTTATATAGATAGAGAAAAGCAAAGGACCCAAAATGGAACCCTGAGGCACACCGGAAGTGATGATTTTCCAGATGGAAGAAAATCCGCCCACTGTCACAGCCTGGGACCTGTTTGTCACGTATGAAGATAACCAACAAACGAATAAATGTCAATGTATTCCAAAAATATGATTTGCTCCTCCGAAAACAATTCTGATGGCTAGATAAAATTCAAGGACGTCCAAAAATGCCAGTCTTCCATTATAACGGCTCCGTGTTCGAGGGTCGAGTCACGGATTCAAATCCCTGCGTGCGCAAGTAAATTTTATTTGATGTATTATTTAACAATTTAATGTTAAAAACAATATTATGCTTTAGCGGCACGTACCAGAGTAGAATATACTCTCAGTATCGCCCTGGTGTAAGACCACTGCTCAGACTTGAAACGCTGCTTGAAATGGCTTTAGCCGTGTTTCGTGACTAGATCTAAATAGCCAGGCACTAGTCACTCGTGACTAGATCTAAATAGCCACACAATGGGGGTACCTTCAGCCTCACAACATACCCCAATTGGGGAAGCCAGGATGCCATGCCTCACTGGCTACAGGCGGTTGGTAGCAGTTGTGATAATGGGACTCTTGTGCGGTACACATAAAAAAATTGAGTGTGTAATTCACACGCGGTAGAAGTGATACTAGAAAGTCGCTAGATGTAGCTTTCTTTTCTTTTGCCTGTTTATTTTAAAGTAGTTTGAAGATTGGAAATTGATTTACAAAAATAAAAACGTTTATTTTTTTTGGATTTCATAGGATTCGAACCTCCGTTCGCTGGATTTCTCTGGCCGCTGAGATTCACGACGCACTATAACGCTGCGCTATGGGACGCTCGCGGCGAGGCGCGAATTTACCGCATTACATTAGAACCGATGACCCGCCGTATAATATATTTTGGTGACGCATTTCCGTTTCATCCAAATTTCAAATCACTAACGGGGCTAAAGATGTTTCACTTCAAAAATAACGTTAATATCTGCCGAAAATAAGAATATGCCCACAAACAAAACTTCTCGTGAAACGTGTCATTTGTAAAACCTTTAATATTAAAGCAAAAAGCCGCTGCCAAGCTGTTGTCACCAAAACAAGTATTCTACCAAAACGGTCCGGAATATCTCGTCCCTCGTAACCATAGCATAGATCCTAAGAAATCGATATAAGAAAGGCAACATTTTTATTGCCTAAACCTTACACAAATTTAAATTGACCAAAGTGGACGATTCAGCTGTAACTGAAAAGAGAATATGGCAAAAGCGAGTGAAATTCAAATTGGCGGAGTCGAAATAGCGCTTGGTTTTCACTCTTGGATAACCTCGACTACTTTATAAGACCCTGGGGTGCTCTTGGACGTATTATTTCGGTAGCTTCAGCGAAGTCCAGAATTCTCTCAATGAAAATCTTCGAAAGCGACGCTTCTTTACCGACCGACTTTTTTCTAAAAATAATTATTTTAAATCACTGCGTGTTTACAATTTTACGGACTATATGACACCCAATACAGAGATGTTCTGAAGCAATACGAGATAAATCTCACAATATATGAAATCTAATACTTAAATAATAGTTGGAATATTCTAAACCAGTGTTTCTTAACAATATTGAAAGAAACCCCCCTTTTACCTCGGTCAAATTATCCAGCGCCCCCCCCCCTTCCCCCCACCACTCGTACTAATAAAATTGATTTTACTCCGTATCAACGAATGAACACATACTAGGTAAGAAGTGTTGAGCCTCGGGCGGTACAAAATTTTCACTAATAGGTGTTATTTTTAAACTTTTTGTATGGGCCTATTATAAGACTTTTTCCTTATGATGATATTGTTGTAACGTAAATTCAGTCAATTAAATACAACCTTCAGAAGGTGATAATAAAAGGGCCAAATGAACCGCAGTTCTACTCGTGTTTAGAAACATGAAAGGGTATTGTTATAAGCCCTAGCTGGTTAGAGGATTACGAAAGAATCCGTAAAATCGAAAAAAAAATGAATAGAAATGACAGGATTACGCCTGAGTTAAAATTTTTTTACGCCTGAGTTTAAAAGAAATTAAAAAAAATCAAAGCGCCTAAAGAAAGTGTAAAAGTGTATCAGTAAGCAAAGCTCGTGAATGAATTTATTTTCTATATTGACATATTGCCTAAATACTAATTTAATTTTAAAACGCCCCGCCGATCCTCCGAAACGTCTACAAAGGGGCTCTAGCGTCCCGGTTAGTGACCGCCCGCCCGCAGGTTCGGTTTCGGTTTCGGCAAGTTTCGGCAAAAAATCTAGTTTTGTCATCAGTTTCGGTTTCGGCAAAAAATTTGCTGAACTTTCGGCCGCACCGAAACTCTGCGTTCGTGAATTATTGCGTGTCGTTCGGATGACTTCGGGTGAGTTCATGGCTCATGTGTCACCCTCCATCTTTAGCTTAAATATTTTTTTTCGTTATTTGTCTTTGAGGTGTTATGCTGTTGCGCTACCTCCTTCTTTAGCCAACGTTTCAGATAGCGTTACAGTGTCCATCATCAGGGCAAATTAACACAATTACACATCTAAAGAAGGAGGTAGCGCAACACGGCATAACACCCCAAAAACAAATAACGAAAATACTTTTGGCCGTGAAAATCTAAAAACGTATATAATTTTTGTTTGTTTTATAGTAGAAATATTAAAAAAAAAATTCCACCGCCGGTGCAGCAAGCAGACATCCAGAGTATGTTTTCGCAGCACTACCCCAATGAGCATTATTTGTTTTACTTCAATAGTTGTTTTTTTATTCCATTTAACACGTGTAATAAGAATGTTGTGAACGCAATTAAAATTAAAATACTTAATTAATGAGGTTCTTCCTTTACAATGTAAGAGTTGATTATTGATAGTTTTGTTCCAAGAAGTATATAACATGTTTCGTTATTTTTTTACAATTTTGTTTGTTCTTTATCAGTAATATAATCCATACTAATATTATAAATGCGAAACTGCTCGAGTTTGTTTATGACCTTTTCACGCATAACACAATATAAAGACTTTAATAATTCTTTCACCAATATAAAGCTAAATTATATGCGCAGACTACAGGTTGTATATGATGGTAAGCTCTGGCATTATGAAATTATAAATATTAATATATTATATTTGTTATACGTTTTCTGTCGCTAACAAAAGCGAGTTTTTGCTAACGTCAGAAAAAAATCTTTTCCATGGAAACAATGTTGATATATTTTTGGGCTCTATGCTGGTAGGTACTCAGTCTACTGGTCAGCTACTACTGCAGAAAGCTCAAATATTAGAATTCGTTTTTTGTTTTTGGACAAGCTTGGAATTTTTTTTTTTTTTTTTATATTAACTCCACACAGGAGGCCCTGAGGGAAATAATTTCCCTCAGGGCCTATGTCATCTTTGGAGATGCTGTGTGGAGGGTGCTGTTGAGGAGAGGAAGGAGTGAACATGGGTCTTGAAGAGACCCATATTGTAGGAGGGAGGAAACACAAAAGCCGGCAAATCGTTCCACAGCCGGGCTGTTGAACTCAAGAACGAGTCGTAGAAACGACCCGTTCTCATGTGACTAATGTCAACCGTGTACAAATGTTGAGCGCGTGTTTGGCGTGTTTCCCGACTATGCACCGGTGCTGGGGGGATCAGTGACGCTAGTTCCTCGGAGCATCTTCCATTGTAATACCGGTAGAACAAGGACAGCATTCCCACCTGACGCCTATGCTCTAAAGATTGCAGTCCATTTGTTAAGTTAGGAGAATCTATCAAACGGACCGCCCGTTTCTGCACAGAGTCGAGGGTTTTTTCAGGTATTTTGGGACTCCAGACCAGAGGTGGCTGCCAAATTCAACCGTGGGGCGCACTTGCGATTTGTACAGGGTTAGCAGTTGTGTACTATTAAAGTATCTGCGGGCCCTGTACAGTACGCTCAGTTTCTGAGAGGCTAACTTAACTCTGGCCTCGATGGAGCCCCCGTACCTGAGCTGGTCACTTAGAGTTACACCAAGCATATCAATGGAAGGCCTGTTCGGGAGATTGCTTCCGTTGAAGGAGACTAGATTATCATTCCGATCCCTTTTAGACGTAATCAGACATGATTGGGTCTTTGAAACATTAAATTCGACGAGGTTATTCTTACCCCAAGAGAAAACACTCTCGAGGTAACCGTCCATTCTTTGTTTCAAAGCCCTCCGAGCCATTGGGATTTGTGAGCCCTTTGGGGGCTTGTCAAACAAAAAGCTATCATGGACTGTACTGTCATCCGCGTAACAATGAATCGGTGCACATGTCAAGAGGTCATTGATGTGCAACAGAAACAAAGTCGGAGACAGAACCGATCCCTGTGGGACGCCAGCATTTATCGAATGCGAGGAAGAGGTGAAACCATCAGCAACCGCCTGAATCGACCTCTCCCTCAAAAAGTCGGCAATCCACGTACACAAGGAAGCGGGAAGTCCGTAAGAAGGCAGTTTGTTGACAAGCCCTCGGTGCCAAACCCGGTCAAAGGCCTTGGAAATATCCAGTGCAACGGTTTGGGTCTCACCAAAGCGTTCCAGGCACCGCCCCCAAACATGTGTCACATACGCGAGAAGATCACCGCACGAGCGGTTCCGCCGGAATCCGTATTGACGGTCGTTAATAATTTTGTTCTTCTCGAGGTATGTGAGTAGTTTGTCGTTGACCACACGTTCCATCACTTTTGACAGAACAGATGTGATCGCTATGGGGCGGTAGTTGGCCGGGTTAGAGCGGTCACCTTTCTTTGGAATAGGGTGAATGATCGCTTTTTTCCAACCAGAGGGCACAGACCCAGACTTCAGGGACATTTTGAAAAGCTTCGTCAAAATTGGAGCTATTTCTGCAGCGCACCTCTTCAATACCAGGGCAGGTATTCCGTCAGGCCCACTAGCTTTATTAACATCAAGCCCTCGTAAGACTTGGAGTACATCCCGATGCCGAATCCTCAGCTTTTTCATACGAAAACCGCAGTGAGGAACCGACGGCGGGATAGCACCTTGGTCATCAAGGGTCGAGTTTTCCGCGAACATTTTGCCTAATAAGTTAGCCTTTTCGGCGGCGGTATTTGCTAGAGAGCCGTCAGGTCTGGTAAGAGGTGGCTGACTGGGTTTGCAGAAATTGCGACCTATAGAGCCCGCAAGCGACCAGAACGCTCTGCTACCATGCGGGCAGGCAGCCAGCTTTCTGCTGACCTGCAGGTCGTGCTCGAATTTCGACCTATTGATGATTCTCTTACTTTCCTTTGCAATTTGGTTGTATAATATTCTGTTTTCGGACGTTCGAGATGTGTTGTAGGCTCGGTAAGCCGCGTTTTTTCGTCGCACTGCTTCAGAGCATTGTCGACTGAACCACGGCTTTGAGCCCACACCAGTTTCCTTAATAGTGGATTGGATGAAGCCATCCATCATTGTTTTTATCAAGTGTTAATACACTAGATAAAAATCAAATTAGCACTGCTCACGAAAACAAATTTAGACGGATCTTTTCTGATTCCAAAAACCGAAGAGATATCATTTATTTTTCAGGTGGAAAAAAGTTTTCTGAAAATGAGCTTCCTTCTTTTAAATTATCGGTCCAATCCTTTCTAATCTAAGTGTTTCTGTTTATAAAATTACGTATTTGAATTCGAAGTCGGTTGCTCTCAGGTCATTCGGATAAAATGAAAGAATTCCATTAATTTCTGCCTGACAACACTTTATTTAGGCCTTTTCTTCTTTATTGAAAAAATCGCGTAAATTTGACAGCAGCAGATTGTTGTTGACAGGAAGCCATCCTACCGCAAATAAATTTACAGCTGTAAACGGTCACTAGCATCGCTATGAGCACTTTCGCAAGTTGAACTTCCCAACAATTTCTGCGAGCATTAATTACCACAAGTCGGATGGTTATGTAAACGCTCCAGTGAGTACTTGTCAAAAACTTACATTAAGTCGTAAATTTTACTTACGAGTGTAAAGCTAGCCTATAAGTTGGTTGTAATAGTACCTACATGTACTCTGTGCTTGACCAATATGAGGGCTTATTTTTTTATGTATTACAGATTGTGTGTCCATTTACAATACACGTGTGACACAAACTCCAGATTTATGGATAAATAATGGAAAAGGTAAATAGTAACATGAGATACATACATATTATAGAGGCTAATGTGTGGTACTTAAATGCCTCTTAAATTCTTCAAGGCTACTGTTAAAGATGTTAAAAAGTTTTGGAAGCGTTATTTAACAGCGCCATACCTCGTGTCATGCTGTGTCGAGTCCGTTCTGCTATGTGGGATACATAGAAAATCGTGGTACCGTCCCTACTGGCTGTAGTTGTTTGGCACAAACATCTTATGGCATTCCAAGAGGCACGGGCTATCTATTAAATTATTTATGATTTTGGCAAGGGCCCCACTCCTCTTTATCAAAGCCCCACCCGAAGTGGCCTGCTCTAACTTTGCAATGCTGTGTATGTATATATTGTTTACGCTTTACGGGGTCATTAAGTGAGTGAGATATTGCACTAACCTCCTCACATTCTGCAATAAAGAAGTTATTACTTATTTAATTGCGCCTACACGAGACCGGAGCCCCTTAATAATATTTTCCCTGCCCGCCCGATGCGTCCTATAATTTTTTTTCACAATTTTTATCTTCTGCCATATCCATTTACTTATATTACGTCCTAGTTCTTTAAAAATATAGTTAAGCCTCCTGACTTTCATGTCGACGTGGTCGTTCCATCTGAAAAAATTATCAATATTTACTCCTGGGTACCTGGTACAGTTTACACTTTCTAAAAGGGTTTACAGTGGAAGGGAAGTTACCAATCTTGAAGCTAATATTTATAATATGAGATATTAGGGGACCAGCTAATTCAGACACATGCAGTTTATACACCATAAGACGCGAAAAACACACTTTTAATGCTTAGTTCACACTGAGCTATATAACTGCGAGCAGATATCGGTTGATTCGCGAGCGCTTATCTTTTGTCCTTTCACACGAGGCTATCAAATATTTCTTCCTGTGGTAGGAGAGGGGGTCAGTCGAATTAGGGAGCGGCAACGGAACGCATATTTTTTGTACTGAAATCTGTCAACTTGACATCTGTCATCCACGGGTCTATGCAGCTCCGTAATTACAATACTCAATTAATAATTAATAATTGTAATTACAATAACTCTCCCCCTCTCAGGAGAGGGGGAGAGTTATCTGCTGGGATATCGCGTCTGGAGCGGTTACGTCTGAGATGTGTATTGTCTATGATTGATCTGCGCTTAAAAACGCTTAGGTGTGAACGGTCTGAAGGGATTGTATGGAGATCGTTATTTGGCGTGCTATGATCTTTTATATTTGATAGCTGAGTGTGAACCAGCTCTAAATCATTTTTTACTTCAGAAGCCCTTGTTGGCTTAAAATCTAAATTGTCTCCTGTGACGTGAATTTCAGATTTAAAATCGTTGACAAGACACATGACACTATTTTTTTTGTACCACACAATTTGCTAGCGAAACTTGGACCAATGTCACTGAAGAAGTTATTCGTGTGATTAGTACGAGTAATAAATACGATATTTAGACTCACTTCCATTTTTTTTTTATTTTATTTTTTTTTTTTTTATTTGTTTATCTCAAAAATGGTTCATATAAAGTAGTACTGGTCTTCCATTAAAAGCATTTGCTTGTGGATGGAAAACATTGAAGTTATAATATTAATTTTCAATTTTTGAAGTAAAACTTCTTTACGTACGCTTAACTTGGGAGAGAGCGTTACGAAAAGTCTAATAATAAAGAAGTTTTACGATATCCTGTTCTGTATTATTGTTGCCATGTCTAAGGGCTATTAAAATGTTATTATGTTTGTGATTTTTGTAATTTTTTTGTGATTGATAGTTAAATTTTATAGGGACGCAGAATGAAGTAGAAATAATATTACATTCAATAAATGTCAGATGAGAGTTCCTATATTAAAAATATAATTCGGAACGATTATAAAGACTGAATGATAAAAAGAGTATTTTTTATTATATTAATGAACTTCCAAATATTTAAATAAAAATAAACATCCGAAATGTTTGTAAGCGCATAAATTCCGAACGAATGAACAAAATTGGATAAGTAATTCTTTTTTCTTTGAGCTATAGCATTATGAAATTTAGGTGGTAGGCGAGATGTTTGAAAACTGAATGTAAGGGAATGAATATATGGAATGCGGGAGGGGATGGGGGTGGGGTGGGGGGGGGAGATAATTGATAAGTGCAAGCGCTACAGTAATTTCCCGTAATACCATGCGAGCGAAGCCGCGGGGAAAAGCTAGTATAATATAATTGTAAAAAAAAATTATAATTTTTTCACAAACTTTTAATATTATTTTTTTATTTTTTATTTCATTTAACAAGTATCGACTGTCTGTATAAGTGTAAAAAATAAGCCGAATTTTAGTAAATAGATTCTTAACATGTCTAAAAAGTATCGGTTTCAGTTTCGGTCGAAACTGAGACAGACACCGAAGATTCAGTTTCGGTTTCGGTGGAAAGTCCTGTTTCGGACGGACACTAGTCCGGGTTAACGCTTAACTTGCCGTTCGTCCGCCGGTGTACCATCGGCGCAAGCCAAAATAATCACTAAAAAATAATTTTGTTATGCGATTTTAACCCTTATGTATAAAGAAAACGTGTGAAGAAGAAGGTCAGAATTGCTTGGGGCATTCTTGTCATAAGGTATAAGATACCGTGAACCCACCTAGAGCAGCGATATAATTTCTTTGAAATTGTTTATGACACGGCCTGCGTGGCTGCGCGCCGCTCGGCTGGACAAAATGGCGGCTGTCAAGTCTCGCGTCGCGGGCGACGAAATGATCGTAAAACGTATAAATTCATCGAATAAACGCAAGTAATATTGTTCTTATGTATAGTTTAGTATTCAAGGAATGTGTTTCAGTAAAGATTACATAAGATAGCATAAAATTAACCTGCAAAATATTACGTAAAAGTCAAAACATCGCGAAATTTTTTCGTTTTTTCCATGTTATTTGAAACGTAGTAAAAAGTATAAATTCATTGAATAAACGCAAGTAATATTGTTCTTATGTATAGTTTAGTATTCAAGGAATGTGTTTCAGTAAAAATTACATTAGATAGCATAAAATTAACCTGCAAAATATTACGTTAAAGTTGACGTTTTTTCGTTTTTTCCTGGCACGTCAGGGGTGAGTCACTTTTTTAAATGATATACGAATTTCTATTTTTGATACTAACAATTCGTAGTCGAATCCCATTATAATAATATGATAAAAAAAATATTTTCACTTAATTTATTTTTGAACGTAACCGATTTCAGCCAGTTAAAGCAATCTTCAGACTGGTACAAATAATTCTTAATCTAAGATTATATGCATAACAAATGGGGGCTCCTGTATCCATTATAATTTTACCACATTTTCAAATGTATTTGTTTATACAGAGTCAATTGAATGTAATATTATTTCTACTTCATTCTGCGTCCCTATAAAATTTAACTATCAATCACAAAAAAATTACAAAAATCACAAACATAATAACATTTTAATAGCCCTTAGACATGGCAACAATAATACAGAACAGGATATCGTAAAACTTCTTTATTATTAGACTTTTCGTAACGCTCTCTCCCAAGTTAAGCGTACGTAAAGAAGTTTTACTTCAAAAATTGAAAATTAATATTATAACTTCAATGTTTTCCATCCACAAGCAAATGCTTTTAATGGAAGACCAGTACTACTTTATATGAACCATTTTTGAGATAAACAAATAAAAAAAAAAAAAAAAAAAAAAAAAAAAAAATGGAAGTGAGTCTAAATATCGTATTTATTACTCGTACTAATCACACGAATAACTTCTTCAGTGACATTGGTCCAAGTTTCGCTAGCAAATTGTGTGGTACAAAAAAATAGTGTCATGTGTCTTGTCAACGATTTTAAATCTGAAATTCACGTCACAGGAGACAATTTAGATTTTAAGCCAACAAGGGCTTCTGAAGTAAAAAATGATTTAGAGCTGGTTCACACTCAGCTATCAAATATAAAAGATCATAGCACGCCAAATAACGATCTCCATACAATCCCTTCAGACCGTTCACACCTAAGCGTTTTTAAGCGCAGATCAATCATAGACAATACACATCTCAGACGTAACCGCTCCAGACGCGATATCCCAGCAGATAACTCTCCCCCTCTCCTGAGAGGGGGAGAGTTATTGTAATTACAATTATTAATTATTAATTGAGTATTGTAATTACGGAGCTGCATAGACCCGTGGATGACAGATGTCAAGTTGACAGATTTCAGTACAAAAAATATGCGTTCCGTTGCCGCTCCCTAATTCGACTGACCCCCTCTCCTACCACAGGAAGAAATATTTGATAGCCTCGTGTGAAAGGACAAAAGATAAGCGCTCGCGAATCAACCGATATCTGCTCGCAGTTATATAGCTCAGTGTGAACTAAGCATTAAAAGTGTGTTTTTCGCGTCTTATGGTGTATAAACTGCATGTGTCTGAATTAGCTGGTCCCCTAATATCTCATATTATAAATATTAGCTTCAAGATTGGTAACTTCCCTTCCACTGTAAACCCTTTTAGAAAGTGTAGACTGTACCAGGTACCCAGGAGTAAATATTGATAATTTTTTCAGATGGAACGACCACGTCGACATGAAAGTCAGGAGGCTTAACTATATTTTTAAAGAACTAGGACGTAATATAAGTAAATGGATATGGCAGAAGATAAAAATTGTGAAAAAAAATTATAGGACGCATCGGGCGGGCAGGGAAAATATTATTAAGGGGCTCCGGTCTCGTGTAGGCGCAATTAAATAAGTAATAACTTCTTTATTGCAGAATGTGAGGAGGTTAGTGCAATATCTCACTCACTTAATGACCCCGTAAAGCGTAAACAATATATACATACACAGCATTGCAAAGTTAGAGCAGGCCACTTCGGGTGGGGCTTTGATAAAGAGGAGTGGGGCCCTTGCCAAAATCATAAATAATTTAATAGATAGCCCGTGCCTCTTGGAATGCCATAAGATGTTTGTGCCAAACAACTACAGCCAGTAGGGACGGTACCACGATTTTCTATGTATCCCACATAGCAGAACGGACTCGACACAGCATGACACGAGGTATGGCGCTGTTAAATAACGCTTCCAAAACTTTTTAACATCTTTAACAGTAGCCTTGAAGAATTTAAGAGGCATTTAAGTACCACACATTAGCCTCTATAATATGTATGTATCTCATGTTACTATTTACCTTTTCCATTATTTATCCATAAATCTGGAGTTTGTGTCACACGTGTATTGTAAATGGACACACAATCTGTAATACATAAAAAAATAAGCCCTCATATTGGTCAAGCACAGAGTACATGTAGGTACTATTACAACCAACTTATAGGCTAGCTTTACACTCGTAAGTAAAATTTACGACTTAATGTAAGTTTTTGACAAGTACTCACTGGAGCGTTTACATAACCATCCGACTTGTGGTAATTAATGCTCGCAGAAATTGTTGGGAAGTTCAACTTGCGAAAGTGCTCATAGCGATGCTAGTGACCGTTTACAGCTGTAAATTTATTTGCGGTAGGATGGCTTCCTGTCAACAACAATCTGCTGCTGTCAAATTTACGCGATTTTTTCAATAAAGAAGAAAAGGCCTAAATAAAGTGTTGTCAGGCAGAAATTAATGGAATTCTTTCATTTTATCCGAATGACCTGAGAGCAACCGACTTCGAATTCAAATACGTAATTTTATAAACAGAAACACTTAGATTAGAAAGGATTGGACCGATAATTTAAAAGAAGGAAGCTCATTTTCAGAAAACTTTTTTCCACCTGAAAAATAAATGATATCTCTTCGGTTTTTGGAATCAGAAAAGATCCGTCTAAATTTGTTTTCGTGAGCAGTGCTAATTTGATTTTTATCTAGTGTATTAACACTTGATAAAAACAATGATGGATGGCTTCATCCAATCCACTATTAAGGAAACTGGTGTGGGCTCAAAGCCGTGGTTCAGTCGACAATGCTCTGAAGCAGTGCGACGAAAAAACGCGGCTTACCGAGCCTACAACACATCTCGAACGTCCGAAAACAGAATATTATACAACCAAATTGCAAAGGAAAGTAAGAGAATCATCAATAGGTCGAAATTCGAGCACGACCTGCAGGTCAGCAGAAAGCTGGCTGCCTGCCCGCATGGTAGCAGAGCGTTCTGGTCGCTTGCGGGCTCTATAGGTCGCAATTTCTGCAAACCCAGTCAGCCACCTCTTACCAGACCTGACGGCTCTCTAGCAAATACCGCCGCCGAAAAGGCTAACTTATTAGGCAAAATGTTCGCGGAAAACTCGACCCTTGATGACCAAGGTGCTATCCCGCCGTCGGTTCCTCACTGCGGTTTTCGTATGAAAAAGCTGAGGATTCGGCATCGGGATGTACTCCAAGTCTTACGAGGGCTTGATGTTAATAAAGCTAGTGGGCCTGACGGAATACCTGCCCTGGTATTGAAGAGGTGCGCTGCAGAAATAGCTCCAATTTTGACGAAGCTTTTCAAAATGTCCCTAAAGTCTGGGTCTGTGCCCTCTGGTTGGAAAAAAGCGATCATTCACCCTATTCCAAAGAAAGGTGACCGCTCTAACCCGGCCAACTACCGCCCCATAGCGATCACATCTGTTCTGTCAAAAGTGATGGAACGTGTGGTCAACGACAAACTACTCACATACCTCGAGAAGAACAAAATTATTACTAAATTATTACTAATACTTTGTTTCTGTTGCACATCAATGACCTCTTGACATGTGCACCGATTCATTGTTACGCGGATGACAGTACAGTCCATGATAGCTTTTTGTTTGACAAGCCTCCAAAGGGCTCACAAATCCCAATGGCTCGGAGGTCTTTGAAACAAAGAATGGACGGTTACCTCGAGAGTGTTTTCTCTTGGGGTAAGAATAACCTCGTCGAATTTAATGTTTCAAAGACCCAATCATGTCTGATTACGTCTAAAAGGGATCGGAATGATAATCTAGTCTCATTCAACGGAAGCAATCTCCCGAACAGGCCTTCCATTGATATGCTTGGTGTAACTCTAAGTGACCAGCTCAGGTACGGGGGCTCCATCGAGGCCAGAGTTGTTAGCCTCTCAGAAACTGGGCGTACTGTACAGGGCCCGCAGATACTTTAATAGTACACAACTGCTAACCCTGTACAAATCGCAAGTGCACCCCACGGTTGAATTTGGCAGCCACCTCTGGTCTGGAGTCCCAAAATACCTGAAAAAAACCCTCGACTCTGTGCAGAAACGGGCGGTCCGTTTGATAGATTCTCCTAACTTAACAAATGGACTGCAATCTTTAGAGCACAGGCGTCAGGTGGGAATGCTGTCCTTGTTCTACCGGTATTACAATGGAAGATGCTCCGAGGAACTAGCGTCACTGATCCCCTCGGCACCGGTGCATAGTCGGGAAACACGCCAAACACGCGCTCAACATTTGTACACGGTTGACATTAGTCACATGGGAACGGGTCGTTTCTACGACTCGTTCTTGAGTTCAACAGCCCGGCTGTGGAACGATTTGCCGGCTTCTGTGTTTCCTCCCTCCTACAATATGGGTCTCTTCAAGACCCATGTTCACTCCTTCCTCTCCTCAACAGCACCCTCCACACAGCATCTTCAAAGATGACATAGGCCCTGAGGGAAATTATTTCCCTCAGGGCCTCCTGTGTGGAGTTAATATAAAAAAAAAAAAAAAAATGTAAAATTATGTACATTGTTTTCGTGACATAATAAGGTGGGTAATTATCCACTAAACCAGATTTAAGGTATAAATAGATATAAATAAATACTAGTTTTGTAGGGAAAAAAAAGATCGAGATAAATAACCTGGAAGCTGGGCAGAAACATGTGGTAGGGCAAAGAAGCTATATAAACTGACCATCACGCCGTTTCCTGGTAAGGGTAGAAGATTGCGGCACTCAGCTGTTTCGGCACAAGCTCTTTGCTTCATTCAAATTCGAGTACCGTGTTATACGTACTCTACTGTTATTCGCCTGCCCTCTTAAACTGCCGCCCGGGGCAGGCTCCCCGGTTTGCCCCCCCCTTAGATCCGGCCCTCACCCAACGAAACCTCACCCATGAACGGCTCCGGTGCTAAGTCATTAAAGCGTAGAGAATCACTTGGGGTGACCTACGGCAGAGGTATCGGTTATCAATAATTGGTTCTCGGGGCGACGGAACCCATACTAGCATCCTAAATTATCATAGTTATAGAAAGTTTCACCGCACGAATGTCTTGGAGTTCACATTTCAGATCATATAGAAAATAGCCTAGAAGAGTGGAAGCAACTAAAGCCTTAATTACATTAAGCTAGTTTACAGGCTACTAGCCGGTAAGTTTGAAAGCGGGTGAATTGGCGAGTGAGATCCACATGATGTCCCACAAAACTGTCCACTCGCTTAGTAGCAACAGTAGCAGCTGAAATAACGATTCCCGCGCCATGCAACTCTGTCGACATTTAATAGGAAACTGACAGCTCGTAGCTAGCGCCACACGGTAGCCAATAACGGCTTCCGCCCGAACTAATTCTGACGGACGAAATCAGCTGTTGGTGGGTCGCCATCTTTAGGCAAACACCAACGAGTAGCGAGTAAAGTTGACCACCTTTCAACTTTTTTTGTAGATTGTCCACAATCTGCTAGTTAGCAAGTAAAAGCTGGTTCACACAGAGCTATAAATCTGCGAGCAGATATCTGTTGAATCGCGAGCGCTTTTCTTTTGTGCTTTCACACGAGGCTATCAAATATTTCTTCCTGTGGTGGAAGAGGGGGTCAGTTGAATTAGGGAGCGGCAACGGAATGCACATTTTTTGTACTGAACTGTCAACTTGATATCTGTCATCCACGGGTAAATATAATGACCCCCTCTCCTGTTTTGGTCGGAGGGGGAGACTTATCTTCTGGACATATCGCTCTGGAGCGGTTACGTCTAAGATGTGTATTGTCTATGATTGATCTGCGCTTAAAAACGCTTAGGTGTGAACGGTCTGAAGGGATTGTATGGAGAGCGTTATTTGGCGTGCTATGATCTTTTAAATTTGACAGCTGTGTGAACCAGCTTTAATACGATGACACTGCGCGAGTTTATTAACAGATAGTGAATTTCCCAGCTTGTAAACTCGCTCTATGTCAACGAGGCTTTAGGGACGCTTTCTTCCAGCAATGGAACGACAGTGAAAGTAACGATATTCTCTTTTTTTTTAAAATTAGTTATTAGTTTATGCAGGAATAACTAGTTAGCAAGTTTATGCAGGAATGTAGGAGTTCCGCTACGGTTTACCGAGTGATTGATAGTTGAGCTCATTAAGCGGCCAGAAGTTCAGCTATTTGTGTTAGACCGGTTTTAGTCTTTAACAAGTAAGCTCCATTTACTAAATAGAAGCTAACTAAGCGTGTCTAACTTGTCAGCAAATCCGAACTAAAAAGTTTGTACAGGTTTTATGCAATAATTAACTTTTAACAAGCCAAGTTTTAATCGATTCATTTATATGTAGAAAGTAGTCTAAACTAGTCCCAGTCCCGTATGGACATCATCGACGTTCGTCCTCTTCCTTTTCATGCGTCTTGTTTGAAAACAAAAAAAGACAGAATACAATTGAACAATGATGTCACGTATGATTTCTCTTTGGAACTAGCATATTACGCTTTCATTTTTTTACAATAGCTTTATACAGGAGATCCAGATGAAAATAACTTCCTTTTAAAGGAAATAAAGGAAAGGAAATTCTGGGAAGGAAAAATATATGAGGGGGGGGGTAGGAATTTGGGGGTCAGTAGGTCTAAGAGTGACGGACAAGTGAATTCATCCATCCTAGAATACCTAGACCAACCTCATTCCATGAACTGGATCATCCCTGCTAAATTACCAAGCCTAGCGTTGGGGTAACTTTTGATAGAAGTGTTGGTTATCCAAAAATGGTTCCTGGGGCGGCGGTACCCATATCCGCCACCAAAGATAAAACTATAACAAAAAAGCGATCGTGTTATTTGCTCGAATTCTTGCAACTACGATACGTAACAGAGATGTTAGGTATCGTAGTTGCACATCAAACATGTGATGATTTTGACGAAAATAAGAAAAAAAACGAGATTAAAAATATTTATTCTTCACCTCTACAACAAGGGCCATGTGATAATAGCAAATATTTAAGGAGATAGAAAACAAACCATGTGCCAACAATCAAAATTGAATTTAAATACGAACCGTGTGTTTTACTAAAACGTGGCGTTTGGTTTTGAAATGAGAAAATGAAGTCCCTACCCCGATGTCATTTATCCAGTACTTACCTCTCCCTATACTAACCTTGTTCGCCTTGCTGGAAAAGTATTTAAAATTTGGAACACTGTCAAGAAAAACACCATTTTATTCGTGTTGTTTTGGCGATAATTACCTCGAGGTAACGCAGTGGACCTATATTAGAAACTATATTGTGATTGTGTTGCGTGCTCAGAAAAATCAGAAATCAAAAATCAGAAACGTGGAGTCTTGGGGAAGGGTATGTCGTGTATAAAAATGTAGATACAAAGCCAATTGAAGCCAGAAATGTCCGTGAGAATATGATTGATGGTCACACCAATTTACCTACCAAAGGTGGCATAGAATATTTTTGTTGTCAGAAAATAATGGAAGAGGATTTGCTGCACACATTTATAACGGTTTTTTTTCAGAGAAAAAACCATATTTCGTGGGCTTTTTGTAGCCCATGTATTATAAGAAACCAGTCTGCACGTCATGAAAGTACAGGTATCCCCATATATATACTGGTTAAGCACTGTAAAATATCATTTATTTTTCTAATGGTTAGTTTATCCTTGTAGTCTGTCAATTCAGAGTAGAAAATATGAAAAATGGAACTACAAAATTTGTAAGCTGGCAACACCAATTTAACTGACAAATATTCTTTTAAAGCGCAAGACATTGAATAGATACTCTAAATAATATTTTAGAAAACATTTTTTGTTCTTGAAGAAAAAAAATTAAAATCGAAGAAGCACTGTTGTTAAGATACCTACTTAATGACAAATTTGATTAAATGGTGTTTTCCAAAGTATTTGCTTTCATTTAATTTAACGTAAATTTGAATTTAACAGTAAGTAGATAGGAAGAATCACTAATGGTGAGTATAGTTACACTACTTTTTGATCTGAATGAGTTAAATATATTCAGATCTAAAATTAGAGACACGATTTTTTTTAAAAATTTTTTTTTACGATCTAAAGCCCGAGCAACGCTAGATACTTACGCTAGTATTTAATAAATGTGAGCAATTTATAAAGTGTGCTTTATATTTTATTAAATATCGTTATTGTTCATTATATTAACACAAAATTTCAAGCGTAATTATATGCAATTCTAATTTTGAGATCAGTGGGTATTTATATTGCAATGAAAATTTTTTTTTTCACTTTTATCCCTTTTTAACCTTTTACAAAAATGTAAGTTACATAGCTTTACATTTGTGAGTTATATTTTTAGTGTTGCCATTTGAACAATAGTGGCGCCCTCCAATGTTTTCTACTCTCAGTAGTACCTCAATTATCGTGTTTCATGCCTCTATGTATTTATAATATGCACTGATCTGGTAAGTACTTACCCCAATGCGCGGCGAATGGCAGTTAGGAATTATTATTTTTTCATGTTATTGAAAATATTCTGAGAGGAAAGATCGTTTTGTGATAAGTGATAAGAACATTTTCTTTCACAATATGTATAATTAATTCATGAAAGTACGGCTGCTGGAAGAATTAATGTGCCCACCCATACTACATGGATAGACGAGGCCTATAGTAATGCAGAAAGGAATCTCCTTCAGTTCAGTGCACGTTTTCATTGAACATTTAGGCAATTCTTGACCATAATAATTGAGATATGCACAAACGTAATTAAAATACTTGTTACATTTCGTGGGGTATGAAGCCCGCTTTTGTTGGGGCTATTTTAACGCTCCACCATATATTTCATATTTATGTATTTCAGAGTGAAAGATACTCTCAGTATCCGTTGCTTGAATTGGCTTTAGTCGGGTTTGGTGACACTGAAGATCTGAACAGCCAGGTACTTCCCACCTTCCTTTTCTCCATCTCCTTCCCCTCCCCACTACCTTCAACCTCACAACATACCCCAATTGGGGATACCATAGTCTTACTGGCTCCAGAAGGGAGTAGCTGGAACCCTTGTGAGGTATTCATATTAAAAAAAATATATATATAGGTTTATATATCATGTAAGTTACTTGTTTACCTTTTTCCTTCCAATATTTTCGGTGACCGGACAACTCAGAATCATGTAACTTCACCACCTCTTTTGAAAAGTCATTAAAAGTGATGAAAAAAAAAGATTAAATAGATTATGTTAGGTTAGGGGCCATCCATAAATTACGTTACACCTTAAGGGGGGAGGGGGGGGGAGTAGAGAAGTGTAACATTGTATGACAAGGGGTATGGAAGGGGGGGGGGGGGGGTTCAGCTCTGTGACGTCACAAGTAAAAATCTCAATTATTAAATGCAAAATATAAATGTTAACGAAAAACTTTATATTTATATGAAAAAATTACCGACTCCACCGTTTTGTTTATTTTTAGATGTAAAATTGCAAAATATGTGACGTCACACTAGGGGAGAGGGTTCTCACAAATGTGACGATGTGCGACAGGGACGGGGAGGGGGGGGGGGAGTAAAAAAATAATTAAATTCGTGTGACGTACTTTATGGATGGCCCCTTAGGTTATGAGCTATTTAAAAAAAAAATCATAACTTTTAATGACTTTTCAAAGGGGTGTTAAAATTGTATGATTCTGAGTTATCATGGAACCTTATTTTCACCCATCTCCATCAACGATTTCGTTCCTTTTTTGTTTGTTTTACAGTCCATTTTTCAGGTTCACCTCAAGCTGCATTTCGTATGCAGTTTCGGAAGCATCAGATTAATTAAAAACATGAATTATTAATTAATTTATTTTATTAAACTTTCTCCAGAACATACATTACAGCTGGCACAACAGTTTTGATGATAATATTTTGAATGACGACACAGTTTCATAGAATTATATATTTATAGTAGACATTGACTAGAAACTATTTGTTTTAATGTAAAAATATCACATTTATCTCAACAATATAATATTTACATTGACATTACATGACAAATATTTTACAAACGAATATTTTCAATATATTTTTTAACAATGGACATAATGATATAATAATATATATTACAGATATATCTATTAAAAAGGCTTCAAGTATGAACTCCACCGATTAAATCAATTACATATTTAATTGAATCCTGTTTATATTATAACCTGCATTGGGTTTTTGGGAAGCAGATTTTATAATAGTTGGTATGTAAGATTTCTACTATAAATATTAAAAATATTTTACAATGAAGTTGTATTTCTAATCGGTCAATTTATACACGACAGTAAACGAACAAAGAATATTCTTTACGTATAACCAATTAAAACAATAAAAAACATTTATAAATCCTAACTAATGTTAAAAATCCATGATTTTCGATAAAGTAATGTATTTTAGTGTTCAATGCACATTTTACATAATTTTATGTCGTAGTCAAATGGCGTTGGCACCAAGCTCTATAATATTTTGTACAAAATGCAAACTACATGTAAATTAAAGTTCAGTTTTTTTTTTAACTGAAAAAAATAATTAAAGAAACATAGGTATTACATATTGTAGACTAAACTAATCTAATGTCCATTAATGTAAATACAATAATTCATATCTACAATTCTACAGCTAGTAGTTTTTAAACCATAATTGTAGTAATCTCTTATAATAATAAACATGTTTAGTTGAAATATCTTTTGCTTAAATGTATTTATATAATATACATATCTGGGGCTTAGTGCCAGGAGTGTCCATGTCAATTTTTTTAATCGCTCAGGGATGAAGATTGTTTATCGATTTCTTGGCTTAAAAAACGCTGAATCAAAATTTTGACTTCTGATAGGCCACCACTTCATCAATCTAGTGCATCTGACATACGTATTCATGGCGTTCAAATGAGAAGGTTTTTGAGTTCTTTCTAGTCTAACTCAAATGACCAAAATTGACATGGGAAATTCTAGCATTAACCCCCAGTTATATAGATTTATAGATATTATGTATCAAAGAAAAAATACAGACTATCTTGTATGTGAAAGCACAAAAGTTGAAAAACGGATTTTTTATAGTATTAAATAGGTAAAAATAAAATGTTTCCAAACCTACGCGTCGTTATTAATAACTTTATCTTTGGGCTCTCAAGATAAATTTTTTTAACAACAAAGTAACTTGTACGAATGAGCTGGCGAGGAATAGAGGAATAAGTCAAAAAGCTGTAATATTTACAAGAAAATATATCCAAGGTAGGTTGATAAAACTGTTACAACAAAAATATCTACAATCGTCAATATTCCACTTAAAATTAGAGACTTTTACTTAGTTACATTAACTTATTTAATATAATGAAAAATGCCATCCACAAAAATAATAAAATAAGCATGTAAACATGTCATTCCATTCAATCTATAAATTCAAAGATTATAAATAAATTGACTCTTATTTACAAGGTATTCTAATAACAAATGGATAAAACTTTAAGTAAATATACCTAAGCAAAAATGTCGCTTTTTATTAAGAGTAAATTTATTAGTTTCACAAATGCCTTAATAAAATTCCGTAGCTTGCAGCTATTCTCTTTCATAACACCAAACATAATATCTGTCAAGCTCAGCTTTCTAAAATATTAAAGGATTTACGCATTATCATGAAAGATTCTATGAAATAAGCGAAAGGCACTAGTACTTCAGATATATTTTAACATGAATCTATCATATTTCAATACAGAGACATTTATTTAATTTTACATTAACATTTTTAGGCAAAAACAACTGTTCAATTTCACGATAAGAATTGTGTAATATTATGATTCGAATGAGAATTTTGTCTCCAGAATAAGTATGTAATTAATAGTGACTCAGTCAATGATATGAAAATCACCATATTTTTTATAAACGTACATTTTTTCATGAAGGTTATATTTCATATAATTTTAAATTATATAGCACCGCGAATATTCTTTCGACTACCTTATTACTAGACGCCACTTCAGAACGTGAAAGGGAAGGAGGCTTTGGTTTGACTACCACGCGATTCCCACTAAAAATAAAGCTATAACGACCTCACTGGACTTCATGGCCACTTGATTCAAATCGATTGTTTCGCAAATATTGTTTATCTCTTCCTAGTCTATTTTCGGTGTGAGGTGATTACCGCATGAACACATAATATGTTGTATATAACGTGAGAAATACGGTTATTAAAAATCGAATCGATTGCCAATTCATATGATGCGATGAAATGTTTTTTTTTCATATTTCGAAAAGGTGTGTACAAGGAAACACATGTTACACATTGGGAAAACCATTTTGTTCAATAATTGTAGGTAAGGCATTACTTTTACCTATGCGTGTTTGATATTAAACGTTTCTTTTCATTTTAATATTTATTAAACATGTATTGTTAGTAAATATTGTACCTTAACATGCCGCACCGTCGTGATAGATTATAATGTTAATAAATAATTCTTCGAATCAGCTGATAATTTAAAAAAAATCTTAATTTTTTAAAATTAATGTTGATCTTTCAATCCTCAAATAATCGTATTTAAACTGATTCTAAAATATTCCTTGTGCAATAAATAAAATTACTTATTACATATAATATTGAATGAGACCTCGGTGATATTTTATCATGTCTCCCAGCCGGCCAGGATATTAAGTATCTACAAAACATACAATTTACTTTTGCAAATGGTATGTCAAACACACGTTAGGGATGGGATCGTACCGTAATGTCAAATGCATTACTTAATATTATGTCAAAGTGCTGTGCACCAACAAGCAATATATTTTCCGGAAAAACCTATTCGAAATCTACCCTGCTGAGTAAAAATGGATCGTTCTCAAAATGTTTTTCCCTACCTACAAACGTATTGAAAAATGAACATTAATATTCTGTGAGAGAGGTGTGTGACAGAAAATTCTCGTTTAGGAAAACATACAAAAATTCTCGTCTAAAAAAATATTTCTGTTGATATTTCTAAATTTTTTCTCAATTCGTAGCAATATGCGTCGGCCTCATGTCTACTACATTAACCATTTTACAATAGATTCGATAATTTTCATATTCCTTCCCTTTCCATTTCTTAACGATGGACATTCCTGGAAGAAAAAGAGAAAAACTCAAAAATAATCTTAAACGAGTTTTGGTAAAGACACTGAATAAAATCTCTTAAAATCGTAAAATCTCTCCCTCATAAGTATTTCATTCCCTTCAAGTATGCACCTGACGATGTGAGGAAAACAGATAAAACTAAGTGTAGCTGTTATTATCGTAAAATATTATGTTGAGTGTTAAAGTTGAAATTACACTTTGAAAGTTTTGTCATTTTACTGTTTTCGTTCAAAACTTCAACAGTTGAATGTAAAAGTTCATTACTTATTTTATTGATTGGTGTAATCAAAATCTCACGGTTAACTTGTAGGCCACTTTACACAAACCATAAAAGTATGTACACAAAATGTTTTTTTTTTTTTTACAAAATGATGGTACGGATGTCGTGGAAATGGTGCAATTTGAAAATGGCCGATAAAGTCTCGTTAATGGATATTAAAACAGTTTATAGAACATAAACTTTAACAGCATTTTGAAATTGATGCAACCTAGATAATCTTGATGGCCGTAGAGGCGTCGTAGACATATTTACGGGCGGCGCGGCCCAGATGGCGTAGCGCACAAGCCCGAGTGGTGTGAAGTCCACAGGGTGGTCAGCTAGACGTCGGCGTGCACGGGCGGGTTGCGTCGCCCGGCGGAGCGCCGGCGCTACACCTGCGTCATCTGCGTCTTGTCGCCCGTGAGCCCGTTGGCGTCGGTCTCTCCGCCGGGCGCGCCGTCGCGCAGCGGCACGGGCAGCCAGCGGGCCAGAGCTTGCGGCCGGAACAGTTGCGCGAACGTCGTGCGGAACTGCCTGCTCATGGCGCAGTACAGGATGAAGTTGATGCCCGAGTTGACGAGCGCGAATGCATCCATCAGGTCGCCTGGGGAAAGAAGAAAATGTATTGTTAGGCGTTTGTTGGTCATGTAGGTTCAAATTAGGGTCAACAGATTTATATCGAGGACACAAGGCATGACAATAATGACAACTTTTTAATATATCTTATGTGTACGCGGTATATACATTAATATAAACAAACGCATGTGGGTTGTTCTTCTTTAAACCTACTTAACTTTTACCACTCTATCACATTTCCACCACTCCGTCACATTTTGTTTTTATAATAAATGAATATCTCTGGATCTCTGAGGGGAAATTGTAGCAAAGGGGGGAGGAGGCCTAAAATGCCTTTTGGGGGTGACAAACACGAGCTGCGTGTATAACTATTTCGAATAAAAACCCACGTGACGGAGGTATCGTACGACATAAAACTTGTAGGAGACAAGTTTTTGAGATTTTTAAAAATATTTTATTAAACGTCATTAAAAATAATAATCGCTGTTACTTGATAGGTTATACCTTTTGGAGTTTAAAAATAGTTTTATATTTTATGTCGTCATATAATTTTTTTTTAACATTATAGAATACACGCAAGTCGAGGTGGCAGAAGACAACTGTGATTTGTATGAATTACACTTCTATCACGAGGAGTTACAACACTTCTATCACGAGGAGTTGAAATTTAAAAAAAAACGTTGTAATGTACGTAAAGAATTATCAATAGGATTGTCTATAATGCTATCCATGTATGAAATTAATTCCCGCACAACCCAACTAAATAGTGATAAAGCCACTCTGAAAGGGTTGGGAAATTGGATCCTCAATTTAATAGAATTGAAGTGGATATTCAAATCCATTACCCTTAAATGCATCGAAGTGCTGCAAGTGCATTTATTAGATATCTGCAATGAAAAACAATGCGGATTAATAGTTTATTGTGTTCGTCGGTCGTATGGACTAGTGCGGGTGGGGGTGTAACGAAGGCCGGATCGAGGGGTTGTTTATTTCCTAGAATGGCGTCGAAGCACGTACGAGTAGATACCTAACTATTAGCCCATCGCGGCCACACGTATAAAACCACTTTATTATCTAGGTCTACTACTCCACTAGGTTTACACACCCTCGACGTTTAAATAGGATGAGGGAGGGATAAGCCAAAGTAATTATTCGGAAGTAGGTCTACACATTTTTAATTCAACGGAAAAGGTACGGTTAAATCATTTTCATGGGTGGACCAGACAGTTATTCACCCAACAGTTTCCCCCGAAATTAAAAATTTTATAAAATAATATTTTTTTGTGTATTAATTACCAATTTCGAACGTAAAATCGATCTAAAAAATACCTCTAAGAGGAATATAAATGCTACAAATATTTCGATTTTCATGATTTCAAAGAGCATCTTGTTTGCACGAGGCAAGTAAGCGAAAAAGTCGTTTTTATTTTCAATTGAAATAACACAATAACTATGTTTGTAACCACGATTTTTTTACTACCGACCGGTTTCGCTTAACACAAGCATCTTCAGGGTATAAAAATTAAAAAAAAACAAAATAAATTGTGGTTACAAAGTTATTGTGTTATTTCAATTGAAAATATGTCAAACCATAAAATAACTGCTTTCTACCAAAAAATGGTTTTTATTTATTTTGTACATAATTTTCTAAGAATGAAAACAGTTAGAACATATAAAACCTCAAAAAGAGTCATAGTTATAAAAGGGGTATAAAAAAATGAAGATAATATGGGTGGTTCTTAGTCGAAGTATGGTACAGTTAAAAGTGACCGAATTGGATATCGACACCTTAGCTCAGTGGATAAGAGCGCACAACCCGGAAAGTAGGGAGGTCCTGGGTTCGAGTCCCAGAGGTGTAAATATCTTTTTCTGATTTTTCTGTTTCCAGATTTTCGATTGAGTTTCGCTCATAATGTCTTCATTTAATTAAATAAAAAAAAATGGTCTTTTGTGACCTCGTAAAGCACATAACCGAAGATTTTTGGAAGTTGAAGTCAAGTTTATTATCTCTCTCTCCTATCTATCTCTCCAGTCGATAATTGCGTTTATATCTTCCTGGAGTTTTCTACAGTCTTCTAAGGATCTTATTCTCAAGAAGAGTTTAATGTCATCTGCAAAAAGTAAAAAACGGACGAATTTGATTTTTTCCTGGATCAACATCCAGGAAAAAATCAAATTTCAAATAATTAATCATTTATCAAATTTTAAATAATTAATAATTAATAATTTAAAAAAAAAAATCATTTCCTGGATCAACATCCAGATAAACAACTTTATAAAAATTAAAAACAATAAGGGTCCTTAATTGGATCCCTGCGGTACACCAGAGTTTGTAGGATACGTGTTAGAGTTAAACTCCCCATAGGACACGAATTGTTCCCTTTCGTTCAAATAATTAACAAAAAGTTTCAGTAAGTTTTCGGAAAAACCAATTTCTTCGAGCCTATTTAGGAGCACTAAGTGATCTACCTTATCGAAAGCCTTCGCAAAGTCATGGTATGATGTGTCAACCTGCTCATTGTTATCGAGTGCTCTCGCCATGTAATCTGTAAATACCATTAAATTTTATAGTGGTTGATCGGCCACGTCTAAATCCATGTTGTTGTTCGATCAAAAATGGTTCAACTTTGGCATATAAAATATGATGCGCAGTTTAGAAATTATTCACATTTATTTAATACTAGCCTAAGTACCTAGCGTTGCCCGGGCTTTCGATCATGTCTCTAATTTTAGATCTGAATATATTTAACTCATTCAGATCTAAAAGAAGTTTAACTAAACTCACCATTAATGATTCTTCCTTTCTACCTACTGCTAAATTCAAATTTATGTTAAATTAAATGAAAGCAAATCACTTTCTAAAACACCATTTAATCAAATTTATGTCATTAAATAGGTACCTTTTAACTTTTAACTACAGTGCTTCTTCGATTTTATTTTTTTTCTTTAAGAAATTTCTTTAAGTTCTGTAATTTCAGTGTCATTGCGTTTTAAAATAATATTTGACAGTTAAAATTGTGTTGCCAGCCTACAAATTTTGTAATTCAATTTTTAACATTTTCTACTCTTAATTGACAGATTATTATCATTACATAATTGTTGCTACGCGCTCAGATCTCTGCCACTCTGGGCAGTGAGTAAAGAGAGATTGCTGGTAGGTATTCCAAACTAGTTGGAAAACCTTTCGAAACTTTTAGTACTATCGGTTTGCACCTTGGAGGAAATATATGTAGCGCTCTTAAAATGATTTGCCTTTCAGTAAAGGTTCCTAGAAAATATATTGTTAACCATAAATTTTCTACGAACCTTGGCCTGTATCAATATTCTTTTTTCAAATCCCAAATTTTCTGCGTAATCTAATTTTGCTAAAACGAAGTAAACAATGGCGGGAACATTTATTTACAGTATTTACACAGTTAATTACAAATGAACGAAGCGTTTTTGAAAAGACAACACATTAATAACGATTTGTCTCATTTCTTGTGACATGAACCCTAATGAAATATGTTCTGGAAAACCAGTAATAAATTGTTAAAAACAACTTTGAAAATTTATCGTAGTATTTATTCACACTTAATTTGTTTGCTAATTTGATCCTTAAATTCCTCATGATATTATGCCCTTGCGAGGATGTTAAAAGTTTAGCGGGCCGGAAACGTTCCTCATTTACTTGGCTCGGGAAGCGTGCCACAACTCGTGGGTTTAAAATCGATTAAATAGGCCCAAATAAGTTAGGCTGGCTTAAACCGGTGAAATACCCAATTTATAAATAATGCGATGACGTAATATAAAATCAGATTTTTTCAGCGTCTAAAGGGATTATCCATTTAAAATAATGGCCTATTGGCCCCGTATTATCGTCTTAACATTATGTTCGATTATTTTCCAGGAAAGAGTTTAAGCGGCAATTCAATTTACGTATCGCCTGCAAAATTGGGGTAGCAGGATTAACTTTAAAACCCTGTGAGCTTTATTAATGTAGTATATTATGGAGAGATTTTTTTGCACCCTTGGCTTGGTGGTAAAACAGTTCAAATAGAAATGTATAAATTAAGGAACTCTCTTGAGGTAATTGGAGTTGGGAACAAGGATTTGGTAAATCCTCATATACTCCAATATCCAGGGCTGGGCAGTATTTGAATTACTTGTAATTGAAATACGCATTTGAAATATAAATACGTATTTTGTATTTGTATTTCAATTACTTCCTAAAAATGTATTTTGTAATTGGTATTTCAATTGCCTGATGCTGAGGTATTTTGTAATTTGTATTTCAAATACTTATGGCTCCAAAATACATTTAGCGATCTTAATAATGATAATGAAAAATAAAATGACATGGATAATACAAAGACTAAAAACGCTGAATCCAGAGCAATATATGTTAATATTTATAGTTGGAAACACTGTATGTCAAAGCAAGTATCTTGTCCATTGTCGTTTTCATCGTTTCGCGGTATTTATTCATGAAGTTGTGAGTTAATTGATAATGGATAATCAAATTCCGTCAAAACCACAAAACTTTACAAGTAGAGCGAAGATAAGATGTGTCTTCTGAGCAATATGATTGGTCAATTTTTGCAAGTCTCTGTTTCACTCTACTCAGCTTTGATACTAATTTACTTTCACTAAATAGTGAAAAGATATTTGTAGTTCCATTTGAAATCCATCCAAACGATGCTCCGAAAATTTTTAACATTGTCATAAATGATAATACCAAAATTCACAGCCAAAATATTGCAAATCAAATTGTACAATATTAAAAACAACAAATAAAATAAAATAAATAAGAGTAATTATCGATAAAAATCCGAAATGGAAGGAACAAATATGTCGGGTGGTAAAAAAAATTAAAAATCAATATGTATATTTTTAAGAATTAGAAATTTTCTGTCGATAAAAATCTACATTTAATCTACTTTGCCTTAGTTCAATCCACTCTACAATAGGGAAGAATTTTTTCAATCGTCTACTGGAAGAAATCAGAAGCATTATTGATAAATCCCAAATATTGCTCTCTGTCAAGAAACATTTAAAAAATATTCTTAAGAAAAAAAAAACTGCCACTTAATTAATCTTACGAAAATCCTTTTCTTTAATTTTTTTAAATACACACATACTATTATCAAAATAAATACTACAGCACGCATATGTTCATGTACAATGAATTATTTAAGTACTAATTAATAACAACATTTATGTACACTCTCCTTCCAAACACAAGCAAATGCTTTCAATGGAAGGGTAGTAAAAACCTAAGATGTAAAATTATCACTATGTACATAAATAAATTTTTTTCAATCATTACAAAAACTCTTACGAAATTGTCAAAAATGTCACAATTTGAGAATGACATTTTGCAAACCATGGATTGTTAAATCAAAATTCAATTTTCGAAACTCTTTAAATAAATGAAGTACTAATTTAATAATCTAATTTTGGTTAGTACTATAGGTGGGTACTAACCAAAATTGAATACTTCGAATCTAATCAAAAATTATATTCATTTTAAATATTCTTGATTGATTATTCTTGTAATATCCAAAAATGAATGTTTGTGATAGAAAATTTGTAAAAAAAATTGCTGTAGGTGGCACGCGAGCTGTTTGAAAATCTGAATGTACTGGGACTGAATCTATTGAACGCGGGAGAGGGAAGGGAATCATGGGAGGGGGATTCGCGGGAAAGGGGAGAGGGAAGGCGAGGAGGGTGGAAGGGGAATTCGTGAGGGGAAGGGGAAATGGGAGAGGAATGGGAGGCGGAAGGGGAACGAGACGAATGGGAAAAGACACGCAGGGAGAAACAATTTCTTTATTAGTGGCATTGCAACGCATGCCAGGAACTCACTAGTTATTGATAAAAAATATATTGTTATTCAAAAGTAATAGCAAATATGTAGTACGGAAGTGCCATTTTATTTATTTTATTGGGTTATAAATTATAAAATTCAGGCCGTTAAAGAAATCAATTTTTCATACTTTTAGAAGCTAGATCAGCAATTATTTATGAATTAAGGATAATCACTTTGTAAAAAAATTGCTCTATTTTTTTATACAAGTATGATGAAACATATATTAAACAAAATTAAATTATAAAAAAAAAAACAATTTGATGACGTACATTTAAATTACAAATGACTTATTTATGTTGGAATAACTTACATACTTGTATACAAGTTTTAATAAAAACTTGTTTACTTGTACTTTATTAATAAAAATTTCTATCCAAGAAAAAGCTTTATGAACGGTTTTAAACTTTTATTTTTCATCATATTAACACGGTAAATAGGGAATGATTATTTTTTTATGATTTTATTATTAACTCACAAAAATATTCCAAAATTGCCACTAAAATCAAGCAAAAATTGAAATCTTAAAAGGCATTTATTTTATAATTTAAAACATAAATAAACAAAGTAGCAAATACCAGTACTAGATATTTGTTATATTTTTTGATTAAAAATATAATTATTCAATTTGGTTTATTAGCCTCAGTGAGTATTTTAGCCTCAAATCCAAAATTAAGTTTTGTGTGAAAAAGGCCGTGCAGTTGTTCCTCTAAAGCCGCGGTAATGGACTGTTTGTTGATAAATATTGTGACTCCACACATCGTCAATAACAGGCACACAAACTCATACCCCGAATATGTGAATACTCCACCCCACAAGAAAGGCGGCGAGTTCTGTGAATTGAAAGCTAAGCTATACACTGCCAAATCATAACTTTGTGCCGGAAGAGCAATAAATCACAACTGGAATATTTCAACTGATTAATGCAGAAGAAATCTGTTTTAGATGACGCACATCTTACCCCGGGAACGATAAATTAAACGTTAGCAAAATATTTTGATCAGAACTATAGGCCGAGCTTTTTCCACCCGAATAATGAGAGAACACCGAAACGTGGGGGTGTTTGATGATTTTCTAAATGCTTTGATATCAGTTTTTGTGCACCCTTTTCATAAATAGTGAATTAATTCTGAAATGAGAATTATTAACATGACCTTTTGTTGGGTAAATAAAAATAAAAGGCAGCATTTTCAATAGACTAACCTTTACGAACAATAGCAGATGACATAGAGTTGTACGCCCACAGAATATTATTTGGGGGTTACGGAGATAATATGATTTTTTTCACAGGGAAACTTTTGTTTGTTTCGACTTCTTCAACAACTGCTAGGAATCCGTAATGATAAATGCCTTTGATTTGTTTTCAAATTGTCTTTGTTAAAGTTGTAGAACAAACACGTGATCAAACACGACATGACAGTGCTGTGAACGCAAAGTAAACGTTTTGTAAGCATACATTGGCACAGCTCGAGGGAGTTACGTGTTTGTATTTTGCAGTGTTTACGAGTTGCTATTTTCTGTAGGGATTTATTTGAACGTCACTCTGTGTGCATTGCAAGTGTGCATTGTGTGATGTGCAATCATGACACTATCTGCTTTTTACAATCTGTTGTTTGACACTGTCAGTGTTCAGATAAATATTAAAGCACCTGCCAATATTTTGATCATAATACTTTGCATGAAAAATATGTGTTGTCTCTCCACAGCGCAAAACTAATATTATTTTGATGTTCTTTATTTACGAACCAACCTGATAGCAGCTATCATCAAACAGTATTAATAGCCTTCCGTCTTCGTGGATGAATTTCAGAACCGACTTTGATTGCATGTCTGACGCCACGCCTAACGCTCCGCGCCACAAATAACATCTGTGTACGATGAATTTCAAATAAAGCTACCGTTGTAATTCGGTTTTAAATTAAAAAATTCGTCATAAGATGTCGCCACTTCCGCCGGCAGGTTGGTGTGGACGTGCCCCAGGCAAGTATAAGTACAACGATTTAATGAACTAGCAGTATCCCTCCGAATATGGAAAGATTGACGGTAATACTCAGTTGTATCAAGCGACTACACATTACATGTGACGTCATTGCCTGTCTCGGTAACTTTGTCCCGGTGACCATTGGCGACAGTGGATCCGAGGAACAGGCTATTTTTGGAACCAGTTCCTTTTGGATTTATAAAGTCACAAACACTAACTGGGCGAAGCCGAACCAAAAGCCACCCGCAAAAAGCCGTAGCTAACTGCTAGTTATAATGATTTTGTGTGTTTTTGACACGACAACTCCTCCCAACTATATGGAGCCATTGGCATGGCATCCCCAATCGGGATATTTTGTGAGACTGATTGGGGAGAGGAAGTAGATGGCGAAGAGAAGGGTAGGGAGTACTTGGCTATTCAGATCTGGTCACAAAACACGACTAAAACCTTTTAAAGCAACATTTCATTTCTGAATGGTGGTCTTACACCTGGGCGATACTGAAAGTATCTTCCACTCTGAAACATGCTGCAAACACACCTTACATTATTACAAATGTTTAAATTGTGAAATAACATAATCAAAACACGTACGCCGGGATTTGAACCCGCTACCTTCGGATTGCTAGTCGAGAGCATTACCATCGACAGCAGAGGTCGTCAACTAACGACTAATTTTCACACCTAATCATTTTTAATAGACTTCTTATAAGGTAGGATGAGAGTTGTATAAAACTTTGTTTGTTTACTTGTAAAGTTTTCCCTTCATAAAGCATCATTAGAAGTTATTATATCGTTAAAATTAAACCTTTGAGGGGTATTTTATGGTAAAACTTGCGCCGTATTTTAATTTATGCTTTGAAAGACTTTGATTTTGAATACATTGTTATTTTCAATTTGGGAAGTATCACTCCGCCATAGGTCGCCCCAACTGATTCACTACGTTTGGTGACACAGGAGGGGTGCCCGGGTTCATGGTGTGAGGTTTGTCTAGGTCTTGACGGCGGATGAGTCTATCCGTCTACTGGTTGAGGGAGTCCTTTTGACCTCTCCAGCGGGACTCTCTTGGCCCATCGCCTTGTACCGCAGTGGGAGGGAAGGATTCACAGATCCGTCACTCCTGGACAAATTGATCCCAGATTCCTACCCACCCCTCATACCTTTTTCCATCCCAGAACTTCCTCTCAATAAAAATATCCCCCACACAGCATCTTCAAAGGTGACATAGGCAGTGAGGGATTTTAAAATAAATTTTTATAATATTTTTTTCTAATGGAAAAAATAATTTAAGCCTGGGCTTAGAATATTTCACATATATGGTATATACATAATGTAGAATATTACAACTGTAGAAGTTAGATGTTGCTATATTTACGGACCGCATGGTAAGTGAGTTGTAATATTCAACGTATTGTATCGTATATACCTAGAATATTCCACATATATGTAGAATATGGTTCCATGCCAACTGAGAATAAAGTCAACTCAACACCTCCTTGAAGTTATTAAAAGCTAATTTAAAATTAACTTAAAAACCTAACTTAAAAATGAAAAAAAAAAATTAAATTAGCCGATAACCCTAACCTAACGTAACCTATTTAACCAATTTTTAAACATATTTTTTATCACTCTAAATAACTTATCTGAGATGGTTCTGAGTTGATTTCATTCCGAGTTGTCCGGTCACCGTAGAATATTGCAATGCACTTGCCACGCGGTCACGTAAATAAAGCAACATCGGTAGAAGTTATCGCGTCGATAAATGATCTTTTAAAACAAAATACAAATGTTTTTTTCTTTTCTTAATTTCCATTAATGATTGCTATACTTTTAGTTGGATTTTTTGACAGATCAACACCAGATGTTTTGAAAGATTTTGGTTTTACTTCCGTGCTCTACCATTTCTACTTCCCTACCACTTTCAATTCTCCTTAAAAAAATCCAATATTGAAAATAGTCAAACTGGCCCCAGTGTAGGTATACATAAGTGCACACATTGATAATTAAATACTCTCGGCATCGCACTGGTGAAAGACCACAATTCATAATCAAAACGTTGCTCTGAAATGGCCTTAGACGTTTTTACTGACCAGATCTGAATAGCTAATCAAATTCCAATGTTTCTCTTCCATCATCTTCAAACTAAACATTGTATTCCGCATCCCTCACTCAAAAACTAACTACACACAACACACCTTTCTCAGAAGGACGTGCACAAAAAACAATATGTAATATCTTCTCAGACGCTGATATTTTCCACATGTCCTTAGGTCAATTAAATGTGTATTAATTACGAAATCTCTACCCCTGCTGTGTGTTATTTTCTCATTCTCATTATGTTGTTTATTTTTTTTAAACATGTTTATCTTTGAACATTAATCCTGTGTTGAAAAAATGTAACATTGTACATGGATGTACATAATTTAATTTAAAAAAAATTATCGATCCTAACAAAGCCGTTGCAGGTGGTACATGGACAAGAGTAGCTAATGATAAAAAGAAATGGCGACAGTTGGAGGACGCCTTTATCAACTAGTGATATCAGACAGGGAGTCGATGCATGATAAGTGTTATAAATGTGAAAAGTTTATTATAAATAACGTAATGTAATTTACTATCTGAATAAAGGCTATTATTATTATTATTAAGTACTTTAATCTGTGTTTTTAGTTCCCCTTTCTTAAAAAAAGTTTCGGTTATAATATGAATTTTACGCGGAAACTTCTCTGGATCTTATAACATGTAATTATTTTAATAAAATATCTAGAACGGTTTTTTTTCCTAATAAACTAAAATAAAAAAAAAAATATTCCTGTCTCCACTTCCATAAGCCTCATAATTTATAGCATTACCCACACTTGGGAGGTTATAATTATTCCACATTAGTAATGAGGCCAATTTGGCAATTGTGACTCTCGTGCGAAACTAGCATTGAAAATAGTCTGAACACGTTTTTATAATCGACGTATTTTTTTTTAAAGCTGTCACTATGCTTTTAAAGGTGTTTTCTAAGAGCACTAAACCCCATGTGATTTAATGCCAGACTGGTAAACATACTACACTACTATTGAGGGTACATTCTTGAAACACTATTGGCCAAGTAGGAAATCGCCCATCATTACCGATTAAGTGCACCTGACTTGTAAAACATTTGCTTTCATCGCTGCAGAAATTATTTCCCGTAGAGATGTATTTTTACGACGAAAATTGAAATTTAGATTACAAATGAACAACTGTAATGTTGAGGGGAATTGTATACGTACATTTCGATGGCTTGTAGTTAAAATATTGTATTTCCAAATTTGGTGGAAAATGAGTTAAGTACTGAAATGCATCAAAGATAGCCTATATTTTTGGTTTCAAATATTGCAGCGGGTGAGTGATCGAAAGTGGCTGAGGTGGCATCGCGCTTGGCTTTCACACAAGCGTCATAAGTTTAGTTCCACGGCTGGCAAGTCGTCCAACATGACACAAGCAACATTTTCCGCTTAATGTGATGGTAGTGGGAGATTTGAAGCGCGAACGCTTATGTTTTGTACCTCCACACGACGTTATCAAATATTTCTTCGTATAAGAAGGGGGTATTCGTAGGAGAGGGGGTCGCATAACTTTTCGCATATCGCGTGATGAGCGGTTGCGGCGTAAGATCTGTATTGCTATGGTTGATCTGTGCTTAAACCCCTAAGGTGTGAATGGTCTGAAGGGATTGTATGGAGAGCGTTATTTGGCGTGCGATGATCTTTTATATTTTATAGGTGCTTGTGTACACAGCTTAACGCGGCCTTCATAGTATCAGACAAGTTTCAGTTAACTATAACCATATTTTTGAACAATGTCAAGCGTTATGCAAAATTATTGGCTTACGGTAGACCTAACGAAGCTCCTAGAATTGAAAGAAGTCGTATAAGCAATCCACAGATTTACATAATGCATCATATTGAAATATGACTAAATAAGTTAACTAATTACTCCTATTTAGTGTCAAAAAATAAATGCAGACTACCAATGCTCGTTAAGGTTAGTATTTCAAATCACCGTTGCCAGTTTATTAATATTTTGATGTAATTGATAGAAGCACCTCCAGTGCCGCCAGCGTATATCGATTTATTATTTATTCCCTGTCAACGGTGAAACCGTGCTCGGAACATCGATATAAAATCATCGGAAGTTACGCTTATCGATCAGATATTGTAAAGTTATCGATTTCATTGTGCAAGTGCCCCAGATCAGATGCATTTTCAACCAAACTCTTTTATTGGCGGATTTATTTAATGTATTAATTAATCGGATGCATTTTCAACCAAACTCTTTTATTGACGGTTATATTTAATGTATTTTCCATACTTCTTGGTAAAATCAATTTTAAAAAGCTGGACTGGCACATAGGCTTAAAACGCATCAACCGATTCAATCACTCAAAGTAATCAATCATTAAAATAACATAATCGAACACACGCCAAGGGGTTTTGCTGACAATGGCAATGTTTCAAAGTAGGTTTCTGACGTATCGTTTCAATACAATTATTGTTTTATGTAGATGTGGCGTAGGGAAAAATTAAAAAAAAAAACTTTTTTTATTTACGTCCGAAGTTATAGCTTAACGGAACCGTCGTAGTTTTTAGTAATTTTCGAAAAAAATAACCAAACATCAATAAAACCGTTTCGATTAACATCAACATTGTTTTAAATTCATAAAACTTTTATTTTATTATTTTAACTTATTGAGTAAAACTTCAAATTGTAATATTGAATCACTGAAGACAATATTAGCGACTCTCAAACGAAAATTTGAAACAGAAAAACCTGAAAAGGATACGGTCGCAACTAGGAAACCCAGTTCTGGGTTCAACCCAGGAGTTGAACCCAGAACCCGGCAAGGCCCTGGGTTTCCTAGATGCGACCGTATCTTTTTATGACTTTTCTATTCTAAATTTATTTATTCTACTTGGTATTTTTATATAAAATTCTAAATGATTTAGTTGATAGTCCGGTATTACTTGAATTGATAAGCTTCCGAATTCCACTTCGTAATACTAGAAGTCAGGATTTATTTCAGTGCAGAAATTCTGGGACTAACTACCATATGTATTCCTCTTTGCCCAGAATACTAATGGAGGGAAACAATTATACCAAGTCAGTGGACATCTTCAATTTATCTTTGAATAAATATAAAATATTGTTAATGAGGCAGTTCAGTTATGTACAATAAAATGTTTTTTCTATGCTATATATGTAAAAGCCCCGAAAAAGGGCGTTTATTTATAAATAAATAAATAAATTTTTGATTGAGAGTCGCCAACATTGTCTTCAGTGATTAAATTATACAAATTAATTTGGTTGAGAAAGTATTGAAAATCCCTCTAAAGTGTTCTATACTGATTTGAAAGGGATATGACGACTTTTAGGCAACAGAGACAGGCCAATAACATTGATAGATTTTTTTTTGTGCCGCGCAAGAGTCGCAACTACCTAGAGCCAGTGAGACTGGCATGGCATCCCCTATTGGGGCAAGTTGTGAGGCTGAAGGTGGGGCGAGGGGAGGCGAACAAGATAAGAAAAAGGAAGGTAGGGAAGGTGTGGAAGCTCCCAGATATAGTTACAAAACACCGCAAAATCATTTCAAGTAACGTTTGAATTATGAAAAGTGGTCTCTCACTAGGGAGATACTGAATCTTCCATCCAGGACGAATCAAAGAAAAAATGTACCTACAGACAGATTTGTACTTTCAGACAGATGGAAACTCTTATAACATACTTTATTCGGTTTACCCTTCATTGGGTTGAAAGTTGAGTAAATATTCCCCCAATCGGCGCGCAGCGCACTTTTATTAGGCAAAGATTTTGGAAATTACAAAACATTACTTTTCAACTTAGTTACCACAACAAACATCGGTTTCAGTCGGGGTAGATGGGAAAATATGCATTTGAATTTATGTTTCATAAAAACTTTCATGTACATATAGGTCTTGAACTTTATTAAAGACATAAAAATAATGTTAAATTTATGCTCTTTTTGTTGATGACATAAAACTTTACAAAGAAATTACCCGTATTAGTGATTGCTTAGAGCTTCAAAAAAATTTAAATGTATTGTATAATTTGGTTTAAAACCAATAATCTATTTGTTACATATAAATATGCAACCATGAAGAGGTACCTACTTTGCCTGTCAATAAATTGTCTTTGTCTTTATGCACTGGCATCACCAGGTTGTCTATGAAGTGACAGGAAGGAAAACGTCATTCCTTGTCTGAAACACATACCGTTTGGAGCTCGGTGTGTGTCTTAGCTGATGAATCAAGCTAGATTCAAAAGTGTACGAGATGTAATCTTGGATAATCGAGTGATGGATACGAATCTGAAGTAATCAGAAGCCCGGCGAGGCAATTTTGTGAGAGACTGTGAAGACAATCTTCCCTACGAAATACAAGGTCGTATTATATATTATTTTCCACCTCACCTGGTGTTTTGATGGAATTGAAAGCTGATGGCCAGCTGGCTAGAATCCACCTTGAAGCAGAGTTACTGGTCTCATCCAAGGCCTTTACAACCCAATGGCAACCTAGATGATTAAGTGTGTGATCGCCTGGATAGACACATTAATCAAGAATCGTTGGACGTTTCTACGAGTGTTAACAAAAGCCCCATTGATAAAGCAAGCACATTAGGATGTAGGATGTTCTGCATGTAATATGTTTAATTTTCTGATACAATATAACTTTTTATTGCTCATTGAAAAACTATGCTTTTGAATCTTAAATTGGTGACACCCTCATTCCCAGATTACCTGTACATTTACCAGGCCACACAACCTGAGGTAAGCAGTCTCATTGTTTTTTTTGTGTTCCTGCTGAAATAGGCAGGATGGCGCCCTTAAATTTCATTCACATAAGTTACATGTAACATATTTCTAAATATCAACAAATGTAAAGCAATAACTTTCTGTCGAAATAAATCTCCAATACTAAGCAATTATGTGATGGACCATATACAACTAAATATTAACTAAAATTAGAGATCTCGAGAGTTATATTGATGAAAAACTAGAATAAATCACATCTCAAAAAATAGAATAAAAACATTACGATTTTTAACTAAGAAGATAAAAAACTTTAATTAACGTCTTGTCACAAAAAAATATTTTTCTCATTAGTACGTAGCCAAATAGAGTATATTTCCATAATATGGCCACCTCGATATAAAAGGACATTAAAAATGTTGAAAGATTTCAGCGAAAGTTTCTACGATTTTTTAATTTTAAGTTAAATATGCTCTTAGAACAAATTAACCATACGTTTTAAAAATAAATGCCTTTAAAATACTTACACTTGAGAGACCTATGTTTTTTTTGAAAATTGTAAATTCGGACCTCGATTGTTGCAAACTCTTGAGTGTAGTCAATTTAAGAGTATCTACTCGAATCACTTGGCAGAAGATCCTATTTCAATGTCACCATTGACAAATAAATTATGTACCAAACTCGCCAATTCATTGCTTATGCTCCGTGGCATACAAATGCACAAATGATATCGACATTTTTGTTGCAACAATTTCTATTTTTAAAATTCCCGTTAAACAATTTTTTTTGTTAACATATTATTTTTGATGATTTCGGTTTATTTATATCACATTTTTTTCTTTTCTTTATCTAATTGTAAACCATTGTAATGTAAGAAATATTTTTTTGCAACCTATTGTTTATTACTAACTCCCGTGTAAAAAGCTACGTGGGCAGATAGGGAGTAAATAATTTTGCATATTCTCGTTTAGGGATGACAATCCATTGCATTCCTTCACATATTGAACATTTTCCACGGTACCAACCGCAAGAATATGAAAAAAAACTGCCATACCGCAATAACCTATTTATAAATATTCTAGGTAGGTACTAGTATGGCGGAATTTTAATGTTATGGAAAAATAAATTATTTATTTCAGTAAATTACGACATACGATTTAAAATGCACAATAACTTTTTTTGACACATTACTTTGCATTTTACGGCGATTAGAGGAATAATTATCGAAGGTTGAAAATTTAATGTCTCTCTCTTTATTTTTCAGCTCACTTCCACGTAGATTATCTTCCCGAACATGTTCCACTTCGTTGTGTAATGTCTGTAAACTTTATTTGAAGCCTGTCGACGGCACTCAGCTCACGGCAATGCATACAAAATCTCTAACAATATCGACATATTCACGTCAGTAAGGAGAGATCAAAGGGAAATCATATTGATTCTTAAAATAATCTCTCCTTTTTGACGCGATATTTTGTTGTTCAGCGCAGGTACCTTAAATATTTATAAGTAACACCGTTTTATTGAAAATAAGTAATGATGTTTTACATTTCAATCAGTTTGTAATGCATAAGAAGTTTAATAAAAATAAATTTATATATTTCACAACCACCGAGAACCATCTTCATTCATCTTCATCTTCATACTTTTCAATTTGTTCAATTCAATTAGTACCGCCGCCCCGGGAACCCTTTGTTGGATAACGAACACCCTTGCCATGGGTCGCCCCTAGCGGTTCGCTACGTTTGGTTACTTAGCAGGGGTGCCCATTGGGTGAGATTTGTCAAGGTCTTGCGGACCTTCTGCGTGGGTCGCCGGATCGGGAAAGACTGGTTGAGGGAGACCTTTTGACCTCTCCGGACGGATTCCCTCGACCCGTCGCCTTGCACCGCAGTGGGAGGGATGATGGATGATTCACTCCTGGACACATTGACCCCAGACTCCTACCCATCCCTCATACCTTTTTTCTTCCCAGAACTTCATCTCCTTTTTTTTTTTTTTTTTCATAAATAGACCCTCCACATAGCATCCTCAAAGATGACATAGGCCCGAGGGATTTTTTAACTTAGGACATCCTGCAGCCATGAAATTTATTTTTTAATTTACATACATATATTTAAATATTCCTAGTATCTACCCGGAAGAGAGAAGAATAATTAAAAGGAAGAATAATTAGAACAACTGTGACAAGTTCATGCATATAAAGTGAAATGGATGAGTTATGCAACCATTTTACAAAATATGAACATATTGTTTGAATGAAACCGATCTTGATTATTGATTAATCTTGAATAAAAAAATAGTGATTGATTTCACAAAATACGAGTTTAATAAAATCGATTCAATAATGAAACTAAATGAGGTGTCAAACTGTAATGAGTATTATTTAATGTAATTGTAATTATTTTTAAAATGTTTTTCATTTACTCACAAATAATTGCCCAAGTTGCCTCTAAAATCATGAAACACTGATACCTTTAATGGCCTATATCTTATAGTTTAAAGCAAAAATAAATAAAGTAGCTCACATCCGTACTAGATATTTGATAAACCTTTTGATTACAAAAATAATTTTTAAGTTTGGTTGGTTATTTTGATCTGTAATCCAAATTAAAGATTTGTATGAAAATGGCCGAAATGGGCTGCGCATACGTTCTTCTTAAGGCAATAAATACCCTAATAATATCAATAAGCTCAAGGCTCACATTTTAATTAATTCCGATGAGTTCGTAACTATAATAACTTTTTTTCATACCGATCCCCAAGGATATAAGTTATTTATATTTAAGATTAATACAAACAATACCTTACCATCAAAATATTTTACGTAAAAAGGTTTAAAAATTTTATAACCCATTTTTCAACTATAAATTTAGCGGTAAGCGCCAGATTTTATTTTTTTAGACGATGAATTAAAAACTTTCGGAAAGATTCGTTTAGAAACATCTCAAATATTAGTAACATATTCATCAGAATTAATTAAAACAAAACCCGGCGGAAAGATCATATTTCCAGGCTTGTCAGGGCGAATTCGACCGTAGGTCCGTCCAATACTCCGGGATGCGCGCGTATATTTGTGTACACGATTTCTTCACATACGTCGTTAAGATTTCCACATAATTTGAGAGTGTATGCTAGGACAAATTCGACAGTAGGTCCATATTTGTGTACGCGCCTTCTTTACTTACGTGTCGTTAAGATTATGACTATATTTTAGGGTATTGCGTCGTCTTTTTTTTTTTAATTTTTAAAAAGAAAGACAAACATTACCGGGTTGCGAATAACCCAACAATGTTTTAAAATGTCCTACTACCACCACAGTAAGCCGGAAATGTTGCTCGAGTCGTGATGGAGGACTTAGCCAGCCGAGGAATCTAACACACGACGCCCGGGTGGAACCCAAACTAACCACTCAACCACAGACGGGTCTTAAATTCCCTCATCAAACACAAGTGCCTTGTCTCTTTGTGGTGAGGAAAAGCTTTTATTATTTTTCTTTATAATACACTGTGTACACATGTAAAAACAGTTTATGTATTTATTGTAAAAAATATATACAGTAAATTTAAAATAAAAATTAAGTTTTTTTTAGTTAAAATAGTTCCGAAAAGATTTGATAACAGTAGGCAGTTTTATAATAAATTGTTTACAATTAGAATTATAAGCTAATACCAGTTCTTGTTAGTAATGATAAAGACTTATTAATGTAGGTTCCTACGACTCTAGACGTATCAAAATCGATTGAACTATAAAACTAACTGACCTCCCTTTATCAAACACAACTTAATCAAAACGACGCAATAAACTAACCTGCGTAAACTAACCACTTAATTAAAGAAATTGATGTGCCTTTAGTAAATTAGAATTTTATTACGTTGTTAAACTACTACCTTCATCTGCGTCTAAAAGTTAACGTTTAAATTTCAAGGAAACGCAAAACCAAGTTTGAAATATTTGTAAAGCTACCCTTCACTGTGAGGTGGGTGGGTGGTGTCGATCCTGTGGCAGTGGGGCGGTGTTGAGAATGTAATATTTTTTTATATTTATGGCATCTTCAAATAAAACGTTGAAGTTTTATTTCCGATCGGAGAGAAATTTGATTCATTTCCAATGAAAACTTGAATAAAACAGAAGTTCACTTCTACGGCGTATATTCGAACTTTGCATTTCCATATGTTGAGTGTTACTGAAGGTTGTAAATATAAAATCTGTTGATGATTTGTACTTTATACCATGTCAATGTTTAGTTTTGAGTTTAAACCTAAATATCAATACTTTTCTGGGTGGAGTCAATCAAGCCGCCAACATTATATGATTTAAGAACACATTTGTAGATATAAAACTTAAAATGTTGCAGCAGGAATTTCTAACTAACTAACTAACTAACTAACTATCACGCCGTTTCCCCCCGCAGGGGTAGGCAGAGAGGACGGGCCGCCAAAAAACTCGGTCTTGGCATACACTCATTCACATTCATACATCGTCTCATACATACTCTTCTATTATTCTGTCTCAAGTATCTGATTCACTTGATCGTGCTATGTCTTCCTCGGGCGTCCCCGACTTCTTCTACCGTTCACATTTGCGTTATATATTTTCTTACACTATTTTTTTCGTTCATTTGCTCTACATGCCCAAACTATCTGAGGGTCTCTTTCTTAATCTTACCCATTACGCTTACATCAGCCTTGAATTCTTTGCGGATCTCCACATTTCTCACACGATCACACATGGTTTTACCACACATACGCAGGGATCTCATTTCAACAGCATTCAGTCGCTTTCATCCTTCCTCTGCCAGTTCCTTGCCATACATCAAGGTAGGTACTAGCACTCCATTGTGAACTGCTAGCTTCGCTTCTTTTGACAGTTTTTTTATTGGCACCAGGAATTTCGTTTGATATATTTAATTAATATTTAATTCTCAAAGGTTTTGTATTCTTTATTCAAGAACTAAAAAAAGAAAATGAGCAAATACGATTTTAATTGATTGGATACAATTCCATCGGTTGTTAGATCTTTGGGTATAGTTCAGTGAAGACCATTGTGGTTGTAATGCGTTCCTGGAACCATTTCGGTAATAACTTGTAAGTGCTACGCTAATTAAAACGAAATATTAGATGAAAGCAACTATTTTCCAATCACTTTGCAATAACATTCCTTTTCACCATCCTTTAAAACGTTTTTTGATGAACTTGTCACGTCATAAAACAATGCCAGATATTCATTATAATATACACACAAACAAGTAAACAAACACAGCTAATATTTAAAAAAAAATTGAGGGGGTATTTTAGTCTAGCATGAATTGTAGATATTTTTTTAGGTGCAATAAAAAAAAATCAATGATATTTTTACCAACCATTACTTTACCAAATATTTATTAAACATTAAAGAATACATAAAAAAATCAAAAGAAAAAAATAAAAAAAATTACAGGGTGATGAAGTGGGGGGCCTCAAAAAGATGGCGCGCCCTGGTTTGTCACTATTGCAACCCTCCTAGTAATAAAAAAAAAACAAATTAATTCTCAATCCAAACAAATAAAAAAAAACAAATTAATTCTCAATCCAAACAAATAGCGGCTGTGGCCCGAACTAAGGAAAAGTCAATTTTTTTTTCGCAAAATGGCGGCTGCCTGAAATAAAAAAGATATTTTTTTACCAGTTTTTTTGACTTTCAAATTTTTAAAAAATAGTAAAAATTGAAATTTTGTTAAAGTTTTAGTTAGGGCGGTAGAGTAATGTATAGAGAAGGCTCATACCAAATTTCAAGTAAATTGGTTGAGTAGATATCGTGTCAACCGTCTCGAAAAAAGTACTTTTGAGAAAAATGCGTTTAAAATTTTGTACTATTAAGATTCTGGTTAGATTCCGTCTAAACCGCGACATTAAAATGGTTATATCTTTGAAACTAATGTGAATTTCGAAAAATCTTTTTTTTCGAAAAAAATATTTAAACTTTGGAAATATGAAAAAAAAATTTTTTTTTTTAGAGTAGATACTGCCTTTTAAGCAGTGAAACATGTTCATAATTCGTAGAATTAAATTCGTACAGGTATGAATGTTAACATTACTCAAATGCAGTACAGTGTACAGAAATCCAGATGAAAATAACTTTGCACAACATTTCTAAATGCTCTCATCGAATGGGAAAAATCATCATATTTATAGATAAAACTCACCTTCATTTAAAACCCTTCTTGAAATCAAAGATTCAGCAATATTTTCGAAAATATCTCTCAATAAATGAGATCAATTGGATGAAAACAATCGAATCCTAAATATTTCATCGAAATTCAACGTTTATTACTTTTTTCGCTTCGATCCCGTGCTTAAGTGTCTGAAACTTCTGAATTTACGGATACAATTGGATCTCTAAGGGAGGTGCGGGAAATTGGGTATTTAGTTTCGAAAAGTGAAACGTGTTTAGCGCTAATGCGATTGTTTGATACGGGAACATTTGATACGACAAGGGCGGTAGGGGGTGGGCGGTAGGTGAATCCTCATCCATCCAACCCTTTCCACACATTGTCTAAGGAGAAATTGGAATTGATCAACGACCCAAATGCACGTACAGATTCGACTTATTCCTGGATTTATGTTTATTCTACTAATCGTGATGTTGGCGCGGATCGAGTTTCAGGCAGTATGTGAGAGATAGGTATTCCAACCTCGCGTGGTGGATTTTCGTTTTTCGAATTAGGGTATCACCTAAGTAAATACGTCAAAACGAAATGGTAATTCTTTGAATGTTTATTTATTCAGTCGAACAATTTCACGAATTATCCCTGCTCGTTGGAAAGATGAAAAACGTAATTTTATTTACTGATATGCACACGTATTTAAACAGTAGATTCACTGTAATTAAGAAAACAAAAATTAGTGTTTACCTTGTACGCAGTGAATTGAAACGACAAACATGAATTTTGAATGCTTAGATGTTTTAGACCTGTGAGCGAATTGATGTATAAATAAGTGTCATGCGAATTTACACGACGCCAAAGTGAATGGAGTCGGAAACGCCACCAGCAAACATGTCACGATGAAACGAATAAAATTCTTGAATATTAGGAGAGTGAATTACTGAAGGTATTTTTGAAGTGAACACTTCTTTAACACTGTTGTGATTTAAAACTCTACGAATCGAAAAGCGGTACTAAAAAGAGACAAAGATGTGTATTTTTTATTATAATATTAAAAATATGGGTTACATTTATATTTTACAAAATATTATAAATATTAAAGGTCGTTTTTGGTCATGAATACCTTATCAGAAAAGAAGAGCTCTTGTGCCTAATAAGGGAAAATACTCTATAGGATTTAGCCTGCGAGAGAATTAGATAGAATAATCGGTCTCCTCTTTGGGCGGTGCTTCGTAGCGTCCCCATTCTTGTCTACTTTAGTTTTCTGAAGATTTCACTTCTACCGCGTGTGAACTGCAAACAATTTTTATTTTTATTTACATCAGCTCCACACAGGAGGCTCTGAGAAAAACAAAACAATTTTCCTCGGGGCATATGTCATCTTTGAGAATGCTGTGTGAAGGGTATTTTAAAGGAAAGGAAGGAGAGGAAGTTTTGAGAAGAAAAAAGGTACGAAGAGCGGGCAGGACTCTGGGAGTCAATATGTCCAAGAGTGACTGACATATGAATACCTCTCGCTGCGGTACAAGGCGACGGGTCGACAGAGTCCGGCTGGAGACATAAAAAGGCCTCCCTCAACCAGTCTTTCCCGATTCGGCCCGCCACGCGGCCTATGCCATCAAGACCTAGACAAACCTCACCCCACGAACCTGGGTGCCCTTGCCAAATCACCAAACGTAGAGAGAACCACTTGGGGTGACCTATGGCAGGGGGGTTGGTTATCCAATAAATGGTTCCCAGGGCGGCGGTACCCCTACCCACCTCTCAAATTAAGCATGAAACAAGGAGTTTGCGTTAAGATAGTTTTGTGTGGCATTCTTCTGGAACAAACGGCCTCCGTGGTCCCGAGGTAAGACTCTGGACTCACAATCCGAAGGTCGCGGGTTCGAACCCGGCGTGTGCAAATAAATTTTATTTGATTAATTTGTGTTATTTCACATTTTATTCATTTAAAATAATATATAGTATATTTGCGCCACGTTCCAGAGTGGAAGATACTATTAGTATCGCCCTGGTGTAAGACCACCATTCAGAATTGAAACGTTGCTCGAAATGGCATTAGCCGTGTTTAGTGACCAGATCTGAATAGCCAGGTACTTCCCCACCTTCCTCTTCCCTATCTCCTTCCCCTCCCCACTACCTTCAGCCACACAACATACCCCATTTGGGGATGCCATAGTCTCACTGGCTCCAGAGGGGAGCAGTTGGGACTCTTGTGCGGTATTTCATATAAAAAAAAAAAAAAAAAAAAAAACGTGGCGTGATGTGTAGAAAGTTAGTTCTTAGTGGTAAAAATGAATGTTAAAAACAAGACGAACAAACCTACATCTACCTAGCTGATTTCTAGTTGGAATTTTCTACTTCCTGAAACGTAATTTGAAGACAGTTAATTTTCATGCCAGAAACAAAATTACATGGCCAATTACCTAAAAATTACATGTCAACACCGTTAAAATTACACCCACAAATTTCTGTTATTCCCTGTGTTTGGCAACCTTCAATTAATCACAGCACGTTGTATAATATTTACCCCAGTCTGTCAGTCTGTCATTTTGCCAGTGCGGTGTCAAGCGATCATCGCCTCCTACGCCGAGCGCCGCAAGAACCTAATTACATGTATCGGTGATTGGCGTCGGCGTCGGCGTCGTGGTTGGGTCGACCAGGCTAACAAACTATTCCCGAACTTGCTCGATTGGCTGATGGAATCCACTTCCACGCCACTTAATAAAAACGTCGTAAATCTCTTGATTTATGTCTCAAAATAACATTCATTCAACGCTTTTCCTATTCTATTTCCAACGGACGAGACGCATGCGAAGATTTCAATAGTTTTAATGATTTTAATTACGACTACGACAGGACCGCCTTGAGGGGTACACGATAATGCCCCTTAGGTGATTTTCTCACAAAAACAGTGCTATAGAAATGATACAATTGTTATTATTATTACATTCGCCCTTCATAGAATTAATTTGGGGGACAGGAATGGGTAACTTGTACCATTTTTTTTTATTGAAACCATTTATTGCTTAACCAACATCTCTGCCATATGTCACTCCAAGTGGTTCGTTACGTTTGGTGACTTAACAGGGGTTCCCGGGTTAATGGGGTAAGATTTGTCAAGGTCTCGGCTGCGGATGATCTGAACACACTGAACCCCAGATACACCTCCCTTCCTTTACAGAACTTCCCCTCCTTCCTTTCCTTAAAAATACCCTCCTCACAGCATCCCCAAAGATGACATATGCCCTTATCGAAATTATTTACCCCAGGGCCTGCTATGTGGTGCTAATGTAAAAAAAAAAGAAAAAATGCCACCCAAGTGACGTTGACCAAAAAAAAAATTGCCAAGTTAACTTAAAAGTAGTTTTAATAATATTATGTTTTATCAAATAGAAGTACTTAGTTAGGAATTTTTTTTTAAATCTCACTGTTGTTCACCAGGGTACTGGTCTCAGGTCTTTCACCAGGAGAATACTGAGAGTACATTCCACTCGGAAAGAATACATAATAGACAATAATAACGATTTAGCCATGATAGACCACAAAATCAATTGGTAGAAACATAAAAATTTGCGCCTCTGGGTTCACCTACAATAAGCATGCGCCGCCGCTGACTCTGCCGAAAAAAAATCATTTAATTAATGTGGCAACCGGACATCTTGCAATTATATGCAGATAAATTAATTAAGCATAGACGGGCTTCATTTAGATCCAGAAACGGCAATGGTGTCCGCAATGCCACTTGGGCTTAATTAATGAAGCTAAAACAATTGACGTCACATTGTAAATAACCAATTTGTTCACATTTGGATTGTGCTCACGTTGGCTATGAATATTGAATGTGAAATTAGAATATCAAATGTGAATTTCTACCACCGATAATAGAAGTTAGGCGACTGTCAACTGTTTGACAATTTCGTAATTAATTCAAAACGCTTCACGTCAATGTAACGGAAGAATGGAGCATAACTTTAACAATTTGTAATTCAATACTTATAAGAGCAGTTTTAAATTACCACGAAGAGTCATTTTATAACTAAACTTAAATAGGTAGTTAGTAAACGCCGCAGGTGAAAAAGGTAATCATTTTCGTTTACATATTTTTTGTATATGATCTCAGCGAACTTGTTACTACCAAGATTAGTCGGAGTCACAATCCTGTTTCAACTAATATTTTTTTTAATGTGAGTACCGCGTAAGAGTTCCAACTGTCCCCAACCGTCTGGAGCCAGTAAGACTATTGCAACCCCAATTGGGGTATGTTGTGAGACTGAAGGTATTGCGAAGAAGAATGAGGTGGGGAAGGGTGTGGTTGGGAAGCAAGCACCTGGCTATGCATGCAAGCTGTGCATGGTACCATATATGATACGCCAGATATGTCTAATATGTAATATTCAGATATGGTCACCAAACATGGCTAAAGCCATTTAGATTTTTAATGTTATCTTAATACTAGGACGATATTGAAAACCGAAATTTAATTTACATTTTTTACTCCAAATAAAGTCAGGAATCACTGGTCAAAGTAGGTGTTTGTGACCACTGTATATATATATCAGAAATAACAAAAAAATATCGGTTTGTAGGCATTTACTTGCGCACGTCGGGATCCAAACGCGCGACCTCTGGATTAGTAGCCAAGGATCGTAACCATTTAACCACGGAGGTTGCTAAACAAATAATTTGCTACATTTCAAAAATGATAATACGTTCTAGAAAATAACGTGTGTTCATTTAAAAATTCAGGAATACACTATTCCACGTTTCTTGCCGCCCGAGCTCATTCGAGAGATTCATCTCCGTTTGCTAATTTTTGAAATTTTCCGTTACGAATAAATCGAAGGTTCAGGCCATCCATTCATGGAGAAACCAAAAACTGGTTGGCAACTCAATTGAACTCACTTAACAGTTTAACTCAACTTTACGATTTCTGTAATTATGTCAGCTTGTTTAACAAAAATATAATTTATCAATTATAAACCTTAATGTATAATAATAATTTATCCATCTCCTGAACAAAATCAATATTTTCCTGATCTGACATATCGCAAATTACTCAAAACTTGAGAGGTCATGAGGCGCTACCACGGCAACTGAAACGCGCCAGACTGGTCTATAACAAATTGCCTGTGTGCGGACCGCCAATGAAATTCGCAAGTTCCTTTCCTATGGATAGCGATTGAGTCGCCA